>JASXTE010000018.1:14150415-14750415 GCA_030280995.1 Hemileia vastatrix | reverse complement strand
AGCCAAAATTGATTATGCTTTCTGGAAATGAAATTCATGCCTATAGAGAACCTGTAATCAAAATAATGTGAGATTTGAATGAGCCAAAATCCAGCAAATCTTAATATTCATCCTTATAAAAAAATTACAAAATAGGAAGGAATCATCCAAAACTGATATTTAGCTGATCAAATCAGATCCAAAAGCCTGAAGTATTATTTGAAATAGATTTCACAAACCCTATATGCATATTATGCAACATTGAACTTAAAAAATGTAAATTAGTCCATGAAACAAGATTCAACTTTGGAAGCAGTTATCTCAGCAACCACTGGACCAAATTCAACAACATTTACTGGAAATAAAATCCATGATTCTGGGGACTCTTCCAACAAAAGGATATGTCATTTAAAAAACCCTAACCCTATTTCTGACCTTTTATTTTTGACTAAAAAGAAAATAAAAAAAGGGTTATAAAATGAAAGCTAGGTATTATCAATGGTCTAAAAAGATCTATTTTAGCTACCTATGTTATTTATAAGTATTATATTTGTTCCAGAGTAAGAAATACTTGAGAAGATTAAAATAAAGTTGAAGGAAGTTTGAGCCAAGTGGATGATAAATATCTCAACAACCAGTGAGCCAAATCAGATGTTGCTTGGTGGATATGAGAGCTAGGCTTCTGTAGAACCTTCTTAAAAGTGGAAATGTTATTTGAGAAAAAAAAAGAAATAGAAAAAAAAACAAAAACAAATTCTTAAAAAGAACATCAGTTAAAATTGAAAAAAAGATGGTGGGAGGATGACTTACCTGATGAGATGTCTTCAAAGATGTAAAAGGACCAGATAGAAGTTCAGAATGTGATGTATAAAAGAAATAGAAGAAGAGTTAAGGAAGTGAGAGAAGATGAATAAAAGGATATGAGAGATCATTGAAAAACAGAAAGAATGAAAAATTATGCAATTTCTGAAAAATCCAACTTCATGTTGAGATGATTAACCAAAATGAATCAGGAAGGGAAAAATTATGCTTTCAGTGAAAATTAAAAATAAAAGTCAATATGCAAAAATAAAACAAACCCAAGTGGAAAGTACATGCAACTTGATCATTTTAAGAGCATGAAAAAAGGTTTTAAAAGGGTTGTGTTGACAATTTTGTAGCGTTCTTGGCATGATGACTAAGTTTTGAGAATATATATTTGTTCAGGAATTGTTGATAAAGAAAGTAATGAAAAGCTCAAAATTTACTGGGGCACCATGTGTAAAAATTTGTATCAAAAAAGTGGGAGGGGAAAGATGTGATTAGTGGTGAATTGGGAGGATCTTTAGATTGGTTGGCTGTGCTGTGGTTGGAAAATTTTCACTAAAGTAGGACATATTTGACCCCATTTTTAAGATCTCATGTATCAAATCAGCCATGTTTCATGGTGTGTTTATGTGGTGGTTCTCAAATGAAATCCACCAGGCATATTTGTTCAAGTTTGAGACCCCCTATTAAAAAGTAGATGTGTAGAGGAGGAGAAAGAGATCCTTAAGAAGATGAATAAAATATTACTTTCAAAATTTTTTACACTTAAATATTAAATTAAAATAAATTTTGTAAATATTTTTATAATTATATTGGTTTCCAGTTTTAAATGCAGTTACTATTTCACATTTACTCATACCAAAACTTGGGAAAGTGATTTATATAAGCATTAAATACTTAAATAGGAAAACTTGCATATTAATTTCTGTAACAACCTTTCAAGTTATACACTTAAAGGACTATTTTTATTTTTATTTAAATATAAATATTTCTTATACTTGAGTAACTGAAGATTTTATTTTAAATAGCCTGTAGGTCTTATATTTTAGGTAAAATTTAAAAAATTATACAAAATTTAGTTTTACAAAGACTTAATAGATTAGAAGTGAGAAGTGACTATAATCTTTTTAAAATTTGAAAATAAGAGTGGCATTAGTTATTTCAATCCCTATAGCTATTAATATTTGTGATAAATTTTTTTGCTAAATTTATCTATTGTTACAATTATTTAGTAAAAGATATTATTTTGTAAATTAAATTTACTTTCATAATTTTATGATTTATCTTTTGAATGCAAAGTAATGATAAGGTATGTTAAGGAATAATTTTCTTCCTATAAATTGATAATAATATTGTATATTCAAAGCTTATGTTGGATCAATGTGTGCTCAATGTGTGCTCAATGAAGGATAAAATCATGGTTATAGTTGATCAACTTATGCATAACTTGAGATCAATTGAGGTTCATTTTTGGACCAATCTGAGAATAAATTTAAATATAACTCTAATTTACTTATGTGTATAAAGTATTCATAAACCTGGCATAACTAAGGGACACTCTAAATTTTAGGAGAGGGGAATGCTAGCAATTCACCCCTAGATTTCCTGTGGTGATACTAAATAATAAGTGATAATTAAGGAAAGACCCCCAATTGTCAGTGTGTGCTAGTATCTAAGTACGATTTAATAGTAAATATTAATGATCCTACTACTTATTGATAAATTATTTAGTGATTAGACCACATGGGCAGACCAATAAAATAGTTATTCTCAATATAAACTCACAATACTTGGATTTTTATGCGTTCTAGTGGTGGAAAATAGATAAATAAAATATAGTTATAGCTTATATAAAGATAATATCAATTTATAAATTCTTTATAATATATTTATATATAATAATTATTTATTAGTGTTCATTTGATGTGCAGTAAGTAAGTGATGTCTAATAACCCATCAAATCCTCCCTTACTTATACCAAAATCCACTGGAGTGCACAGACCTTCAATCCAGATAAAGTCACTGCTATCCCCAGAAATTGCAGAACTGTGAGGGCCCACCACCTCCCCATGGCGTCAAATTCTAGCATTTTCAACACCCAGACATCCAGTAAGGACCCTCCATCACAATTAATGATACCACAGACCCATACCATAAATAGAATAAACAGATAAGAGCGGATACCATAAAGAAAAAGTTAAAATAACTCATCCAAAGAGTATATAATGAAACCCAAAGCATATAAAGGAACCAAATTAACAGTCCAAGCCCCCAATAACATCTCCAAGCATCCATATTAGCCCAGTAATCATATCCCAACCCATAAATCCGTGAAAATCTATCAAAGGAAGCAGATTAAGTTGTCCAAACTGGATATATGCGCCTGAAAAAGGTGTATATGCTTGTGTAGGCGTTGTGAGTCCACTAAATATGTCCATATGACCTAAAATAAGCAGAAAAAAAAGTTTATTGACTATTAAGAGGTTAGAATTCACTTATAGACCTAAATATACATAATATAACTACATTTTTTACTAAATAAGAAGTTTATGTATACATATAAGCTTATGTATGCCTATAATTACTTAATATCATTTAAGATAAGTATATTATGACTCCTTTAACGCCATAATAAGTATTAATAGGCTATGGATGAGCTATTTAAACTACTATAACGCATATAATAGTGTAATAATTATATATATATGTATTTAAACCATATATATAAGTATTTCGACCTTATTTTTAAGTTATAAGCTTAATGTAATTAAGTTTATCTTATTTTAAACAAAAGACTAACTCAGTCCTGGGGGTAGCTAGGCTGACACTAAGAGTAATTAAAGTCCTGCGAGTAGGAATAGGAGTAGGGTCCAAGGATAAGTGGGTTATATAAAAGGGCTAGTGATGAATTAAGGGTGGTTTATTAAAGGGCCCAATGCAAGATGGAGTTCGCTATATAATGGAGTGGATTTATTTTGAAATTTTTTAGAATTAAACTATAATATTGTTGTGATAGTAGTTAAATTTATTAAAGGCTATTATTGTTTCCTAACTTAATAATCAATTTCTCTTCAAACTATTAAAATCCCTAGATCTCTTTTCATTATTATGTTCCAACCCTTTGTGAGATTAACCTGAATATTTAGTGTTACTAGAAATTACATTTTTATTCACCTCAAAATTATATCAAAGCAATATTGATTTATCTTTGACTTATCTTCAAATCACTCCCTCAAAGCATTTCTCTGTTCTTTGAATTAGTATTCAATAAACTTTTTAACTTACCCAGGAACACCCTTGACCTTGTGCATAGGCCATCTGGTGACAGTATAATTTAATTCTGAATAGTTCTCTTTTTTTTATTCTTACTACTATTTACTCAGAGGCTAAGTCTAAATGGCACCCATTCAATGCAATCCTCCTATGGGTGCTACTACTAGAGCTTGTGCCAGAGATAGGCCACCAGCCTGGCAACCTGTTTTGCACACTCACTCTTTTGAACCTCTTGAATTAAGGGGAAGGGAACATTCAATTCAATCTGTAGAAGAAATTATTCAGTAATTCAAAGATTCTTGTGAGGAAGAAAAAGGCAATGAAACAATTAAAAAGGCACCATCAGCGCCAGCTACCAACCCTTTGGCCTCAACTACTGAGGCTGGTCCAGCTCCTTCATTGGAAGACTTCATGGAATTATTATTAGTAAAATCAATTTCTAATTCTTATGCCTCAAAGAGCTCTAGATTTAAAACTTTCTCAATGAAATCTCCAGATAAATTTTCTGGAGAGCATCCTGACAGATTGTGACCATTTTTTCAAACCTGCAAACTATTTTTCTACAATGAACCTCAAACTCTCAATACAAATCTCTGCAAGATAATTTATGCTTCTTCAATCTTATCTGAGAAAGAATCACAATGGTTTGAGCCATACTTTCTTATGCTCTCTTTGAAGGAAAACAATTTTCTAATCAAAAATTGGTAAAAATTCAAAGATAAACTCTTTACATTATTTGGAGACCCTAATGAAACCAATAATCTGGAAATTAAATTAGATTTCTTTAGCATGAACAATAATGGTAAAGCTTATGAATATATCTCAAATTTCAGGGCTCTACAAACTCAAGTAGGCTGAAATGATGCAGCCATAAAGTATCATTTCAAAAAGAGACTTCCTTCAAGGATACTTGACCAATTAAATCTTCATGGTCAAAAAATGAAAACTTTAACAGATCTAATGGATAGGACCCTCAAACTTGATGGAGTTTACCAAGGCTTTCTATAACAAAGGTTTCATACCAATAAATCTCATGGTTCAAACTTCAAATCTAAAACTTCTTCAAATCATCCTTAAACCACTCAATCTTCATCTCAAACCAAACCAAATAAAAAGGGTGAAGAAAAGGCTTGATCCCAGGAAATATCAGTAAGGTATTGGATCCAAAAGGGAAATTAAAGGAAGCTGGAAGGAAAAGAAGAGCAGATAATGGGTTGTGTATATAATGTGGGGGTAAACACAAGTTGGATGAATGTGCTAAATTAAAGGATAGAGAAGGTAAAAGTTCCAAGTCAAAAATCTAGTGAATAGTTTACTTGTGTGCAAAGCACACTATTTTATATCTCCCAGTTCTCAGAACCTCCATGTCCTAAGAAATAATGTTGCCCTTAAACATTTGAGACTAATTCATTTTAAGGAGGATATTCCCTTCAATCATCTTACTGACTGTGGAGCTTCAATTTCATTTATCAGTTTATCTTTTCCCCAAAAACTTAAACTGAAATTTGTAGATATAGAACCAATTCCAATTTATCTGGTCAAATCAGAGGAACCCAAATACTGGGTTAGTAAGAAAGTTTTATTAGTTTTTAAATTTTCAAATTATCCCTCCTTTTAGTGGGAATTTATTGTCTTGGATGCCCCAAGGATGGAAAATACCATTCTTGGCCATGACTTCTTGCAGAATTGGAATCCAGAAATTGATTAGGAACAGGGATTGATCACCCCTTTTTCTAAGTATATTTTTGATTCATCAATGCGGGTCAGTAGGGAGTTTAAAAACCTGCCTGACCGAGTCCTTCTGAAGGACACTTCTCTACCAGATGTATTGCAAGCATCTAATTTTTCTTTAAAAAAGCACTTGGCTAACCATTCTAGCTCAACTACTTTACTCAAAAAGGATCTCAATAGCCTTAAAGCAATCAATTTTTTCTCTCTAAATTCCAGTCTACCTTTGAAAGAATTCTTTGAAGATGAAGAGGATGACCAAATCAATATTTAAGCCATTAAATAAACTGTACCTGAAGTTTTTCATGACTTCATTTATTTTCTTTCAATATGTAAGGCAGACAAACTACCACCTCATCAAACCTATGAACATCAAATAGAGTTAATAGGTCCAGTGCCATTGGAAGGTCCTGTCTATTCTTTTTCAAAGGAAAAATCTAAAGTTCTTCAAGACTAAATTGCAGATAATGTAGCAAAAGGTTTCATTTGTGCCAGTAAATCTCCAACTGGCTCTCCAGTTCTTTTTATTAAGAAAAAAGGTAGAAGTCTAAGGTTATGTGTTGATTATAGAAACTCAACAATGTGACTAAGAAGAATGCATATCCAGTTCCTCCTATGTCATTACTTCTTATTTTGTTTAATGGTGCTAATTTCTTTTCTAAAATTGACCTCAGAGGTGCTCAAAGTCTTATACATATTTCAGAAGGTAATGAACCTTTAACTGTAATGCATACTAGATTTTGTAGTTTTTAATATTTAGTAATGCCCTTTGAATTTTGTGATTCACCATTGACTTTTCAAAATTTTGTCTAAAATATCTTCCAAGATATAATCAGAAAATTTGTTATTGTCTACCTAGATGACATTCTAATCTTCTAAAAGACCCTCAAAGAGCATATCCAAAATGTCAAAATGGTTCTCATTTGACTTCAAGAACAAGAACTCTATTCCAAGCACACTAAATGTGAATTCCGCATAAAATAAATCAATTTTTTGGTTTTAAATTGTCTACTTATGGTTTAGTCATGGATGATACAAATGTTCAAAAACTTTTTGAATGGCCAGAGCTAACAACACTAAAATCCTTACAAGGATCTTTGGGTTTTGAAAATCTCTATAGAAGATTTATTAAAGATTACTCTAAAACTATTAAAAATATTACTTCACTTCCTAAATAAAAATACTCCCTTTGTCTTTGCATAAATAGCACAAAAAGAATTTGAAGCATTGAAAACTGCATTTACCACAGCTCCAACTCTTTGACATTTCGATCCTAAAGCCTAAAAAACAGTCAATACATATGCTAGAAATTATGCTATAGCTTGGGTAATATCACAATTAAATCCTGAAACAAAATTGTTTCATCCTGTTGCATTTTAATCACGCAAATTAATTTCAGCAGAATTAAATTAAGAAATTCATGATAAAGAGTTATTAGCTACTATTAATTGTTTTAAAGAATGGTGCTCTTTTCCTCTCAGTCTAAATTGCTCTTTTCAAATACTAACTAATCATAATGCTTTAAAATTATTCATTTCTTCCAAAGTACCAACTAGACATCAGAATAGGTGGTCTGAGTTTTTATCTGAATTATATTTTACTATTACCTACCACCCAGTAAAAAATTGTGTAGTTGCAGATATTTTATCATGTTGGGACCACATTTATTGGCAGAAGGGGAAGGAATTTTCAGACAAGAATCAAGAAAATTTAAAATCAATTTTCAATGAATCAATGTTAACAGCTTATCAACTTAATTTGATGAAAAAAAAATCAATTCAAAATCCACTATCCAACTTTCAAGAAGCTCATTCAAATGATGATTATTGATAAGGAATTAAAGACAAAATAATCTCAAAGAAAGGGGCCAAGAAATTCAGTATAGAATCAGTTCTATTATTCTTTGAAGGTAGAGTAGTCATACCCAACAATAAGGAAATAAAGTTATTAATTTTTAATAGCTGAAATGATTCTACATTAGCTGGTCATTTTGGCTTTGATAAAATTTACCAGTTAATAGAAAGGGATTTCTTCTGGCCAGGAATGATCAGGGAAATGAAGGCCTATATTAAAGCCTCTTTTGAATGTAATAGAAAAAAGGTACCTCCACACAGGAAGCATGGGTTGCTTCAACCACTTCTGATTCCCTCTGAACCATAGGAATCAAATTCAATGGATTTCATTTATCAATTACCTCTATCAGATAACTTCAATGCTATATTAGTCATAGTTGTTAGATTTTCTAAAAAATCTATTTTTATTAAAACTAATACTAGTGCAACTGCAGAAGATTTAGCTAAATTATTTCTAGAATTTTTATTTTCTAAACATGGCTTACCCACTGATATTATTTTAGATAGAGTATCTCTGTTTTTTACAGATTTCTGGACTCAAATATGTTGAAAACTAACATTTAAAAGGAATCCTTCCACCACCTACAATTCTGAGACCGACAGGAAAACAAAAATAATTAATCAAATCCTCAAGCAATATCTTAAAATGTATGTCAATTACAAACAAGACAATTGGACCACATGGTTACCATTAGTCAAATTTTCTTATAAAAACTCAACACATTCTTTGAAAAAAGAATCTCTGTTAAAAATAATCCATGTATGTCATCCTCAATTTAATATGATTCATGTAGGAATTAATCATCCTGCTGAAAACTATCTTCAAAAAATTTCATGACCTCAAGGCAGATAATTGAAGATATATGGAACATGACAACAAAAATCAACAATCTGCCCCACCTATTTAACCAGGAAAAATTTTTTGGCTTGACTCTATAAATATTTGAAAAACTTGACCATCAAGGAAACTATCTGAAAAGTGCTTGGGTCCATTTGAAATCAATGCAGAAATCTTTAAAAATGCATATCCACTTAAGTTACCTTTAAAATGGCAATCAATTCATCCTGTTTTTCATGTATCTCTTTTGTAAATCGCTTGAGAAATATACCCAGGAAAGAACCAACCCCCTCTGGAACCGTTCAAAGTAGAGGATCATCTAGAGTGGGAAGTAAGTTAGATTATTGATTCAAGAAGGCGCAAGGGGAAGCTTCATTACCTCATGGAATGGGAAGGCTACCTTTATGACTCAAATAAAACAACTTTGGAATCCATGACCAAATCATTATTGATAGGCACCTACCATATGTATTCCATGATTGCCTTATCTTTAGTGATTGAACAAAACTTAGTTGAAGAAAGCCATTCCTCAATAACTTCATTCTTCACTAATGTGCCACATACTGCTCAGAACAATCAACAAAACTCACATTTCTTGTAAGGACCACAGGATGCAGTGCTTTCAATGCAAAAAACATCCATAGCAATGAATGAGGTACATGCTACCTTGAGTTAATACATGGCTATCCTGCTTTCAGTAGGGAGATGAGTGGGATTAGGAGTGGGATTGTTGTTCTTGGTCATGGTCAAGATATTAAATTGATTCTATTTACAAACTCTATTTAAAATTTTTCTTCAAGAGAAGGGGAAATGATAAGATAAGGTTTATGAAGAGCTCTAGCTCTCAACAGATCTTGAATTCTATACCCAGGAATCTGTCACACTCCACATAAAACTCAAAGAAAAATTTAATCTTTCCATCCATTAATCAGTGCACAAATCCATACTAAAAGTGCAGAAAGCAACATCTACCTAGTAAATTCTTCTTTCATTTTCTGTCTCAATTTAAATGTGCTACAAACTGCACTATCTAAACCTTAAATCTAATTTGGTCAATCATCTGCTTATATTTTTCAACTTTAAGAAAATGTGCAAAGGTATTAGTGCTAGGATAAATAGAATATTTTCAATGTTGGGTTATTGTGCGCCTAAGGGTAATTAAAGGTCTGTGAGTAGGGATAGGAGTAAGGTTAAAGGATCAGTAATAAATTAAGGGAATTTTATTAAAGGGGACAATGCAAGATGGAGTTGGTTATATAATGGGGTGGATTTGGTTTGAAATTCTTTAAAATTAAATTATAATATTTTTGTGATAGTAGTTATATTTATATAAGGCTATTATTGTTTCCTATCTTTCTTAATAATCAATTTCTCTTCAAACTATTAAAACTCCCAAATCCCTTTTGATTATTAAGTTCCAACCCTTTGTGAGAATAACCTGAATATTTAGTGTTACTATAAATTACATTATAATTCACCTCAAACTTATCTCAAAGAAATATTAATTTATCTTTGAATTATCTTCAAATCACTCCCTCTAAGAATTCCTCTGTTCTTTGAAGTAGTCTTCAACTAACTTTGCCAATATCAATCACCCAGGAGCACCCTCAATCTTATGCATAGGCCATCTGGTGACAATGGCCTGCACAGTCACCCAACATCAATCCCATTAAAAACTTATGGTGTATTCTCAAATATTGTGTTTATTAATTCTGTCACCCAACAACTCAAACAGAAATTATGGCAAGTCTGGAAAAAATTTGGGCAGAATTCCCTGAATCCAGCATCTTCAACCTTTTTGAGTAAATGCCAAGAAAAAATGCAGCAGTCTTTAAGGCATTGGGAGGTTCCACCCACTGGTATCCTGATAAAAAAATTAAAAATTTCCATTTTTTTATAATTTTTTTATGTTTTTTGTTGCTGTCACACACCAACTCACACTTGAGGCAAAAGCATCTCATTAAATCATTAATAAAGAGTTCTAAATCCATATTCAAAGCACAGAAGCGATTCTACATAGCAACTGCAACTTTCCTTTGTGTACTCACTATTAAACCGTGCTAATCTAAAAATTTAAATCTAAATTAGCTAATCTCTCAATAATGTGTTCAGTCATTTCTTTGATAGGCGACTCACAGAGCAACGGCCAATGCAATATTCCGCTAAAGGTTTATTAAGTGTCTATGGGTTATTAACAGGGGTAGTGAGCATGGACGGGATAGTTAGTGGAGGTTCAAAGGGTTAACTGATGATATTGAAGAGGGTCCAGGTGTAACGGGTGTTATTTTAGAGGTCTGTGGTGTGCGGAATGATGGATGGGTATGAGGTCAATGGAAGGAGGAGAAGTGGATATAAAAGGGATTGGATTTTGGTTTGACATTCTTTAGAATTAAATTATAAAACATATATATAGTTAAAAGTGGTAAAGCTTCAGGTTAAATAATTATTATTGTACATTTCCTTATTTTCTCGGTAATCATTTCTAAAACTTAAATTTTTGATTATTGAGTTTACAACCCTTTGTGAAATCCTATGAATATTAATATTACCTTTAAATTATATTGAGATTCTTATCAAACATATCTCAAAGAAGCTGCTCTCTCTTCAACTCATCTTCAAATCACTTCCTTGAATATTTCTTCTGTACTTCAAAGAAGTCTCTAAACCCTTCCCTCCATCTCACTTTCTAGGAACACCCTCGACCTTGTGCGTAGGTTGTCCGGTGACAGTATAATTCAATTCTCCGTAGTTCTCATTCTTTTGCACTACTACATCCTTTTTCAGGTGTTTTCAAATTCTTCAAAAATGGCACCTGTTCAATGCACTCCTCCTACGGGCGCTACTACTAGGGCTTGGGCCAGAGGCAGGCCAACAGCCACACGGCCAGTTTCCCGCACTCACTCTCTGGAACCTCTTGACATTAGGGAACGGGAAAATTCAGTCCAATCTGTGGAAGACATCCCCCAGGATTTTGATGACTCTAGCAATGAAGCAGAAGGAGAGGATAAGATGCATGAGGCACAGTCTGCCCCTGCTACTCACCCTTCTGGTCAACCTTCAGAACCTGGACCATCTAATTCTCTAGAAGACTTCATGAGACTTTTCATGAAAACACTTTAAAATCCAATGTCTTTGGAGGGATCAAAATTCAAAACTCCTTCCATGAAATCTCCTGACAAATTTTATGGAGAAAACCAAGACAAATTGCACCCCTTCTTGCAAACCCGCAAGCTCCTTTTCCATAAAAACCAATCAAAGGTTGTTTGCGCTTCTTCATTCCTAGCTGGAAAAGCAGACAGATGGTTCAAACCTTATCTTCTCATGCTCTCTTTGACAGAAACCCACTTACTTATAAAAAACTGGGAAAAGTTCAAAGACCAACTTTTTACATTGTTTAGTGACCCTAATGAAACTGACAACATGGAATTTGAACTTGATTTCCTCCACATGAGTGATAATGTTAAAGCCTCTGAATAAATCTCAAACTTCAGAGCACTTCAAACTCAAGTAGTTTAGAATGATTCTTCCCTCAAATATCATTTCAAAAAAAAACTTCCTTCAAGGATTCTGGATCAATTAAATCTTCATGGTCAGAATATAACTACCTTAACGGATTTAATGGATTGACCCCTCAAACTTGACGGCCTTTACCAAGGACGACTACAACATCGTCGATATGCCAAAAAATCTCAAGGCCTAGATTTTAAATCGGGACCTTTTTCACACCCACAGACAACTCAATCCTCCTCGACTAAATCCAAACCCAATAAGAGAAAGGACAAACCTTGACCAAAAGGCTTGACCCAAGGCAATATCAGTAAGGTACTGGATCCAAAAGGGGAACTTAAAGAAGCTGAGAGGAAGAGACAAGCAGATAATGGGTTATGTATGTATTGTGGGGGTAAGCACAAGCTAGAAGATTGTGTGAAGTTGAAGGAAAGAGAAGGTAATAGTTCAAGGTCAAAAAACTAGTAGATAGTTTACTTGTGTGCAAAGCAAACTATCTTATCTCTCCCAGTGCACAGAGCCTCTTCTTCTGATGTTTTTTTATTAGAAGATGAATTGCCAACAGAACCAATTCTTCCTCTTGATTCTAACACCATGAAATATGGGGGGAGGACCTGTTAGAAAGTCTAAAACCTTGAACCCTAATTTATATCTAATTGAGTACACCTTGTGGAAGTGATGAAAAAATCATAAAAATAAGGTGAACATTGGCTGAAATCACCTTGATAGCAATATGAAACTCCATTCTAATGCTGGTGGAAAACAGTTGAAAGCTGTTTAAATCCATATTCTTTAATAAATAAAAGAAATAATGATGGTCTTCCTTGTTTAATTATTGTCAAATGGATATCTTAAACTTGTAAATATGTGTTAGAGGGCACCAGTCACCAAATGAAAACACTAATTTTACTCAAAGATTAAATTTAAAAGGAATGATTCATTGATAGAGCCTAATTGCCTGCGTAATGCGCCTGCTACATTATGTACATCATTTTTTATTTTTTTTTCAATTACATATAGTTGAAGAGTATTTTAAAAAGATACTTTTTATAATTATTGATATTATTCATACACTACTTTTTTTAGAACTATCTAGATTAAAAACAATGATAACTAATTATTTGAGGAAATGTCACACATCACATGACACTTGAAGCAAAAGTACCTCAACTACTCCACTATTCAAGCTCTAACTCCATTAGCAATGTGCAAAAAGTGATTGTAGGGAGATTACATTCTATTGTGTTCTTGAATTAGCTGGGCTATTTAAACTTTTGAAAAATATCCTAAAATTAAAGTTTCTTACACTACACAATATAGGGGGTGGATTTGCTAGCAAGTCCCCAAGCTGAACTCAGATCAAATTCAGATGGAGCTCAGACTGAACTTATACTGAACCCATACTGAACTCTACTTGAACACCCACCCAAAACTTTTTAGCTGAGTGGTGTTCATCCCTGATTATATGGTTCCTTTGTCAATAGCTCAATGTGTGTTCAATCTGGATTAATTTTGGGTCCAAGGTTGTGGACTTGCTAGCAAGTACATCCCCCATATTTTGTGGTGTTATACTTTTTAAAAATAAGCAATTTATGCGCGCTCTAGTGCTAAAGTCAAGGCAATATTCAAATGGGGTAATTGTGGGTCTGAGGGTAATTAGGATGTCTGGGAAGTTGAGACTGAGAAGAAGGATTGTAAGGTTAGATGATTGGTAAATGGGAACTCTGGTGGATTAAATGGGTCTGTGGGTATATGGTGGCTGGTTGGTTAATGGGTCAGTCCAAGGAGGAATAGTATATTTAAAGGGGGTTACTTTGGTTGGAAGTTCTCTAGATTTAAATTATAAAAATATATTTGTAATAGTAGTAAGACTCTTGTTAGGCTATTGTTATATTTGACCTTTTCTTTCTTAATAGTCAATTTAATTAAATCCTAAAATACTAAATCTTTCTTTAATTATTAAGTTGCAACCCTTTGTGAGATTTAACACAATAGTTAGTGTCCACACTTTATAAATTAATTATTCTTTGAAGATTATCTTGTACTTTTAATAACTACTTAGACCTATCTTCTAACCACTTCCTCAAAGCAGTCCTCTGTGACTCAAAGTTGTAACACCACACAATATTTGGGGGGCACTTGCTAGGAGGTCCTCAACTTGAAGTCAGATGGAAATAAGATAGAACATAGACTGAAGGAATACTGAACTTTCACTTGAAGTATCACACAAACAATAATGGATCTATATTGAAAACATAGTGAAAGTTTAAGGATTACTGAATGGAAGCCAAAAAAATCATTCCATGAGTCTACTCAATGCACAGTAGTTTTTGATGCAACTTATTTAAATAATACTTTATTGATTTAAATTTTTCAATGAAATTCTATCAATAATATCACAATTCTTAAGTACAATAATGTTATTAAAAACTTTTAGATTACATATAAAAAAAACAGTGACATTTTCTACTACCTACAACTGTTTTTCCAGAATTGAAAATTGTAATTTTATTATAAGCACAATATTAACTGAATTTCTCCTTAATTTATTTTTTGAATGTCAAGATTTAGCAATGGTATATTTCAATATATTGAATTTTTTTTTAAAGATAAAAAGAATCAACAGAAAAATTAAATTATTTATTATAGATTACATTTAAAAACATGGAAAACTAAAATTCAAAGTATGGTGATTATTTTTGAAGCATTTTGACTAAATGAAGAGCTTTCACAACTTATTTACACTAATTAATTTTAAAGGAATAATAGTTGACTGTGTATCTTAGAATTAGCATATATCTTTAGGCTTTAAGCTCTAATGCATTTTGAAAGCATTGAAAATGCAAGAAAAGGAAAAAAATCCCTGAAATATAAATCTCTTTTAAAAATTCTACCAATACCTCAGCTACTAATACAATATATATATTATATCATTGGTAAAGAAATATCTATCTAGATTTTATAATATATTTTTTATTGATTTCATAAAATTTTTTTTGGCATACTTTCAGTTGGCCACTTGATCTAGAGAACTCAAAAAAAAAACCACTCAATGAATTCCTTTCATTAAAAATACAGATAAAATGTGCCTGAAGTTATGAAAATAATTTTGAAGTAAATAGAGGAATATTTCATAAAAATTTAAGCTGAATAGTATAGTGTACTTTAATTCTAATATTTGAGATAAAAATACTGTTCATCTGGAGATTCACCTCATAAATTTTACAATGTTTCCAAGTAAGAAGTGGTGCACAAGATTGAATTTCAGGCTTTTATAAAATTCAAATACTCTACCAAAGAGGTAGAACTTATATTATTTTTCCAGGGGTCCTTTTGGTCTAGAAGAATTATTCAAGGTTATACGAGGATTTTTTGGGTTTTAATGGACTCTCAAAAAGTAAAGTACATATTTTTTAATCAAACTGATTGTATTATTAAAATAATAAGAGGTAATGTTAAATATTAATATATTTTATAGATTAGATATACATTAATGTAAGTACTAATGTTATAAAAGTATAGAAATAGTAATTTTGTTGTGTAAATGTAATAAGTAAGTAAGTAAGGAATGAATCAAAAAGACAAAAAGGAAAGACCTTTTATAGGCAAAATGTGAGAAAATAAAACACGGAATTACCACCCCCTAGTACAAGAGTATGAGAGGAAAAACTTAAATAAAGAGAGTATGTGAAATAATAAGAGTAAGTCTAAATAGTGAGTAAATAAAAGTATTTATTTTATTTGAAATAAAACTATGAACCCTTTAGTCCGTCACTTTTTAGTGTAAGAACATTCTATTTGAAATATAGAATCAATAAAATCTAATTAAAGGAATTTGAAAAAGTATTTTTTTTTCTTTTTATAATTTTATATATTTTTTTAATACTAATTTTTATTCCCATCTCATCTGTATTATTGATCACGGTGTTTGGGAGTAAAAATATATGTGGGACAATTATTTATTTTTATTAATTAATTACTTAGTGTACTTAGTTAGTTAATTGTAAGTAATACATAAGTAAATAATTAATAATTAATAAGGAACTAAAAGCTTGGCTTCACCTCAGTAAGATAATTAATTATTTTACTGTGTAAGTCTAGTAGCCTAGCTGAAACTCCCTCACTCTAAAAAAACAATAAAAAAAAATGCTATGATTTTTTCTTTTTATACTTTTTTAATAAAAGGAGGATTTGATATCTCCTTCCCAGATATCCAAGAATCATATTCAGATAATTTATTCTTGAATCTCAATAAGTATTTTGAACCTTTTTCAGCAGTGACTAATCTGTCATTCAGAATTTTATCAATTTCTGCTGTTTCAGTGATTTCATTTGGGGTTTTCTTTGCTCTTCCCCTCCTTTTTGGAAATAAATCACCATTTGATGTTTAATGTTTCAGAAGAGATATTGGAAAAACAGGATGTTATCTGTCATATGGAGAATACAAAATAACCTCAACTACATTATCTCCAATCATTCTTCTGACAACAAATGGACCAAAAAATGGGTCTTTCAATTTGTTATTACCTTGCAAATTGAAGTGGACTGTAGAAATAAACACTTCATCACCCTTTTTAATAGTGTATTCTCTATGGGATTTATCCCATCTCTTCTTCTCATATTCAAATGATTTTTCAATACATTTTTGAGCATGATTCATAAAAAGTTGTTGCATTTGAAGAAAAGACTTTACACCAGGATGTATATTCAATTTAGGTATTATGTTATTGAGAATTTTGGCAGGAGTATTTGGAGCATATCCAATTCCAGAGCTCAAAAGGCTTTCTTTGAGTAACAGAATAAACAGTGCTATTATAAGCAAATTCCAAACCAGGAAGTAAGGTAACCCAATCATGAGTGAATCTTTCATTATCTTTATACTCAAGGCCAAAGGCACAATACCTTCTAAAAATGTCCTCTAAAGTCTGAATCATCCTTTCAGCTAAGCCATAAGTCTGTGGATGATGGCCAGTAGAAAGTTTCAGATCACAACCACAAACATCCATCAGAGACATCCAAAATTCAGAAGTAAATTTAGGGTCTCTGTCAGAGATTATATCTTTAGGAAAACCAGAAGTATTAAAAATATGAGACCACCATAAGAAAGCTAACTATTTAGTGGAAACCTCCTTGTGGGTAGGGATAAATTTACTCATTTATGTGAATCTGTCCACAATAACCCAACAAGAGTTATAACTGTCTTTACCAGAAATAGCTAATCCTGTTACAGAATCCATGTTTATTATTTGCAATGGTGCATCAGGAGGTTCAATATATTGCATTAATCCAGCTCTCTTACCAGTTAATCTTTTTGATTTTTGGCCTGAATCACAAAGTTCAACATATAATTTGGTGTCCTCAGACATATTAACCCACCGAGCAGTGTTTTTAATTCTGATCATTGTTTTTTCAAGATCAAAATGTCCAGCTAATATGTCATCATGAAAAATTTTAAAGATGATTTCTTTCATAGAAGGAGGAATAACAATTACATTACTCAACTTTCTTCTATAATATAGATATCATTCATCAATTGAAAATTTACCTTTTTCCAAGGCTTGTTGGTACTTAGGTGGAAGGGTTTTAATTAATTCTTGTATTGAAGCATTCTTTTCATCATTTAATATGGTGCATAACTTTTTTAAGTCAGTGTCCTTATCATATGAATCCAGAATAAGCTGCAATAGCTCTTCCTCCATATCAACCACATATATCACATGAATATGAATAATTTCATCCTCAGGATCATAAGCAGGATTAGAGTCATCATTTGGTAAAGGTAACCTTGATAACATGTCCACATTTGAGTGAACAGAACCAGCCCTATGAATAATTGTCATTCTCCCTCTGTACTCTTGAACAGCTAACTGCCATCTGAACATATGTCTGTTAGGTGTTTTCAAATTTAACAGGGATTTAACTGCACTGCATTCAGTGACAAGTTCAAATTTCTGGCCATATAGGTAATAATGTAGCTTTTCTAGAGCCCACAATACAGCTAAAAATTCCAATTGAGTAGCACCATATTTCAATTCACTATTTCTCAAGGTTCTTGAAATATAACAAATTACTACTTCTGATACTTTATCATTCATAATTTGTTTTTGATGGAGAGCAGCACCCAGACCAATAAAACTGGAATCAGTATATAAAATAAATGGCTGATTAAAGTCAGGTAAAGCAAGAATAGATTCTGACATCAAAAAGTGTTTCATAGTGTCAAAAGCTCTTTGTCTTTCAGTATTCCAGAAAAAAGCAACATCCTTTCTAGTTAATTGGGTAAGCGGTAAAGCTATGACTTGGTAATTTCCAATATACTGGCTATAGTATCCACAAATCCCCAAAAAAGTCTTTAGCTCTCTAACTGTATTTGGAGCCTTCACCTATTGTATGGCTTCCACTTTGTATTGGTCAACACATATCTGTAAGCCTGAAACAACATGACCAAGAACTTTTAAAGAATGGAAAACAAATTAACATTTCTTCAAAGTAAGTTTCATATTTATCTCATCAATTTTTTGGAATACTTTACACAGGTGGTTGAGATGGTCCTCAAATTTTTTTGAGAATATAATGATATCATCAATATAAACCATCAGCCATCCTTCAATTATCTCCTGATGGAATGTGTTATCCATGACTTTTTGAAAAACTAAAAGGGCATTTTTAGGGCAAAATGGCTTCCTAATATACTTATATATGCCCATATGAGTAGCAATCATCAGAAAATTCTGAGAATTTTTCTCAAGAGGTACCTGGTGATATCCCTTATTTCCATCCAAACAGCTGATATATTTGGCACCCTGTAAGGTAGCATGTATAGAGCTAATTCTAGGCAAAGGATAGATATCATCAACAGTATAAGTATTTAGTGCTCTATAATCACCACATAACCTGGCTTTATCTTTCTCATAAGAAATTAGGACAGGTGAGATAACACAATATTTAGGTGTTTCAACTACCTTTTCAATAATATTTATTTTTAAAAGGGTAGAGATATTGTCTTCAATATTTTTTTCTTTGTGGGAGAAGCAGGATAAGGCTTCTTCTTTAAACTAGAGGTATATCAGTTAATGGACAAGACAATGAAAGTTTCATTTCCTCTTTAACTAATCCCAGTTCATGTGACCCATGAGCAAAGGCCATAGGAAAAGATTTTATCAAGTTAATGATGGAATCTTTATCCTCACCAGAAAGTTGTTCTCCAAAAGAAGCATTGTCAATTTCAGACATAAGGGCATGCATTTCTTTTGTAGATCTTCCTTTATATTGAACTACAGAATTACATGTGTTCAATTCTGGTGTTAATAATTTTTTGGAGGAAGAAATCTTAAATTTCTTCTTCCCGTTCATTCCCATTGTGAAACATTGTTTTTAGGGATCCAATTTTATGCCATACTTGGTTAAAATATCATTCCCTACAATAAACCAATTGCTTAAGTTATCATTTTTCATGACAACAAAATCACAAATAGCTCTTAAAAAACCATGGTTATTTTTAAAAAACACTGTGGCTTTGTATTTACCAATTGGGGACAAAACAGAGCCATAACCTCTCCAATTTTCATAAATGATAGGCATAAGTTTTGATTTATAGTCTTGATCCGCTGAAGCAAGTGCTCTTTCTGAAACTACACTTTCTCCAGCTCCAGAATCCAGAACAACTTCAATGCTGGTTCCATTAATCAAGACTGGTGCCTTGAGAGGGGCAATAACAATTGGGCCATCCTCAATGTTCTTTATGATCTCAGCATCTTCAACTGTAGATAAAGCATTATTATCAATATCAATAGTATTTAAATAATGGATATCCTCTTCCAGCATCAAGATTTCTTGTTGAGATTCATATGAAATATTGCTGGCACAATCACTTGATGTATCATCCAGAGCTACTGTGTCATCAGCATGCTCCTCTGTTTGTTCTATAAGATTGATCTTCTTGTCACAAACATGGCCTTTCTGCCAAGGCTTGTTGCATTTGAAGAAAGTAATTGTTGCATACTTTTTTGGTGCAACAGGGGCAGAAGGTTTACCAAACTTTTCCAGAGGTTACTGTTGGTAAGTAAAGGGTTTCTCCAAAGCGGTCCTAGGAATGAATCTTCTGGAATCATACTTGTTGTTTAGAAGGATCTCATTGCAAGTATTAATGAAGGAAGAGGGTTCTCTGCAGAACTCAGTCCTAGCCACTATCAAGTCTCTCAGAGACATTGGTAGTTTATAAAGGATCCTGTCCTTCCATAACTCAAACTCCATATTTGGGTCCATTTACCTTAATATTTTGACAAGTTTCATTAAGAACTCAATAGGTTTATCAGTAGAAGAGATATATCTAGTTTCCTCATACTGCCTTTGTTGAGCAATTCTGAACTTGGAGCCACCAAATTGTGCTTTAATTAATTTCTTCCAATCCTCCCATGAGTAGTCATTCCCATACAGGAGAACAGATTCATACCACATCAGGGCAACATTAGTGAAGAAAGAAATTAACTTGGACACAATTTCCTCATCTGGGAGTTTGTAAGAATTTTTTAAGTTATCAATTCTGCAAATAAATTGTTGCCAATCAGAGGAAGAATCACCATCAAATGTTGGGTACTGGTCAAGTTTTGGCCAATTATTTTGATTTGAAGGAGTCTCCTTAGTACAAGCTTGTTTCTGAGTAAAGAGCAGCTGTATCTTCTCTAGTTGTGCAGTAATCTCATTGGTTAATCCCTCTGCTGAAGGTCCTGGTGCATCATTAATTTTTAATGGAAACTCAGGGGTATCAACATGTATTTCTGGAACTAATTTACTTTTAGATGAACTAGCCACAGGTTACTCTGGGGCATCCTGTGCTATTTGTTCTTTCAAAGAAATCTCAGAATACTTTTGATCAATAAACAATGAGTTCAATTTATCCTCAATGGCTGTTAGTCTAGTTTTCAATCTTGGAAGACTAGAAAAACTCTCATTGATTGTTGCAAAATATAACTGATTCTTATTTTGAAAAGATGAAAAATGGTCATTCAATCTTTTCAGATTCATCTTATCTATCCCCACCTCCTGGCAACAGGCAGATACAGTATCTTTCAGTTTAGACAAATCATTTTTTATATTTTGCCATAAAGCAACTTTCTTTTCATGGGTTGCTTTTTAATGAGACAATTCATCAGAAACTCTCTGTGATTCACTTCTTAATTCTTGATAACCTTGTTCAGTTAACAAACTATTATATTTCTGAGTCAATTGCATGTTGTTCATTATATGGTTTTGTTTGGCAATAATATTTCTCAAATATTCATCATTGATGTTAGCTAAATCTGGAGTGTTTCTCAGTAAGGAAACAGAGTAACTTTCCAGCATCTCATAAAACTCAGGTTCAAGTGTCTCATCAATAATAGCCATATCAGGATTTATTGTTGAAGTAGCAATCAGAACTAAAAGACTAGATACATTTGAAATTTGAGTAATTTTTCTACTGTTCTCTAGAGGTCTCACAGTCTCATCTCCTCTTCCATAATTACCTGAGGGAACTGAATTATTTACAAGAAATGGTACTTGAGAATCAATAGAGGGGCTTACCAAGGTTTTCTGGGCAAGATCATATTGTTTTTTCTTCTTCTTCCTCCTTCATAGGGATGAGGAGGTGTTTGGTTGACTTGGTTGTGTCTGGATGGACCTGCTTGGGGCGTCTGTTGGTTTTGAGACAGGTAATCCACTGAGTGTTCAGCCAATCCCACTGCCACTTGGATACTTCCACTTTCTCTGGCTGCTGGGGAGCCAATTGCTGAAGATCCCTGTGGGGAGGAGGTTTCCTCTTCTCTTGAAGAAAAGAATTTATTTTTCTTACCTTTTCTTCTAGAGTATCTACCATTGACCTCAGTTTCAAGTTTTCTGTCCTTAATTACTTTATATGTGTTGACAGGTTCTTTACTTGCTGAGTCAAGGGCATCTTTATTATCTTGAAGCCTTTTGGAAGTCCTTCTGGGGGGTTTATAATAGGTTTCTGTTCCTGAGTTTCCACCAGAACTTCCACTTCCTCCATTTCTACATCCTGATTGGGGCAATGATTGATTAATTTGAGCTAATTTTCTATTTAAATGTGAACTTACAGAAGTACCCTCATTATGATCAATCAAATCCAATTCTTCTTCACGTGCAGAAGAGATACCTTGATCAGTAATTTCTAATTTTTTACTGCAATAAGAGAGGGAGAAAATAAGATGAATTAATTTATATTTTTACTTTATATTAAAAAAAAAATTAATAAAATAAAATTTTTCAGGATAAAATCAACTAAATTAATAATCAATTTATTAATTCAAAACAATTTAAAACCAGGATTATAATATAATCAACTGAAGAAATAAATTTAAATTTTTATTAAAAATTTTATGAGAATTATTATCAGGATTTTTAAATCAACTGAATACTCAACTATCAGGACTTAATGTCAACTGAAATAATTAAATATGAATTTTATAAAATTTTATTGTCAGGACAATTTGTCAACTAAAACAAATAAAATTAAATTTATCAGGATAAAAGTCAACCAAATATTAAAATAATAAATTTTTTAAAATATAATTTTTATTACTTCTAGGACTAAGAACAAAATTTCTCTTATTATTGTCAACAAGGAAAAATAAAAAAATAATAAAAAAATAATTCCAATTTACTTGACGCCTCCCCCTGTAAAATGAGCAAATTATTGCCACTTACAGAGTGCTGAGTAAAAGGAAATACGTAGAGAATGAAGAGTGCAAAGTGACCCACTAATAGTAATTTCAATAATTACCACAAAATATACAATGTTTAGTCAATATATGAACCTAATTTTTGGAGTGCGGTTCGATTCCTGTTTGCAGCAAAAAATTTTGTCATGTGATCTATGACGTTTGTCATTTTGTTGTTCACTTGTCCTTACAGGTACCTTGATGGAGATGGTCCCACGGCCTCCGGTCCTCAAGATATCAATGCGCCGTCGATAGTTTGGAAAGGCTCCCAGTTGTCAAGGGGTCCTTTTGGTCTAGAAGATTTATTCGAGGTTATACAAGAATTTTTTGGGTTTTAATGGACTCTCAAAAAGTAAAGTACGTATTTTTTAATCAAACTGATTGTATTACTCAAATAATAAGAGGTAGTGTTAAATATTAATATATTTTGTAGATTATATATACGTTAATGTAAGTACCAATGTTATAAAAGTATAGAAATAGTAATTGTGTTGTGTAAATGAAATAAGTAAGTAAGTAAGGAATGAATCAAAAAGACAAAAAGAAAGGCCTTTTATAGGCAAAATGTGAGAAAATAAAACACGGAATTACCACCCCCTAGTACAAGAGTATGAAAGGAAAAACTTAAATAAAGAGAGTATGTGAAATAATAAGAGTAAGTCTAAATAGTGCGTAAATAAAAGTATTTATTTTATTTGAAATAAAACTATGAACCCTTTAGTCCATCACTTTTTAGTTTAAGAACATTTGATTTGAAATATAGAATCAATAAAATCTAATTAAAGAAATTTTAAAAAGTATTTTTTTTCTTTTTATAATTTTATATAAATTTTTTTAATACTTATTTTTATTCCCATCTCATCTGTATTATTGAGCACAGTGTTTCAGAGTAAAAATATATGTGGGACAAATAATTATTTTTATTAATAAATTAATTAGTGTACTTAGTTAGTTAATTGTAAGTAATACATAAGTAAATAATTAATAATTAATAAGGATCTAAAAGGCATGGCTTCACCTCAGTAAGATAATTAATTATTTTACTGGGTAAGTCTAGTAGCCTGGCTAACACTATTCATCATTCCATAATTTTATTTGTAGAAAGACATCTATATAAAATATTTTTTATAAGAAAGATACAATAGATAACTTGAACCATGACAATATAAATTGCTACCATTATAAAAATTATGTTCTGATTAGCATAAATTTATTAAAATACTTTAAAATATATGTAAAAATAATTAAGATTTTTCATTGAAATTTTCTTAATTAAAATTGTAGAGGATCATACTCTTGGTTGGTGAGATAAATAAATTTACAAGATAATTTTACAGCTCTTAAAATGCACATTCTCCTCATGTTAGAAATATAGGCTAATTGTTTTTCTATTCTTTATTTGAAATAATATAATAAAATGTATAGGTAAAAATAAATTATCTTATACATTTAATGAGTCAATATATTTGATACTTTTTAGAAAAAAGTACTATATAAATCCTCTTAAATATTTTAATTATCAAAATTAAATACATGAATAATTAATTTTTTACTTAAATTAATTTCAACTGAGAGTATAATGAATTTCCAGTGAAGATCAAAGCAGGAAAACAAGTAAAAAGTTAAATTTGATTGCAATTTAAATTTTTGAAAAAGATTTTATGTTTATATTTTAAAAACTTCTATTTTTATGCATTAGAATTGATTTAAACTTAAAAATATAGATCTATATTAAAGAATGTGTTACTAGGAAGTACCTGCAATATTTTTATTTAAAAGAGATTTTTTTCTTTTGTTAAAGTATATTGAGTATCAATAGGAACTCTGGAAACTATTTATAGATATTATAGGAATATAAACATAGCTGTAGAATTTTTTTCAGTTTATCAATTGAGAGCAAAATAATTCTATTATAATTAAAGATAAAATGACAGCTATTTTAAATAATGTTTTATAAAAAACTTATTTTTTTATTATTATTTATTCCTATAAATTCATATCATGTAGAAAAAATATTTTCGTTAAAAAAATATACTTAGACTTACATTATAATAACTTTTTTATAAATTTTAAGAAATTAAAAGAACTTTTCACAGTTTAAATTAGGTTGAACCATAGTAATACATAGGTTTTCATTGAGAGTTCAATAAAAGTTATATCAAAGCTAAGATATTTAATTTTAAAAAATTGTATGTATTTATTGCAATAAATTTTTTTAGAAATTAAGAGTTCTCAGAGAGTT
Organism: Hemileia vastatrix; assembly: GCA_030280995.1. Classification (NCBI taxonomy): domain Eukaryota; kingdom Fungi; phylum Basidiomycota; class Pucciniomycetes; order Pucciniales; family Zaghouaniaceae; genus Hemileia; species Hemileia vastatrix. Next base: position 14,725,473 of record JASXTE010000018.1, on the reverse strand, counting down.
GTTTCTTTTACTGATTAAATAATAATACATATATTAAGAAATTCTATAATTTTTCTTTCCCTGATTGTTTAGTAAATAAATTTATATATTTTTGCACATTAAGTAATCAGAAATTAGGAAATTAAGAAAAAAAATTATATCATGATATCTTGTGGTAAATCTTCATTTGAAGCCCATGATTCATGTAGAGAATTTTTTTCACCTTAACAGAAGAACTCACATGTACATTATAAACTATGTAAGCTCACCTAATGAGGCCTATGAAAATGGTTTACAATTATATAAAATTTTTTTTGGTTATAATTATTTTCTAAAATACCTATTTTTATTGTCATACATATAATTATCAACCACATTACATAAAAATGTTGTAATGAAAAATTATACTAATATTATATGAGTATTTTTTTATCATATTAATTTTCATTCTTTATATTATAATGTATATAAATAATGATCAATACATCTGTATGTTGAGTTAGTGAACAATTATACAAATCCATACAAGATAATTCAAAAATAATTTACAAAATAAAGTAAATTTACAGCTTTAGTATCCTATTTAAAATGCTAATGTATTTCTTAAACTAATTTGGAGCTAATTTTTTCACCTTATATACTTCATGTATCAGCTAATATTTTATGGCAGTGAACTCTGTTCTTTTCCCAAAGAATAGAGTCCATACTCCTATTTTCACACTCAGTTTGCATCAATCCCCATCCCTTTCAATTATTTCAACACATGCTTGTCTTCCCTCCCCACCCCTTTTGCTACCCTCCCAGCCCCATTGTATGCCATCTTATTTTGATATCCATTTCACCCCTCCCAACCTCACCCGACCATTTTCTTCATTCAAAAATGCCTTGGAAACCCTTAATCTTCCCTTCCAACTATTAACCAACCTTTTTGCTACCCTATATACCCTTCCTCACCCCTCTCTCCAGACTCCCCAACCCTTGTAACTGTTGAGATAAAAACTACCAATCTTATTGTTCTATATAATTAAACTTTCCAATATAATTTTAATTCCTTACCAATTATAAACCTGAAGTCTCCATAAATATCCTATCTGTAGTATCCGTGATTAGTTTCCTATCTCTAGTTAACATATTACCATCAGTAGTTTCTGTGCTTAGTTTCCTATCTCTAGTTATAATATTACCCCTGTCAGGTATTTCTACCATATTAAGTTTCCAGTTGTGTCCGAGTATTATTTCCGTAGCTTCTATAGCTCAGTACTGTAAACTACTTTCTCCACTTAGTTTATCAAGTCTCCACCTTATTCTCATCTATAAGAATGGCAAAAATTACCTCTATATTCAACATCTTTTCCGTTGTAGGTAGACTCTTACAGTCGCCTTGCTGTAAGCAGAATCCAAAGGAGTTGAAAAAACAAAAAGAAATCCCTTTCTCTCTAAGTAAATGTAAGATTAAATTAACTAAGCTCAAAGATCAACTTGAAGAATGGAATAGATGAAATTCTGATTGAAAAACTTTGAAAGCAATAAAAACCTATATTTAATAAAAAATCTAAGTGCAATCAATGATTACACCCCCCAAAAAAAACCTAATGCCAGATTACACTGATACTAGTCACAGCAAATACTTAGAACAAGCCGCAACACTTGCCCCAGAGACTGAAAAGTACAGTAAAGTACTTCAGAAACTACCCTTGGAATGACCTGTTAAAAGGTGCCTTATTAAAGGACTACCCAGGTTTATCCAGTTTCCCACCAAAATTAAAGAGTGTAATAAATTATATTTAATTTTATGAATTTTATAAGAAAAGTAATAAATTTGAGTCACCCTGGATGAGAGCTATCCAATGATACCCTAAAATGTTGATATTTTTATTAAAATTGTTGTTATATGTTAAATATTGTTAATAATCCAAAAAGACTCTCAATATCAAAACTAAAAGACAAAAAACATGTAGAAGACTAAGATTCTCTCTCTTCTATCTGATTATCCTACTCCAGACCTTTCCAACAATGCCTTACATGCATAGGATCTAATATAAATTATTGATATAACAAGCATATTAAATTCTAACCAAATTTTGCCACAATGGCCAAACTTTTCTGCAGTGACCAAACTTTTCACTGGTGATCAGACTTTTCTACAGTGACCAAACTTTGCACTGGTGATCAGAATTTTCTATAGTGACCAAACTTTACCACAGTGCCCAGACTTTTGTGCAGTGACCAAAATTTGCACTGGTGATCAAACTTTCTCATTGTGAGCAAATTTTGCCACAATGAGCTCTTTTTGCTATAATACACTAATTTTTCCATAATGAGCTAATTTGGCCAGAGTGAGCTAAATTTGCCACAGTGAGTTAATTTTGTCAACATGACCAAACTTGGCCACAATGACAGAATTTTTCCAGTACAATTTGCTTTTGCACTGGAAAATCACCGGGGCAAACCGGAGCGCACCAGAAAAAAGTGGCCATTCCAAGAGCAAACTTCATTCACCAAAAATACAAATCCATAAAACCATCAAATCACAAAAGAAATACCACATATAACCATTCCAAAACACCAAAAATTAACCCAAAAAAAATCAAGTTAGCTCCCTTCAACCAAATTAACACCTGGTAACACCATGTTTTTCTTCCAACCAAGTTCCAATAAAACTTTCACCTAAGTGGCCTACCCATATTTGGAATGCCACACCATTTGCCTTCTTACTAATTTACACTCAATACTTTCTGTCCCAAGTCTCTTCTCATATTATAAGTCCCCAAGTCCTAGTCCCCTAGTCCTTTAGTCCTTTATCATTATCAAGTCCTTGTTGTCTTCTAAAAGTCCTTAAACTTATTAGTTTCTCTTAATCTTTCAGTAACCTCATTCCTCCACTTTACCTCACCTCCACAATCCTTAAACCCCAATTTCCTCCCTTTCAACTCATTCCCTACTTCTGTATATAAAAATAAAGTGTTAGGGAGGAATGGGGAGGTAAGCCAACTGGAAGGAGAGAAGTAGAGAGGAGTGGAGAGGGAGAGGCAAATGTGGATATATGTTGAAAATGATGAACAACAAAGTGAAAAGGGTGAGGAGAAAGATGAGGTGAGGAAAAAGAAATATTTCAAAGGGAAAAGAGTGGGATATTCTTGAGAGGGAGTAAAAAAAGACAATAAAAGAAGATAGTAACACAAAATAAATATAAAAAAAATATAAAATATATAAAATATGTTACAAAGAGTGGGAACAGAAATTCTTTGAATCCTAAAAATCCACAAGTCCTATACTTTTATTTTATTCATTTACTTAAATCAAATAAAAATCTACATTTTAATATTTTGAAAATTTTGAAGAGAAGGGAAATAAACTTTAATAAATATTACTATGAAAATATTTTTTTATTTACTAGTAAAATATAGTATGTCAATTGAGTTTGAAAATTGTATGTCTAAGTAAAGTCTTTGTATCATCATTTTTAAGGTTTTTGCACCTTCTTTAGATATATTAATGATTTATAATATTCAATACTATCTAGTCATAAAATAAGCATATTATTTTTTCAATTCTTGAAAAAAATGCAATAAATAATATAAATGCACAAAATAATCTTTCATGAACAAATTTACATATTTTGAATTATAGTTTCTCCAGGTATTTCTGGCCAAAGAAACCTATATAATTATTTCAGATGATATCTTGCAAAATCTATAATTTGGTGTTCTTTTTTTAAAAATTGCAAAGAAACTGCTTAAATTTTTTAAAAAATATGTATTTTTCAGAATAATTTGGGTGTGGTCTGCACTGTATTAAAATTTATATAAAAAATCTCATTCTTCATATCTCAAGATTTGTTCAAAGTATTATTACCTATGCTTTATTAAATGTTCAAGTTGTATTAATTTTTAGTTCACCAGAATTTCAATATTTTTTCTTGGTGGTTTCACCACTAATTCAATGTGGGCTCAAAAATATATGAATTAGGGTTCAAAGTTGCAGACTTGCTAGAAATTCCACCCCCTATATTGCATGGTGTTATTTTCCTTTTCCTTTTATCTCACTTACTTTGAATTCACTCTCAACCCTGTGCGTAGGCTGTCTGGTGACAGTATAATTTGTACTGATACAATTCTAAAGTGCTTAATCTAAATATGGCTCCTGTTTAAAGCACTCCTCCTCCCATGGGTTCTACTCCTAGAGCTTGTGCTAGGGATAGGCCGACTTCATTAAATCCTGTTTCTTGCACTCACTCCCTCAAACCAGTTGATGTAAGGGAGCAAAAACATTCATTTCAACCTGTAAAGGACATTCCTCAGGCTTTCAAGGACTCCAGTGAAGAAGATGAAGGAGAGGACAACATGCACAAGGCACCATCAGTCCCAGCTGCTGGACCTTCAGGCCACCTTCAAGTCCTGGCCCAACTGCTTCATTGGAGGAATTCATGAAAATTCTGTTAAAACCCTCACTAATCCTTCCTCAACTAAACAAATTTAATTTTAAGACTTCTTTGATGAAGTCTCCAGAAAAATTTGATGGAGAGCATCCTGACAGATTGCATCCCTTCTTGCAAAAATGCAAGCTACTATTCCACAATGACCCTTGAACCTTTAGAACGGATTGTGTCAAGGTCATTTATGCCTCCTCTTATTTATCAGGAAAGGTGTCAAGGTGTCTCAAACCTTATCTTCTCATGCTTTCCTTGAACAAACCTCACTTACTCATAAATAATTAGGAAAGATTTGAGTACCAATGTTTCACATTGTTTGGTGACCCTAATGAAACTGACAATGCAGAGATTGAACTTGATTTCCTTCAAATGAGAAATAATGGTAAAGCTTTTGAGTATATCTCAAATTTAAGGGCTTCAAAAACTAAAGTTAGTTGGAATGATGCTTCTCTTAAATATAATTTCAAAAAGGGACTTCCTTTGAGGATTCTGGACAAATTGAATCTTCATGGGCATAAAATGGAGAGTTTGAAAGAATCAATGGATAGGACCCTCAAACTCAGTGGCACACATCAAGGACAACTTAAAAAAAGGCATCACACACAAAAATCTCATGGCTGAAATATCAAATATGGGCCTCCTCAAAACAATCACTCACAACCAGCCCAATAGACCCAATACAAACCCATTCACAAGGGAAAGAACAAGTCTAAACCCAAAATCTCAACTCCTGGTGATATCAGTAAGATATTGGATCCTAAAGGGGAATTGAAGGAAGCTTAATGGATAAAACAGACATATAATGGGTTATGAATGTATTGGGAGGTCAACACAAATTGGAAGATTGTGAAAAATTTAAGGAAAGGTAAGGTAAAAGTTCAAAAAACTAAAGGATAGTTTGTGTGCAAAGCAAACTATTTTACTTCTCCCAGTGCACAGAACCTCCATGTCTTAAGGACTGTAGTTTACATTAAAAATTTTAGATTTATTATTTTTAAAGAGGATATACCCTTCAGTTGTCTCATTGACTTTGGAGCTTCAATTTCATTTATCAGTTTATCATTTGCCAAAAAACTCAAGCTGAAATTTGTAGATAAGGATCAAATTCCAACTTATTTGGTTGAGTCAGAGGAACCCAAGTATTGGGTTATTAAGAAAGTTTCATGAGTTTTCAACTTTCCAAATTTTCCTTCCTTTGAGTAAGAATTAACAGTCTTGGATGCCCCAAGGATGGAAAATACCATTCTTGGCCATGAATTTTTAACGCATTGGAATCCTGAAATTAATTGGTTAGAGGGATTGATCACCCCTTTTTCTAAGTATATTTCTTATTCTTAAATGCAGGTCAATAGGGAGTTAAACAACCCATCTGACACAGTCCTGATAAAGGACATATCTATTCCAGATGATTTGAAAACATCTGATTTTTCTCCAAATGAGAATTTCGCTAACCTTTCTATCTCAGTTACTTCACATGAAGTGGTTTTCAACAGCCTTAAAGTAAACAATTATTGCTCTTTAAATTCAGATCTGACCTTGACATAATCCTTTGACAATGAATAGGATGACCAAATAAACATTGAAGCCATTAAAACAACTCTACCCATGTAGACATTCCTATAGTACTAGCTATAGGCTTTGACCAAGGGTTTGGAGTAAAACTTGGGAGAAAACCCCCTGTTCCTTTAAAAAATACCAGGTGAGATTTACCTGCTACAGTAAATTGGTTCCAGTTTAACAAAAGCCCCTTTTCCAACACACCTGACTGCCTTATCAGTCAAGAAAGTATTCTCCAGACAGACTACCAAATCAGAGAACTGGAATGTGGACCAATGTTGACACCAGAGAAAGAAATGATACTTGATGTAGGTTGCAAATCCACACCAAAGACAGCAAAAATACTTGATATAGCTTGCAAGACTATACCAGAGAAAACAGTTGCAAGGTTAAGTTAAATGAAGAAGTCACTTTACAGCAAAAACAGCTAATTGTGGTCAGAAAACAGTGAAAACTGAGTTAGGAACAAGGATATCACCTCTGGATGGTTGTATGATAATTAAAGTTGCCCCAAAATGTCTTATTCACTATATACACACAGAACACTAACTAAGAGCCCTTGCACACCAACAAATTTGGTGTTTTTGACCGCCAAATTGCATAAAAAGTCCATAGAAATGCTTCCCAGCACTCTAGCACTGAGGCAGGCGGATGCTTGACGTCAGGAGGCCTTCTTGAGGTGGCCTGACCACTCTGAAGCCAGAAAACCACCAAAAACCATCAAAAATACCCAAAATACCTAGAAAAATCAACTACAACTACTAAAACATTAAAGACACATAACTATGATATAACAACATTATGACATGAATTGTAGAGAAACTCAAGCTCATTCCAATGGTATTAATCACTTAACCCTAAGACTTAAGGTTAGCCTGTAAGACACTAAAAACAAAATTTAACAGCAATATTATTAAATGAAAAATGAGAAATTATCCCCTAAATACTTAGACTATAAAAAAAATTTTCATCTAAACATAAAATATAGAGAAAACAAGGGCTTTCCAATGGAAGTATCCACATCCCCATAGTCCCAATATTTTCTGAGTAATTCCAGAAAAAAACCTAATTTTTTAAACAATGCCATTTAAGGCATACCAAATCAACACCAAATAAACCAACAAAGCACTCCACCAATTTTGGAAGAACACATCCTCCCTTCAATCAAGAATTTTCACATTCTCCTTCATCACAACCACCATGTTCAGCTTTCTTTCCAAATCTGCTACTGACATTGGTCCTTGCCAATACTGCATTGACAACAATTTTGTCTGTATCATCACACCACCGGCTCATCCTAACAGAACCTCCTGTGATGCCTGTCACTCTAGGAAGAAGACTTAATTCAAAACTGGTCCATTTTCCTCTTCAACATATTCTCCTTCTCCACAACCTGTTCAACCTTTGAACAGCGCCAAAAGATCCAGGCCATCCATCCTGATCCCCACACTGGTCAATAAATTACACCCTTCAAAGAAGAGTTCCAAACCTGCTAAAAATACTAGCTTTACCATCCCTGCTCCTTATGATGGTAAGCCCAATACTTCTTCATACTGAAATTCAATCTGAAAAATTTCCAGTTCATTTCCCTCCTGACAGTGCTGATGACAATGTGGGAACCATTGAAGCACCCCCACGTAATCCATTGCCACCATCATAGAAAATTTTTAACTACATTCTTCTCAACAGAAGCATCTCATATTAGACTACTTCCAATCCACTCCTGCTAGGAACCCACAGGATCTTGAAAAAAGGAAGAACCTCATACACTAGTTCAAAGCCAATGCTGGACATTTTTGTTACATCTCTTGATTCTATTCTGCCTCTTGACTTAGAAAAATATAAATAATTCTTGACCTCTTCAGAATTCCTGAATGTAGCCAATCATTGTAAAAAAAGATCCTCAGTTTATAGTCTTGGGGGACTAATCCTCAGTTTTATGTCTTGGTGGACTAACAGCCCTCATTTTATAGCCTTGGGGGACTCAAAACCCTCAGTTTATAGTCTTGGGTGACCAAAAAACCTGAATCAAAAGGACAGAACCAGAGATCAAATAATTTAAGACCCAAAGAAACAAACTAACATTCTGGGGTAAATGTTCTACAGAGCATCCAGCTCATCAGTTACCCCCCACTTGCCTTAACAAAAATAAGAGACACCCCCTTGGATGCCCTCTGCCAGAATCACAGCAACTCCAATTTTTAGCTTATAGTCCTGAAGGACTCAACTATTAACCCATCCTTAGTTTAAAGTCTTTGGGGACTGTACCATTTCTCAGTTTAAAGTCTTGATGTATTGACCCTTGTTCAGTGTAAAGTCTTGATGGACTGCAACACATTTTGCATAGCAAAGGTGGAGCCACCTCCATGCACAATGCTTGTCAGTATAGTCTAGTATATAAGTATAATATAATAGTGCTATTTTATGGTCCTACTACTTATTAATAAATGATTTAGTGATTAAACCTCAGGGGAAGACTAATAGAATAGTTATACTCAAATAAAACTCACAATACTTGGATTTAAATGCGTGCTAGTGGTGGAAAATAGAAGAATAAAATATAGTTATAGCTTTTATAAAGATAATATCAATTTATAAGGGCTTTATAATATATCTCTGAATACTAATAATTGTATTGTAGTGTTTTTTTGAAGTGTAGTAATTGAATGATGATAATAAACCGTCAAAATCCCTCCTTACTTATACCCAAATCCACTGGAGTGCACAGACCTTCAATCCAGATGATGTCACTGCTATCCCCAGAAATTACAGCACTTTGAGGGCTCATCACCTCCCCATGGCGTCCACTTCAAGCAGTTTCAACACCCAGACCTCCAGTAAGGACCCTCCATCACTATTAATAATAACACAGAGTCATACCATAAATAGAAAACCCAGATAAAAGCGGATACCATAAAGAAACAGGTAAAATAAATAATCAAAAAGAGATTTAATGAAACTAAAAGCATATAAAGGAAACAAATAAAATTTTCAAGCCCCCAATAACATCCCCAAGCATCCACATTAACCCAGAAACATCCTTCCAACCCATAAATCCGTGAATAACCATCCAAGGAAGTAATTTTAGTTGTCCAAACTGGGTGTATGCGCCTGATATAGGTGTCTATGCTTCTGTAGGTGTTGTGAGTCCACTGATTTCGTCCATATGACCTAAAATAAGCAGAAAAACAAAGGTTATAGGCTATTAAGGGGCTAAAACCCACTTATATACCTAAATATACATAATATACTGCATATTTCACTGAATATGAGATTTATGTATACATATAAGCTTATGTATGTCAATAATTACTTCATATCACTTAAGATAAGTATATTATGACTCCATTAACACCTTGATAAGTATTATTAGGCCATGGATAAGCTATTTAAACTATTATAAATTATATAATAGAATAATAATTATATATATATATAATAAAATAATATATATTATTATTTTAACCTTATTTTTAAGATATAAGCTTAATCTAGTTAAGGTTATCTTATTTTAAGAATAAGAAATACTCAGTCCTAAGGATATTTAGGCTGACACTCCCTCACCCCAAAAAAAACAATAAAAAAAATGTTAAGACATTTAAATTAAACTTAAGGAGTGAAAAAATAAAAATAATTTTTATAATACATATACTGAATGAACAGTATTAATTAGATTTAAATTTTTTCAAGAGATTTTTAAGATCAGAGATTTAATTTTCTGGAATCCACTGGTCATATTCACTTGATTTATTTTTAAATCTTACTAGATACTCAACTCCCTTTTCTTTAGTAAGGTGTCTCTTTTAAAGTATCTTTTCAATTTCTGCCTTTTCCACTATTTCTTCAGTTTGCTGTTTATGCCTTCCTGATCTTTTTGGAAATAGAGCAGTATCATTAGAATGGTATAGTTTTATAAGAGAAATAGGAAATACTGGATGTTTTCTATCATAAGGTGCATATAGAATAACCTCAACAGCATTATTACCAACCATCTTTTTTACTACAAATGGTCCAATGAATGGATCCTTCAATTTAACATTACCATTTAAATTGAAATGTAGCATTGAAATAAGGACTTCATCACCCTCTTTGAACATTTGTTCTTTATGGGCTTTATCCCATCTTTTCTTTTCATACTCAAAAGCCTTATTTATACATTCTTGAGCATGTTTTATGCATAGTTCCTGCATCTGAAGAAAATATTTAGTACCTGGATGAATATCCAATCTAGGTAACTTATTAAGAGTTTTAGAAGGGGTATTAGGTACATAACCCAACCATAACTCAAATGGCTTTTTGCCAGTGACAGAATGTACTGTACTATTATATGCAAATTCTAAACCTGGGATAAGGGTTACCCAATCATGCGTGAATTTGTCATTGTCTTTAAAATTAAGACCAAAAGCACAGTATCTTCTTATCATATCTTCTAAGGTTTGTATCATTCTTTCTGCTAGCCCATCAGTTTGTGGATGGTGTGCTGTAGAAAGTTTTAATTGACACCCTGAAACATCCATAAGTGACGTCCAGAATTCAGAAGTAAATTTAGGATCTCTGTCAGAAACTATTGCTTTGGGGAAACCTGCTGTATTTAACATATGTGTCCACCATAAAAAAGCTAAGTCCTTTGCAGAAACCTCTTTGTGGGTAGGAATAAATTTACACATCTTTGTAAATCTATCTACAATTACCCAGCAGGAGTTATAACTCTTATGCCCTGCTATTGGCAAACCTGTTACAAAGTCCATGTTAATGATTTCCCATGGAGCTTTTGGTTGCTCAATTTGTTGTAATAAACCAGCTCTTTTTCCTGTTAATCTTTTAGATTTTTGACAAGAATCACATGTTTCAACATATTTCTGAACATACTCAGACATGTTAATCCACCAAGCTGTGTTTTTTACTCTGGTTAATGTTTTATGGTAGTCAAAATGACCTGCTAATATATCATCATGACATATACTTAACATTAACTCCTTCATTGAAGGGGGAATTACAATTACATTACTTAATTTTTTCCTGTAATATATAAAACCATCCTCAATGGAAAATTTTCCTTTTTCTAATGCCTCTTTATACTTAATTGGTAATGTTTTTATTAAAAAATTCATTGAAGCATTAGATGGATCATTTAATATTGTAGTTAATTTACTTAAGTCAGGATCTGAATTGTAATTATCAAGAATTGATTGCATAAATTCATCCTCAAGATCTACAATATAAATTCCATAAATGTTAATAATCTCTGACTCAGGAACATAAGCAGGATTATCATCATTATTAGGCAGAGGTACTCTAGATAACAGATCTACATTAGAGTGCAAGGTTCCTGCTCTATGTGTAATAGTCATCAGTCCTCTGTATTCTTGTACAGCTAATTGCCATCTAAACATGTGTCTATTAGGGGTTTTCATGTTTAAGAGTGACTTAACTGCACTACAGTCAGTTATTAACTCAAATTTTTGGTCTTCAAGGTAATAATGTAGCTTTTCAAGAGCCCATACTACTGCCAAACATTCAAGTTGAGTAGCACCATATTTCAATTCACCACTTCTCAGAGTACGTGAAATATAGCAGATTACTACTTCTGACATTTTACCTTCAATAAGTTGTTTTTGATGTAAAGCAGCACCCAGTCCAATAAAACTTGCATCTGTATATAATACAAAAGGTAATTGGAAATCTGGTAATCCCAAGATAGGAGCTGTCATTAAACATTCTTTCAACTTATTAAAAGCTTGTTGTCTTTCATTATTCCAAATGAAAGCTTCTGATTTCTTTATCAGTGTGGTCAGTGGTGCAGCAATTGATTGGTAGTTTTTTATATATTGTCTATAATAACCACACATTCCAAGAAAAGATTGTACATCCTTCACATTCTGAGGAATGCCAATATTCTTTATTGCAGCCACTTTATTTTGGTCTACACATATTTGTAATCCAGATACAATATGACCAAGCACTTTTAAAGATTCAAACCCAAATTTACATTTTTTCAATGCAAAGGTCATTTTTATTTCATCCATTTTTTGAAATATTTTCCTTAAATGGATTAAGTGTTCATCAAAAGTTTTAGAGAACACTATGATGTCATCAATGTATACCACTAACCATCCCTCAATCATTTCATTATGGAATGTTATATCCATTAACTTTTGAAATACTGATGGAGCATTTTTTGGTCCAAATGGCATTCTGACATACTTATAAATTCCCATGTGTGTTGTTATCAACAAAAAGTTCTGTGAATTCTTTTCAACAGGAATTTGATGGTACCCTTTATTTCCATCTAGGCAACTTATATATTTAGCACCTTTAAGGGTAGCATGTATAGAGGCAATCCTTGGCAAGGGATAAATATCATCTACTGTAAATGTATTTAATGCTCTATAATCACCGCACAGCCTTGCTTTATCTTGTTCATAAGAAATCAGCAATGGTGATATTACACAATATTTTGGTGTAGTTTCAACCTTCTCAAGAATGTTCATTTTTAATAACATCTTAATATTATCCTCTATGTCTTTCCTCTTCATTGGTGAAGCAGGGTATGGTTTCTTTTTAAGACTAGCAGGAATATTATCCATATCACAGGTTAAACTAATTTTCATTTCATGATCTTTTACAAGGCCAAGTTCATTTTTACCATGTGCAAAAGCCATTGGAAAAGCTTTAATTAATTCCAAAATATTATCTTTCTCAGTTTCACTTATCTGAGTGCCAAATGATGCTTTTGAAATTTCTGTTTCCAGAAGTTCCATCTCATTGGATTCTCTTCCTTTAGACGGGGAATTTGTTACTGACTCAATGTGTAAGACAGTGTTAAAAGAATTTATTTTAAATTTCCTTTTACCATTCATGCCAATTGTAAAATTGTTATTAGCAGGGTCTAATTTTACACCAAATTTAGGCAGAATATCATTTCCAATGATAAAACAGTTACTACAATTTGTATTATCCATTACTACAAAGTCACAAGTTACCCTTACATAACCATTTTGGTGTTTAAAGAAAACAGCAGCTTTGTATTTACCAATGGGGTGTAGTAATGATCCAAAACCTCTCCAATTTTTATTTTGAAGTGGTTCAAGCTTAAACTTAAATTCACTATCAATTTTCTGTAATGTATTAGTGGAAACAACTGAACCAGAAGCTCCTGTGTCCAATACTATATTAACATTTTCACCAGAAATGATAGCTGGAACCGTGATAGGTTTCATTCTAAAGTTATCAGCTTGTATATCCTTAATGATTTCAGCATCCTCATAATTCATTAAAGATTCATTTGAGTCCATATTTAATATTGGATTTTCAAAGATGGACAAATCATCTTCCAACATACAGACTTCATTTTCATCACTATATGAGATATTGCTGTCATAATCACTTGATTCTTTACTTTTTTCAGTTTCAGTTTCAGATTCACATTGATTTTCAACAATATTTATGTTTTTCTCACATTTGTGACCTTTTACCCAAGGTTTGTTACACTTATAACAAGTATTTGTTTCATACTTATTAGGTACTACAGGTGCAGTAGGTTTTTTCTGCTTCTCCTGAAGTGTTTTTGAATTCTGAGTTTTTACAGGTTCAACATTTTGTTTATAAGTGGAATACCTTGATTCATACTTATGGTTTAATAATATTTCATTGCAAATATTAATAAAGTCAGAATATTCAGTAACATTTAATGTTCTAGCTACAACAATGTCTCTGACAGATATAGGTAATTTGTATATTATCTTATCTTTCCATAAGTTAAAATCCATATGAGGCTCAATGGCTTTTAATATTTTGTTTAGATTCATTAAAAATACCATAGGTTTGTCACCATTCAACGGATTATACCTAGTCTTCTCATACAGTCTCTGCTGAGTAAGCCTGAATTTAGAACCTCCAAATTGTTTTTCAATAAGTTGTTTCCATTCATCCCAAGAGTAGTCTCTACCCTCACTTAAGACAGCTTCAAACCATAATAAAGCAAAATCCTTAAATAAAGAAATTAATTTTGATGTTATCTCTTCATCTGGTAACTTATATGAGAATTTCAAGTTGTCAATTCTTTGAATAAAATGTTGCCAATCAGAGCTGGCTTCCCCATCATAAGTTGGGTACTGATCTATCTTAGGCCAGTTCTTCTGATTGGATTTTATCTCACTAATCTTAGGTAAATTCAACAACTCATTCACTTTTGATAAATGGTCTTGTATTTCTTCCTGCACGGATTTGTGACTTACATTTTCAGATTTGACACTACCACCAGATGGTTTTAATTGTGGTGGTACAGGGAAGGAATGAGATTCACTTTTGCCAATGAAAGGATTATTATTATATTGATTATACTTATGATTATCCTGGTTCATTAGTAGATTGGCAGTTTCAATCTCAACTTTAGTTAATCTTTGTAGCATTTCAGAGACACTTTGATTTGTCTGGGCAAAAGATAACTTTGTTCTTGATTCAGTCTTTAATAAGTGTGTTTCATATAATTTTTCTAACTCACAAAATTTGTTTGAAAGGTCATTATATTTATTACTCAATGAATCATATTTAAGAGTTAGAGACAAATGTTCTTTCTCTAATTCTTTGTTGCGTGTTGCTAATTGAGAAATGTTTAATGTCAAAGTTGAAATTGTATCACTAGTGAGCTTAACTGTCTGTTCCTCACAATCAGTCATTCTATTCCACAATGCTGAAACAATTCTATGGACAGTTGGATTATTGTTAAAATATTCCATGTCCTCCTTTTCAATTCTCTCACTCTCCTGTGAACTTCTCATCTCACTAGTAGGTGGTTGCAACTGAGGATTAACTGTATTATCATTGTATATAGTACTGTTATTATGGACAAAAGACAAGTCAGGTGTATCTACTCTAAAACCTAAATTTCTTAAATCCTCCTCTATTTTTTGTACAGATTTAACATCAATAGAATTACCTATATTGTAATTATCAGTATTATGGCTAATCTGAGAGGGTAATTTACTTACCAAGGGATGGTTGCCAGTCCTGATTTTTGGCGCTTTTTTCCCTTGTAAGGGTGAGCTGAGGAAGTCAGATGAGGGGGTGGATCCCTGTTGCAACTGTGGCTTGTCCACTGTTGGTGAAACCAGTCCCATTTCCATTTGTCTACCAGGATTATCTCCTGGGAGTGAGTGGACCCTCCTTGGGTAGGGGGTTGCTGATTTGATTGACTGGGCTGGCCTCCCTTTAATTCTGCCATTGCCTGATTCATCTGCTGAAACCCTACCTTGCAATTGTTTGAAACTGCTCTACTTCCTTGAACATGAGAGATTTTGATTCCTCCAACTTCAGAACCTGTTTGGACAGGTGGGACAGTTGATCCTGAAGAGGAGGAGACGTCTTTTTTATAGTTATCTTTTTTAAGAGGGAGTCCTTTTCCTCTATACTCATGCTTTCTGGCTGGGGGTACTGTTGTCCCTCCATGGTGATGTCCTGGAAAGTTTTTGTTAGCTTTAGACCTGGTATTATAAGAAGGCTGTTCACTTACACTATCCTGGGGAGCACTCATATTGTTCATAATGACAATATTTTATTTCTACAAAAGGAAAAAACTCTATGGAATTAGTAGACAAAAGATATTAGCAATTATATTACTAATAAAAAAGCAATGGAGCTTACCCTGAATTTATATCTTTATTTATTTAAATAAAATGGAAGAAAAGTTCGAAAAAATATGTTAAAAATATAATAATAAGTTTAACTAGACCTCTATAAGGGTGAATAATAAGCTTACCAAGCTTTAGCCAAATACCAATTTAATTGGGTGTTATATTGGTGTCCAAATACCAAGTGAAATTGGGTTTATATTGGGTACAGTTACTACTGTAAATATCTAATTTTTATGATAAAAAATTAGTACAATTATTATAAGGGTTATTCTCCGCAATCAATGAGTTATGATGACCCACTAATATGCAGAAGACCCAAATATTTGGTTAATTTTGAGCTGTACTAAGGTAAAAATCACGTCCCAAGGCTTATACTAAATAATAAGTAAAATATAAGGAAAGACCCCCAATTGTCAGTATAGTCTACTATATAAGTATGATATAATATTGTTATTTTATGGTCCTACTACTTATTAATAAATGATTTAGTGATTAAACCTCAGGGGAAGACTAATAGAATAGTTATACTCAAATAAAACTCACAATACTTGGATTTAAATGCGTGCTAGTGGTGGAAAATAGAAGAATAAAATATAGTTATAGCTTTTATAAAGATAATATCAATTTATAAGGGCTTTATAATATATCTCTGAATACTAATAATTGTATTGTAGTGTTTGTTTGAATTTTAGTAATTGAATGATGATAATAAACCGTCAAAATCCCTCCTTACTTATACCCAAATCCACTGGAGTGCACAGACCTTCAATCCAGATGATGTCACTGCTATCCCCAGAAATTACAGCACTTTGAGGGCTCATCACCTCCCCATTGCGTCCACTTCAAGCAGTTTCAACACCCAGACCTCCAGTAAGGACCCTCCATCACTATTAATAATAACACAGAGTCATACCATAAATAGAAAACCCAGATAAAAGCGGATACCATAAAGAAACAGGTATAATAAATAATCAAAAAGAGATTTAATGAAACTAAAAGCATATAAAGGAAACAACTAAAATGTCCAAGCCCCCAATAACTTCCCCAAGCATCCACATTAACCCAGAAACATCCTTCCAACCCATAAATCCGTGAATAACCATCCAAGGAAGTAATTTTAGTTGTCCAAACTGGGTGTATGCGCCTGATATAGGTGTCTATGCTTCTGTAGGCGTTGTGAGTCCACTGATTTCGTCCATATGACCTAAAATAAGCAGAAAAACAAAGGTTATAGGCTATTAAGGGGCTAAAACCCACTTATATACCTAAATATACATAATATACTGCATATTTCACTGAATATGAGATTTATGTATACATATAAGCTTATGTATGTCAATAATTACTTCATATCACTTAAGATAAGTATATTATGACTCCATTAACACCTTGATAAGTATTATTAGGCCATGGATAAGCTATTTAAACTATTATAAATTATATAATAGAATAATAATTATATATATATATAATAAAATAATATATATTATTATTTTAACCTTATTTTTAAGATATAAGCTTAATCTAGTTAAGGTTATCTTATTTTAAGCATAAGAAATACTCAGTCCTAAGGATATTTAGGCTGACAATGCTCCACAGCCAAACTGCTGAACTTCCACTCCTTCTTCACCATCTACACATCACTGATAAATTTTTCATTCATCTCTTTTCTCATCATTATTTCACCTTCACAGATCATGGCTGGATCACCAGATTTTGACCCATCAGACCTTTCCTGTTTCACTTCTCCAAAGGGCTATTATTGTAAACAGTGCATTCACATGTGCAGACCTTGAACATTCACTCTTCCTACTCCCCTGGCCAAATTATATAACAGGGCCTATGATTCCTGAAATTCTAAAAAGAAAAAATGTGACAGAGATCCCAACTACCCAATACCTCCACCTTCACCTTCACACAAATATGTATCCAGATCTCCTACCAGGTCACCAGAGCTTGGACCTGCTTCTTCCTCTTTATCTTCTGCTCCTTCTAGAAGATCATGCCATTCTATTCCCAAAACCCTTCCTAAAAGACCTTCTTTATCTTCTCAAGAATCTGCTTTTATCTCAGAAAATTAAGAAGAATTACTTCAAAATCAGCTACTAGGCTTCTAGACTGTATCCAGGCATCCCGCCCACCTTTCCAGAAAGTGAAAATCAGGCTCAAAACTCTCAAATCCAGCCAGATAACAGCCAAATTCTTCCATAAAACACCAAAAACTCTACACAAAAACAATGTAATTCTCCCAGAGCAATGTGTACCACCACCAGTTCTTCATCTGTAAGCACCAGAAATTCCAAAATCTCTATAAGGCCTGCTAGAGGACCCACTGCAAACACCATAACAGCCAACACTGTCCCTAAACAAAAAACTCCTGTTACTTCAAGAAGAAATAACTTCGCCTCTCCTCTGGCTGCCAATTATTCCTCTGATAGTTCTCTTTCTTCTAGATCTTCATCCAGCATATCAAAATCAGCTACCAGGTCATCATCTCCTGGTCTTTCCTTCAACCAACCTGGCACTCCTCCACCAGTATCTACCAAACCTGCACCAAGAAATAATATAAAAAACAACAACAACAACAGCCCTGATTCTGAAACCAGGTCACAGGAACCTCCTTCTTCTCCTTCATCTTCTCAACACTATTCAGAGGATTACCATGAAATTCTATACCTCCATCTGGTGGACCCTCCTACAAAATCTACTCAACCCTCTTCAGCCATCCAGATTCCAGCTGCATACAAATTTGAAGATCTCCCAATCTTTAAGTACCAAAAATAAGATAACAAAAATCCAATTTCTTCAACAGAGAATAATTATTGATTTAATTCTTCTGTTTAGTTAGAACCCCACCTTCTGCAGATTCATTTGAAATTGTCTAACCGCTAGAAACTATTTTAGTGCTGGATTATGCTGATATGAAGCAACACCTAAGCATGATGTGTTCAAAAATTCTTAAGTCCTTTGCTCTCCATGGTCCTTTGAATTATTTTGAGAAGAATCTGAGAAAAAAACTCCTTTATGACCACTGGAAGATGTCTCAAATTATCAAGCACACTTTCCAGCACTCCATTCCTGCTTCTTCTTCTTCTTCCCAAAGTTTACCTTCTGACCCAGTTCCTGACCACTATAACCGGTATACGTTCTCCAGCTGACTACACTACAAAGAACACAGCTCTTCCTCTAATCTAAACAAGAAACAAAAACGCCAACACCATCTGGACCAACCGGCAGAGGCTCCTTCATTGTGTCATTAAATATAAAAATTAAAAATTCACTAAATAGAAAAAAAAACAATAATAACAGCTAACAGATATATAAAAAAATTTGTTTAATTTTATTTTAATTTAATTCTATTTTATTTTTGTTTTTTATTTATATTTTTATTAATAAACTACTAACATACTAAAAAAATTTGAAAATAATTAAACAAAATATCCCAACAAAATTATGTGAGCTGAGAATTAAAATGAAATATAAAAAATAATATGAAATAAGTAATTATTACAAATGGTATTCCCCAGCCAATTGATGAGCTGATGGCCTGATACCTTACCCACATCCAAGTGCACCTTGATGTGGATACACCTTTAAATATTTTAAATGATTTATGATAAAAAATTAGAAATTAAAGAAAATAATAAAAAATGAAACAGAGAAAAAAAATGATAAAATAAAAAAAGAAAATAGCATTGCCTGGCCAATTGATGAGCCTTTCCCCCCCAATTCTTGCCCACATCCAGGTGACCCTGATGTGGAAACACCATAATTTTGTGATTTTTTCCTCTTTACATCCTAATAACCCCCACAAAAAAATTAAAAGAAAAAAAAAGAGAAAAAAAGGAAAATAATCTAAAATTAATATCTAACACAACCATAAACACAAAAATAAAAAAATAAAAGGAAAAAGTCTGGCTCCATAGAAAGTCCAGTCCAAAGAGATGATCACTGGGAGGGCTCCCTCCAATAAGTAAAAATGATGGGGACCACCAGTGATCCACCACCAATCCAAAGGAAACAAAGAATCCAGTCCCAAGCCAGTTCAAAGTCATAGTGGACTAAAAACCTGAATAACAAAAACCAGAACTAGGATTCAACTAGGACAAACAAAAAACTTGAAACAGATATTATGGGGTAAATGTTCTACGGAGCAGCCAGCTCATCAGTTACCCCCACACTTTCCAAAATAAAATCCAGAAGCCCCCCGTGGGTACCTTTTAACAAAAGCACAGCATCCAACACAATAAACCAAAACCAATATACGTGAAGAGTCCAGCACTTGAAGACCAAAATAATTTCCAGTTTAAAGTCATAGAGGACTAAAACGTGTGAAGAGAAACAAATACTAGGGTTTAACCATATTAAGAGAAGGGGCTGGAAACAGACAATCTGGGGTAGCTGTTTATAGATCAGCCAGCCCTCAGTTACCCCCACACTTGCCAAGATCAAATCTAGAAGCCCCACACATGGGTAACTTCTAAAAAAACTTTCCAAAAAAACAGATGCACAGCATCCCCAAAATCAAAAATTTAAAGAATGGTCCATAGTTTATCCTCATTTCAGAGTCAATCTTCTTCACTTCTAGTGCCTCTAGGGTAAAATCACTTCATCTGATCAGAAGCCACTCTCTTCTTTAAGACTGCATCATCCAACGTTTCAAAAACATAAGAACCTCCAGACACCTGAAATCTTTCTATGTAAGGTTCATTCCATCTGTCAGCAAACATCTTTCCCCACTGACTCTCCAAACTTCAATTATACACCAAAACCAAAAATCCAGGTTTCAAGGTATTCCTGAGTATATGAGCTAATTTCTTGTCCAAGTATCTGACTGATTGATTTCTTATCCTCATCATTCTAGAGTATGCCTTCTCTTGACATTCCTCTCTACATTTCAACTGTTGCATTCTGGCACAGAGAAAATCTTCTGTTGAGTATACATCATCCCAATCAATTCCAAGATAGGAGACGGCTTCGAAATCCACAGGTAGAACAGCTTTCTGACCAAACATTAATTCATAAGGAGAATAGCCAGTTATCCTCTTCACAGTGACCCTATCAGAAAATAACACCTAGGGTAAATAATGCCTCCACTTTTTATCAATATCTCCACACATCTTCACCAAAGCATTCTTGATAACTTGATGGCCTCTTTCAACCATGCCTTCAGTTTCAGGATAATAAGGTGTAGCCACTCACACTTTAGAACCAGTACTCTCCACAGCTTCTTTGAATTTAGCTCCGGACTCTGGCCCACCTTCAACAGTCACCAACTTCATCAACCCATATCTAAATACCAATTATTTCTTCAAAAACTTTGCCACATTTTTGGCAGTCAAATTAACCAGAGGCGCTGCCTCCAACCAACCAGACAAATAATCCCTGGCAACAATCAAGTATTTATAGCTGCCCTCCTTAATATGGACGGCATCCAAACTGACTCTTCCAAACACAGTTGATTCACCAGTAGCACGTCCAACCTCTTTAAGTTTCAAGTGACTTCTTCTTTGACATTCTTCACAAGATTGAACCCAACCCTGCACAGCCAACTTCATACCTGGCCACCAAAATCTGTCTGCTGCTCTTCTATAAGTCTCCCCAAAGCCTCTATGACCAAGGCCTTCATGAAAAGAGTTCAACACCAACTCTTGACCCTTCTTATAAGTCACCAGAACTTGAGGAATTGGATGTCTTCTCCTCATAAAGTGACTTCCTGACACATAGCATCCAGGACTATTCTTCTTGATTGCCAACCCAAGTATCTTTATCACAAGTATCTGGCCTCTCTAAAGTCAACAGATATTCAACCAAAATAAAATAAAACCCAGTCTGACCCAAGGTCTCATCTTCAAAATCCAACAACACAACATTCAAGGGTACAATCCTATCATCGAAAATCCCAGTGTGCACATGAGCAACACAACCAGCCCAACCATGACACCAATCCCTAAAATATGGTACATCCTTTCTCTTCCAATGAATCTTATGAGAATTCAGTTCACTAAAAAAACAGCCATCCCAAAAAATAGCCCCATCTTACTCAACAAAAACATCCTTATCACCAAAATCAAGATCAGAACCATCCAGTTTAACCTCTTGGGGGAGGAGAGAACAATCTTCAAGTTTAGCCTCATGGGGGAGGAGAGAAAAATCTTCAGCACCCTTTTTGCTGGACCTAAAAACTAGGAAATCTTTGTCAAACTCTTCAGTATTAGAATTTTCATCTGTGAGCAGTCTTCTTGATAATCCATCTGGAATCGTAAAAGTTTTACCTGGCTTGTGAACCAGGTCAAAAAAAAAATGTTGAATAAATGCGACCCACCTAGTCATCAAAGCATTTGGAAGACTAGGTGTGTTGATCATTTGAGCCAGATATTTAGCATCCACCTTCAGCTCAAAATGCTGCCCCCACAAAACAGTTTGTAGCTTATTCAAAATTTTTGCTACACCAAAAAATTCCAAATTTGGCTGAGAATATCTAGATTGCACCTCATCAAAAACCACAGACTCATACCTTACTGGCTTGACCTTCCCAGATTTATGTTCCTGAGGCAAAACAGCACCAGCAGCAATATAACTTGAGTCCACTGCCAGATAAATCTTTCCAGCTTCCCTTCCATAATCCAACTTGTGAAGAATAATATCTTCATCTACTACCTTCTTCAACTTCTTAAAAGCCTCTTCACACTCTTCAGTCCATTCCCACTCTCCATCTTTCCTGGTCAGCCTCCTTAAAGGTGAAGCCAAAAAAGAAAAATTATTAATAAAAATCCTGACATACACACAAACTCCCAAAAATCTTCTGACTTCTATAGTATTTTTAGGCCTTGGCCATGACTGAACTTTATTAACCTTCTTCTTTTCCATAGTCCTCCCTTCTTTACATACCACATGACCAAGAATTTACAGTGCTGCAACACAGCAACAAAAACTTGACCAAGAAATTATCAAACCAGCCTCTTCAGCTCTAAACAATACTCTCTCTAGAGTAATTGCATATTCCCAAACTAATCTCCTTATACCTGGGTTCTCCTTCAGAACCTCATTTCCATAATCAGTGGAGGGTCCTTTAACTTTACTGTCATCAATAAAAATACCAGCATGAGTTGGCACCTCATCCTGTAAAATCCAAGCCATTTGTGCTTGATAAACTGCTACTGAATTAGTTGCTCCTTGAGACAACCTAGTGGGTTGAAATCTTCCAAGAGGAGTCTCAAACATTGTGAGTGGCCATGAATCAGTGTGAATGTCACGAGCCACATGACACTCGAGGCGAAATCAGCTCATTAAATCAATAATATCAAGTCTTAAATCTATACTCGAAGCGCAGAAAGCAATTCTCCATAGCAACTGCGATTCTCCTTTGTGTACTTACTATTTAACTGCGCTAGCCTAAACTCTAAATCTAAATTAGTCAATCTCCCAATAGGGTGCCTTAGTCCTTTTTCAATAAGCAACGCACAGCGCTAGGTTCAATGAAATAGTACAGTAGTAGTTTTCATTAAAGTTTTGTTAATTAATTAAAAAGGGGTAAATTGAGCATGGACGGATATTTAGCGAAGAGGGTCTAAGTGTATGTTAGTAATGGTCAATAGAATGGGAATGGTGCGATGGAAGGGAGGTCAATGCGAGGAGGAACAAAGGATATAAAAGGGGTTGGGTATTTGGTTCGATATTCCTTAGAATTAAATTATAAAATCGTATTTACATTAATAGTGGTAAATCTTTAAAGTTAAAATCATTGTTATTGTATCTTTCTTTTATTTTCTCAATATTCATTTCTAAATCCTAAATCTTTGATTATTGAGTTTCCAACCCTTCGTGAAATTTAAGAATTACTATTACCTTTGAAACTAGTCTATAATTCTTCTCGAACAAACCTCTAACCTGTAGCTCTTACTTCGAGTGACCTTTGAATCATTTCCTCAAATCATTCCTCTGTGCTTCAAAGAAGTTTCTAAATCCCTCATCTAACTTTCAGGAACATCCTCAACCTTGTGCGTAGGTCGTCCGATGACAGTATAATTTAATTCTCCTTAGTTCTCATTCTTTGCACTACTACGTCGTTTTAGGTGTTTCTAAAATTTTAAATGGCACCTGTTCAACACACTCCTCCTACGGGCGCTACTACTAGAGCTCGCGCTAGAGGCAGGCCAACAGCCACAAGTTCTGTTTCCCGCACTCACTCTTTGGAACCACTCGACCTTAGGGAACGGCAACATTCAGTTCAATCTGTAGAAGACATCCCACAAGATTTTGAGGATTCTAGTGACGAAGAAGAAGGAGAGGATACAATGCACAAGGCACCATCCGCCCCTGCCAATCACCCTTCTGGCCAATCCTCAGAACCTGGACCATCTAACTCTCTGGAAGATTTCATGAGACTTTTCATGAAAACCCTTTCAAATCCAACGTCTTCAGAGGGATCTAAGTTCAAAACTCCTTCTATGAAATCTCCTGACAAATTCAACGGAGATCACCCCGACAGATTGCGACCCTTCTTGCAAACCTGCAAGCTACTGTTCCATAATGACCCTCAAACTTTTAACAGCGACCGATCAAAGGTTGTTTACGCTTCTTCATTCCTAGCCGGAAAAGCAGCAAGATGGTTCAAACCTTATCTACTCATGCTTTCTTCAACAGAAACCCACTTACTTATCAATAATTGGGAAAAGTTTGAAGACCAATTATTTACGTTGTTTGGGGACCCTAATGAAATGGACAACTTGGAAATTGAACTTGATTTTCTTCGCATGAGTGATAATAGTAAAGCCTCTGAATATATCTTGAACTTCAGAGCACTTCAAACTCGAGTAGGTTGGAATGATGCTGCCCTTAAGTATCATTTCAAGAAAGGACTTCCTTCGAGGATTCTAGATCAATTAAATCTTCACAGTCAGAAGATGACTAATTTAACGGATTTAATGGATCAAACCCTCGAACTTGACAGCGTTTATCAAGGACGACTTCAACATCGTCGATATGCCAACAAATCTCAAGGCCTAAATTTTAAATCGGGACCTTCTTCACACCCACAACCAAATCAATCCTCCTCAACTCAATCCAAACCCAATAAGGGAAAGGATAAACCTCGACCAAAAGGCTCGACCCCAGGCGATATCAGCAAAGTACTGGATCCTAAAGGGGAACTTAAAGAAGCTGAGAGGAAGAGACGAGCAGATAATGGGTTATGTATGTATTGTGGTGGTAAGCACAAGTTGGAAGACTGTGTAAAGTTGAAGGAAAGAGAAGGTACTAGTTCGAAGTCAAAAAACTAGTTGATAGTTTACTTGTGTGCAAAGCAAACTATCTTATCTCTCCCAGTGCACAGAACCTCCATGTCTTAAGGACTGGAGTTGCCTTAAACCACTTGAGATTCATTCTTTTTAAGGAGGATATCCCCTTCAGTTGTCTTATAGACTCTGGAGCTTAATTTCTTTTGTTAGTTTATCTTTTGCCAAGAAGCTTCAACTAACATTTACAGATATCGATCAAACTCCAATCTATTATGTCGAATCAGAGGAACCCAAATATTGGGTAAGTAAGAAAGTTTTATGGGTTTTCAACTTTCCAAACTTTCCCCCCTTCGAGTGGGAATTATCAGTCTTGGACGCCCCAAGGATGGACGGTACCATTCTTGGCCATTACTTTTTAACACATTGGAATCCCGAAATTTATTGAACTAGGGGATTGATCACCCCAAGATCTAAGTATATTTCTGATTCTTCAATGCAGGTCAATAGGGAGTTAAACAACCCGCCTGACAACGTCCTGCTAGAGGACAAGTCTCTGCCAGATGACTTGCAAGCATCTGATCCTTCTTTAAATGAGAAATTGGCTAACCCTTCTAGCTCAATGACTTCACTCAAAGAGGATTTAAATTGCCTCGAAGTATCGAATTCTGCTCTCTCAATACAGGTATCCCCTCAACAGATTCTCTTGAAGATGAAGAGGAAGACCAAATCAAAGTTGAAGCCATTAAATCAACTCTACCGGAGATCTACCACAATTTCCTCGATGTTTTCTCAATCCGCAAGGCTGATAAGTTACCACCTCATCAACCCTACGACCATCAAATAGAGTTAATAGGCCCAGTACCTCCGGCAGGTCCTGTCTATTTTTTATCGAAGGACTAATCTCAAGTTCTTCAAGACTACATTGCAGAGAATGTAGCCAAAGGTTTCATCAGAGCCATTAAATCTCCAACCGGCTCCCCTGTCCTCTTTGTAAAAAAGAAGGATGGTAGTCTTAGGTTGTGTGTTGACTATAGAAAGCTCAACACAGTCACGAAGAAGAATGCATATCCTGCTCCTCCTATGTCATTACTTCTTACCCTTTTCAATGGTGCTAATTTCTTTTCTAAAATTGATCTTAGAGGCGCTTACAATCTGATTCGCATTGCGGAAGGTCATGAACCACTGACTGCAATGCGCACTAGATTTGGTAGTTTTGAATATTTAGTTATGCCTTTTGGATTATGTAACGCACCTTCAACTTTTCAAACTTTTGTTAATGATATCTTTCAAGATGTTGTTGAACAATTTGTAGTCGTCTATTTAGATGAAATTTTAATATTCTCAAAAACACTAGATGAACATATTCATCATGTTCGACAGGTCCTAAATCGACTTCGAGATCATGGTCTCTACGCCAAGCATAATAAATGCGAATTCCACCTCAAATCAATTGATTTTTTGGGTTTTACGTTGTCCACTGACGGTTTAGTCATGGATGACAAAAAAGTCCAGAAAATCCTGGAATGGCCTGAGCCCAAAAACATTAAATCACTCCAAGGATTTTTGGGTTTTGCAAACTTCTATAAAAGATTTATTAAAGATTACTCTAAAACTATTTCCAATCTTACTTCTCTTCTTAGAAAAGACATTCCTTTTGTTTTTACTTCTACAGCACGAAAGGAATTTGAAGCACTAAAAATGGCGTTCACCACAGCCCCAATTCTTCAACATTTTGATCCTTCTGCCTCAACAATAGTTGAGACGGATGCGAGCGATTATGCTATTTCAGGGGTCATCTCCCAATTAAATCCTGAAACAAATTTGTTTCATCCTGTTGCTTTTGAGTCACACAAACTCATAGCTGCAGAATTAAACTATGAAATTCATGACAAAGAGCTTTTAGCTATTATCCATTGTCTTAAAAAATGGTGTTCTTTTCTTCTCAGCCTAGATAGTCCTTTTCAAATCTTAACAGATCATAATGCTTTGAAATACTTCATGTCTTCTAAAGTGTTAACCAGGCTTCAAGCCAGGTGGGCTGAATTTTTGTCTAAATTTTCTTTCTCTATTTCTTATTGTCCAGGAAAAAACTGCATTGTCCCAGATATCTTGTCACATCGGGACAACGTTTACCCACAGCGGGGGACGCATTTGCTGACAAGAACCCAGCAAATGTGCAATCAATCTTCAACAAATCAATGTTAACGACTCATCAACTCAATTCGATGACAATTTAATCTTTTCGAAATCCACTATCCAACATCCTCGAAGCTCAGTTGAAGGATGAATATTGTTTAGGGTTAAAAGACAAAATACTCTTGAAGCAAGGGGCCAAAAGATTTAGTATTGAATCAGGTCTATTAGTCTTCAAAGGTAGAGTAGTCATACCTGACAACAATGAGATAAAATTATGGATTTTCAACAGTCGACATGATTCTCCATTAGCTGGTCATTTTGGGGTTGATAAAACCTACCAGTTAATAGCGAGGGATTTCTTCTGGCCAGGTATGACCAGGGAAATCAAGGCCTATATAAAAGCTTGTTACGAATGTAATAGGAATAAGGCTCCCCGTCACCGGAAGCATGGGTTGCTTCAACCACTTCCTATTCCCTCTAAACCTTGGGAATCTTTATCGATGGATTTCATTTCTCAACTTCCTATTTCTAATGATTTTGATGCTATATTAGTAATAGTAGATAGATTTTCAAAAATGTCTATTTTTATTAAAACCACTACTAATGCTACAGCAGAAGATTTGTCAAAATTGTTTCTAGAATATGTATTTTCTAAACACGGCTTACCAAATGATATTATTTCAGATAGAGGCTCATTGTTTGTATCCACATTCTGGACCCAACTGTGTTGACAACTCAATATCACGAGGAATCTCTCCACGGCCTATCACCCTGAAACCGATGGTCAATTAGAAAGAGTTAACCAAATCCTCGAACAATATCTTTGAATGTATGTCAGTTACCAACAAGACAATTGTACCACATGGTTACCATTGGCCGAATTTGCTTATAATAACTCGACTCATTATTCAACATGACAATCTCCCTTCAAAACCATTTATGGACGACATCCTCGATTCAACTCAATCCATATAGGAACTAATCATCCTGCGGAACATTATCTTCGAACTATATCACGACTCCAAGAAGAACTTAAAACAAATTTGGAATCAGCGATTCGAAGATACAAGAAACAGGCCGACAAACATCGACAATCTGCTCCTTCCTTTAAACCAGGCGACAAAGTATGGCTCGATGCACAAAACATTCGAATAACAAGACCATCAAAGAAACTGGCTGAAAAGCACTTGGGACCATTTAAAATTGACTCTGAAGTCTCTAAAACTGCATTTCGACTCAAGTTACCCCCTAAATGGCAGGCGATTCACCCTGTTTTCCATGTATCTCTCCTGGAACTGGCTTGAGAAATATACCCGGGAAAGAACCAACCCCCTCCGGAACCGGTCGAAGTAGAAGATCATCTAGAGTGGGAAGTAAGTCGTATACTTGATTCAAGAATACGCAAGGGGAAACTTCAATACCTCGTGGAATGGGAAGGCTTCCTCAATGACTCAGATAAAACATCCTGGGAACCAGCCATCAATGTTTCTAACGCTCCTGAACTCCTAAAATCTTTTCATTTGAAATATTGTTTAAAACCAAAACCTTAAAATTTCTTTATTTAAAATTTTCTTTTCTTTTCTTTCTTTCTTTAAAATCTAAAACACCTCTTAAATTTCTTAGCCTTGTTTTCTTTTTTCTCTCTTCTTTTTTCTTTCTTCTCCTTCTATAAAATTTCCTCCAAAACCAACTAAAAATAAAATCAAAATTAAAATAAAATAAAATAAAACAGAATAAAATAAAATAAAATAAAATAAAATAAAATAAAATAAAATAAAATAAAATAAAATAAAATAAAATAAAATAAAATAAAATAAAATAAAATAAAATAAAATAAAATAAAATAAAATAAAATAAAATAAAATAAAATAAAATAAAATAAAATAAAATAAAATAAAATAAAATAAAATAAAATAAAATAAAATAAAATAAAATAAAATAAAATAAAATAAAATAAAATAAAATAAAATAAAATAAAATAAAATAAAATAAAATAAAATAAAATAAAATAAAATAAAATAAAATTAAGTAAAATAAAATAAAATAAAATAAATAGAATAAATATAAATAATAAAATAAAATAAAATAAAATAAAAATAAATAGAATAAACATAAATAATAAAATAAAATAAAAAACTCTTAAATCTCTCTAAATATTTTCTCTCTTTTCTTTTTCAATTCTTTAAATACGTTCTTTTCTTAAATTTAAAATTCTCTTCAAAAATTTCTCTTCCAAAAAATTTATTCTCTCTTTATAACTTCCTTTCCTTCGAATCATCAAATCTTGTACGACACGACCATTTCCTCGAACTTAACTTAAACCTCTAAATCTCCCTATAATAATTCTTCGAAACAAATATTCCTTCTTTTCAAATTCTCTTAAATTCTAAATTCTGTTTTTTTTTCTTTTCTTTCTTCTTCCTCTCTTTTCAACTAAAATTTCTTTTTTTTAAAAAAAAAAATTCTTTCATTAAATCCTCAATTTAACAAAATCATCTCAATCACAAAACTGTTTCTTTTTCTCTCTCTTTTCTTACATAAAATTTTCCTATTAAAAAACATTAAAACTTCCTTCAATTAAACAACCTTTTTTCTTTCTTTAAATTTCTTCTTTCAAATTCTAAAATTTTTTATTTTAAACTTCTTTTTTCTTTTTCTCTCTCTCCCAAATCTTATAAAATTAATAACATTCACCTACAATAAAAAAATAAAATAAAATAAAACTAAAATACAATTTTTTTTCTACTTCTTTACATCTCCTTTTCATTTCAAATCTTTTCTTTTAATTTCTCTCGAACCAATCTTTTCATTTTCTCCAAAACTACCCTTATCTCCTTCCTGCATTTCTCAAATACCTCCTCCTCTCCTACCGGAACCACCTCTCCCATCTCCAAGAGCTCCTCTGCCACGTCGAAGGAAGCAGTGTCAATAATTGTGTCGACCTCCCCACATAATTCTTCTGCAAACCTTACTTGTCGACCTTGACAAGGTTTCTTCGACCACACCTGGTCCAGGGTGTCTTCAGGCTCTTCAACTACTTCCGTGGCCGGAGGGTTTGCCTCAGTTGGTATAACCGGCGCGGGCTCCCCAATCGGCTCTTCAAGGTTATTCGATGTCTAAAACAAAACTCATCAGTAACTTCATCCTTAAAATAAACAATTAAAACTTACCTCAAAGATGGGGTCAGGCTCTAAAAATAACCTTGGCGCCACTTCGACCTCTACCTCTCTCTCTTCCTTGTCGTCCTCGATGACCACCCGTCGTTTCTTGGGTGCCCGCCCTGGAACAGGGACTTCATCTTCATCTTCCTCCACCAACTCGTCGACCTCTTCCTCAACACCTCGCTTCGAACTCGTGGCCTGGGTTACCCAGGTTGAGATCTCGTTGTTTAATTCCTTATCATTTTCCCCCACTGATTTTTCATCTTCAATCGAGACATCCCAAATGTCTTTGACCACCTCTTTGGTTTTAGGGATTACCCAAAACTTAGTCTTGGTAAATTGCTTTTCGATTTCTGCGTTCTTCGTCAACGCATCACACGCCACTCGTCGCCAACGGCAAAACTCGCATTTCTGGCGAGGGCCTCGAGTCGCCGTACTTTCAACACAGAAATACTCCATGCTTTCACAAGCCGTGCAAGTTTGTGAAAACTGTCGCGTGATAATTCCCCCATCCGCTTTAGGGTGTGGAGGCGTAGGTGTGGGGGTGGGGCAGTTCATTATAAAAAAAGCGAAATTAATAAGTGAGGAAGAAATTATTAGAAGAAGGGAAACTAGTGTGAGAAGATGGCTCAAGCTCAATGGTGTTTGCAATTTTTATACCCGGGCATCTGTCACGCGCCACGTGACACTCGAGGTGAAATCAGCTCATTAAATCAATAATATTGAGTCTTAAATCTATACTTGAAGCGCAGAAAGCAAGTCTCCATAGCAACTGCGATTCTCCTTTGTGTACTTACTATTTAACTGCGCTAGCCTAAACTCTAAATCTAAATTAGTCAATCTCCTAATAGGGTGCCTTAGTCCTTTTTCAATAAGCGACGCACAGCGCTAGGTTCAATGAAATAGTAAAGTAGTAGTTTTCATTAAAGTTTTGTTAATTAATTAAAAAGGGGTAAATTGAGCATGGACGGATATTTAGCGAAGAGGGTCTAAGTGTATGTTAGTAATGGTCAATAGAATGGGAATGGTGCGATGGAAGGGAGGTCAATGCGAGGAGGAACAAAGGATATAAAAGGGGTTGGGTATTTGGTTCGATATTCCTTAGAATTAAATTATAAAATCGTATTTACATTAATAGTGGTAAATCTTTAAAGTTAAAATCATTGTTATTGTATCTTTCTTTTATTTTCTCAATATTCATTTCTAAATCCTAAATCTTTAATTATTGAGTTTCCAACCCTTCGTGAGATTTAAGAATTACTATTACCTTTGAAACTAGTCTATAATTCTTCTCAAACAAACCTCGAACATGTAGCTCTTACTTCGAGTGACCTTCGAATCATTTCCTCAAATCATTCCTCTGTGCTTTGAAGAAGTTTCTAAATCCCTCATCTCACTTTCAGGAACATCCTCGACCTTGTGCGTAGGTCGTCCGCTGACAGTGAATCTCCCTTTCATCATAACCACCCATAATATCACCCAAACCATAACACACCCTTCCAGAAAAAGCTTCCACAAAGTTTTCCGCACTTGGCAGAATCCCCACATCCTTGATAGTAATTCTCTTCAGGGCTCTAAGATCATGTACCACCCTAAGCTTTCCATTCTGCTTTTTAACACAGAAAACCGGAGTTGAGTAACTAGAAGTTTATTTTTCATACAATCCAGTCCTGACTCTTTCCCTAACAATCTCGACAAAATCATACCAGATAGAAACAGGAATTTGAATAGGTTTGATTTTCCAAGGTTCATGACAAACCAAAGGAAAAAAGTAAGGTTCCCCATAAGAGTGTTTCAACACACCACTTTCCTCTTCAACAAATGCCAATTCCATCTCCCTTAGGACAATAATGTGCAACAACAACTTCTTTTCCTCCTCAGATAACCAACCATCAGGACCAAAATTAACAAACTTTAACCTTTCCATTGTCACTCTAGCAGTTTTCTCAAAATCAGCAGGACTATACACCAGAGGAGTACAGTACGGATCTCTTGAAAACGATGGTCTTTTCAATGGAGGATTCAAACCTACAGGCATAGGCTCATTTACTGGCCTTATCTTTTGCACCACCTTCTTGTACTGTGTGGCTCCACCGTCAGCTTGAGGGATATTCAGAACATCTTCCACACCAGACCTGGAACAAAAACCAAGGGTTTCCCCATTGCTCACATGTGTGGCCAAGGTAATGTTTTTGAAAGGTGTAGAAGAAACCCTAGCAGTGCAGGATTGGGAGGAATTACTTTTACTCCCCAATCTCACCAATTTAAAACTTTTCCGCAATCCCACATCTTCATCTTCACTTCCATATTCCAAATCTTCAAAACATGATTCATTTGCTGAATCACATCTTCTTAAATTGTGCAGTTTATCCTCATGCGGGAGGCCCAAAACTTGATTTTGATGATCTTCATTCTTCAAAAAATTGAGCAGTTTAACCTCCTGACGCAGGCCCAAAAACTGATCTTGATGATCTTCACAAAAATAATTTTTGTCTTCTTTCTTCATTATCTTCTAATTTTTTTTTTGATTTTCATGAATAATCTTAAAATTTTTCTTTTCTTTTCTTGGGTTTTCTTCTTTCCTACAAAAATAACCAGGGGTTTCCCCAATGCTCATGGACATGACCAAGGTAAAGTTTTTGAAATGCGTAGAAGAAACCCTAGTGGTGCACAATAGGGAGGACTTACTTTTAGACTTCAATCTCACCACTACACAGCTTTTCCGCATATCTTTCAATAAAGATATAAAACCCATCTTCCTTTTTGAGCTTGAATTAAAATTAATTGAAAATCTTGAGAGAGAACAGAGACTTAATAAAAAAAGAAGAATAATTGAAGAGAAGAGAAAGATTAAAAAAAGAAAGTTGAAAATCCACTTGGTATATCTCCAAGGGAGCTGACCTACTACAACCTGGGATTTTCTCATCTTGAGGAGAGGTTGTAGCACTTGGGTGACCAGCCTTTATTACTCTAAAAAAGACAGACTCTCACTAGAGCCTGAGCCACACTCCAAAAAACCAGAGGTGGTACCCACTTTCTTCCTTATCCTAAAACAATACATGATTGACACATGGACAACCAACCAGGCCTGGTCTCCCAACCATCATATTCAGGAGATGACAACCTCATGTGAATTCTTCTTTCATCTTCACCAGTCAACTCCAAACGGATTCCAATATCAAATTGATAACCAATTCTTGCTTGAAAATCCATCAAGAATGGCCCACCCAAAACAGCTTTTACATTACATTTAGCAATGTAAAAATGAACCTTCCCTGAGGCTCCAACAACATCCAGCTTCACAAATTCAGAGGTTCCCATCAGCTCAGTGACGTGGCACCTATACCTCTCAAATTCCCACTAATACCAGTTTTGATGGTGAGGCCTAAATGAGCAGCCTCAAACAAGGAAATCAGGTTGATCTGAGAACCTGAATCTACCAATGCCCTAGCCTCCCTGCCATTCAGAGCGATGTTGAAATATCCCAGAGGAGCAGAAAAATGAGTTTCTAGCCTCTCCCCAAACTTTTTGGCAGAATCACAAATGTATTCCACCTCCCCAGAAAACACCCTTCTTCTGGTCAACAACTTCTTTTGTCTATCAGCCAACCCAGGACTGATAGCATACAATTCCCCATAAGTGAGGGAAACCTGACCCTGGTTCATCCTTTCCAGAACAGATTCCATAACATTAGATTCCAGAAACTACTGTCCTCTTAAAGTGAGCCCTTGGCTTCACTACCTTGGTCCTAGAATTTTCCTGAGGACCAGAATCACCAACAGATTTTTCATCAACAGGAATCAAACTATATCCCTCCCCAGACCCTCTAACTCCAGCAGGCTTTGCCAATGAAGCCAAAGGGACATCCTCCTCAGAGCCAGAATCAACTTCCATAGGCATTGGCTCTCCATTTATGTCCAAAGCACCAAACCTAGGGGGCCCAATATCAGCAATCCCCTTCTGCATCTTTTACAGCTCCACTTTGCTGTATGTTCTCCTAGATGCACTCATCTTAGGGTCCACCTTAGAAGCCTCAGGATTTGGTTGGGCCTGAGAACTGCTCTTAGGCCTTTTCAACTTTCCTGCTTTTACATCATAAACTCAAGCCAAACATTCACCACTTGACTGACCACCACAAGTATATAATTCCAACCCACCAAAGGAAGTAGAAAAAGAGACCTTATTAACCTCCTTCACTTTTCCCTTGACATAATCATCTTCCTTACCAGAAGACTTCCCTTGATCAGGAATCTCCTCAAACCTTGGCCTCCTCTGACTGATACCAGCTCTTCTCCTGACCAAATCAACAGGAGCCTGCCCCTCACTGGGCTTTACAAATGACCCATAAGGGAACTTGAACACCCTGCCATCAAACACCACTTTTCCTTCTGACACATCTCTGTTCAGAGGCCAAAAATTATTAGACTTGTGCCCCCTCCTACTGCAATAAGAGAAGACCCAAGGATCACTCCTACAAGCCCTCTTGTCAAAATCTCTGGGCTGAGAAGGAGCCTTATTGGCCTTCTTAGCCTTCTGAACAAAAATGTGTAGCTGTTTTGTCAGATGAGCCAACTGCTCCACCACTGGGTCCCTCTCCTTTTTGGAAACCTTCACCATATTCTTCTCTTTCTTCTTCACTCTACTCTCCTCTTTAGCTAAAGCCTCAATGACTTTGCTGACATATTTGGCACACTCTTCTTGATAGGTGTCCACAGCCAATAAATTCGAATGGGCCTTCACCACCTCCTTCACCTTGTCCAAGTCAGGAAACTTCTGTTCCCCATTAGAAATAGTCTTCATTGATTCCTTACTTGACAACTCCTTCAACACATCCATCCTGACATCTCTAGCCAGGGCAGCATTTTCATGTTCCAGCTCCTCCACTTCCCCCAAGTATTCCACCACAGGATAAAACTTTAGCAGAAACTAAATGCAACTGTGCAAAGTACCAACACCACCAAAAGACTACAATTCACTGATAACCTTGTTCAGATACACCATAGTGAATCTGAAACCCCATCTATCTATCATCTCTCTACACAGTAACTTCCAGTCCCTCTTCTTGTAGCCAGGAATGGCCACAACCTCATTCTCTACTGCCCTATCAGAAATGAAGAAAATAATTTGCTTCACCATTTCCAGTTAAGAAGCTACAATCCACACCAGCAGAAGTTTCATACTTCTCCAGACACCACTACACATCTTCACCATTAATCTTGGTACTTTCACAAGTTTTAATCCTAACACACTCCCTAACCATCACAGCAGGAGGACTTTCCTCCCCACTGACAGTCACCACAGGAATAGAAGAACCAGAAGCAATTCTTCCGGACCAAAATCACCAAAAAGAGCCAACCAAAGACAACAGAGATTCCAAAGAACTGGCATATTTGTACCCCACATTGGGCGCCAGAAATGTAGAAAATCCTATAGTACTAGCTATAGGACTTGACAAAGGGAGTTGGACTAAAACTCGAGAGAAAAACCCCTGTCCCTTTAAAAAATACCAGGTGAGATTTACCTGCTACAGTAAATTGGTACTAGTTTACCAAAGCCCCTTTTCCAACACACATGACTGCCTTACCAGACAAGAAAGTAGTCTCCAGACAGACTACCAAACCAAAGAATTGAAATGTAGACCAATTTCCACACCAGAGAAATCAATGATACTTGATGTAGTTTTCAAATCCACACCAGAGACAGCAATAATACTTAATATAGCTTGCAAGACTATACCAGAGAAAACAGTTGCCAAGTTAAGTTAAATGAAGAACTCACATTGAAGCAAACACAGCCAATTGTGGACATAAAACAGTGAAAACTGAGTGAGGAGCAAGGATATCACCTCCAGATGGTTGTATGATAATTAAAGTTGCCCCAAACTGTCTTATTCACTATATACACACAGACCACTAACTAAGAGCCCATGCACACCAACGAATTCAATGTTCTTGAACACCAAATTGTATAAAAACTCCCTAGAACCTCTTTCCAGCCCTTTAGTACTGGGGAAAGCTTTTCGCCCGACTTTGGTGGGCCCGCCTGAGGCAGCCTGACCACCCTGAAGCCAGAAAACCAACAAAAATACCCAAAATACTTAGAAAAATCAACTACAACTACTAAAACCTTTATAACAAATAATTATGCTATAACAACATTGTGAAATGAAATATAGATAAAATTCATCTCATTCCAAAAGTATTAAGCACTTAAACCTAAGACTTAAGGTTAGCCCGTAAAACACAAAAAAAAAATTCAACAGCAATCCTTTTCAATGAAAAATGAGAAATTATCCCCTAAATACTTAGACTATGAAAAATTTCATCAAGAAAAAAAATATAGAGAAAACTAGGGCTATCCAATGGTGGTATTCACATCCCTATAGTCCCAATATTTTCTGAGTAATTCCCGAGAAACACCTAATTATTTAAACAATTCCATTTAAGGCATACCAAAACAACACCAAATAAACCAACAAAGGGCTCCGCCAATGTTGGAAGACCCTACCGGAAGTTTATCACAACTCCCTTGATGTATTTTAAGTCTGTAAAGTGGACAAGCTACCACCTCAAAGACCCTAAAATCATTAAATAGAGTTAGTAGGTTAAGTATCTTCAGCAGGTCCTGTCTACTCCCTATTGAAGAATGAATCACAAGTTCTTCAAGACTAAATTTTAGAGAATGTAGCAAAATGTTTCATTCGAGCCAGTATATCCCCAACCAGCTCTCCAGTTATTTTTGTTAAGAAAAAATATGGAAGTCATAGCTTGTGCATTGATTATAGAAAACTCAGCGCAGTGACTAAGAAGAATGTATATCCAGTTCCTCCTATGTCTTTACTTCTTACTTTGGTTAGTGGTGCTAATTTCCTTTCTAAAATTGATTTAAGAGGCACTTGCAATCTTATATTTATTGCTGAAGGCCATGAACCTTGAACTGCAATACCCACTAAGTTTTTTAGTTTTGAATATCTTGTTATGCCTTTTGGGTTATGTAACGCACCCTCAAATTTTCAAACTTTTGTCAATGATATCTTTCATGATGTTGTCAAACCATTTGTGGTCATATGTTTAGATGATATTTTAATCTTTTCTAAGACCCTTGAGGAAAGTATTGAACATGTCCTGCAGGTTCTCAATTGTCTTTGAAAGCATGGTTTCTACACCAAGCACACTAAGTGTGAACCCCACCTAAAGTCTATTG
This sequence comes from Hemileia vastatrix, assembly GCA_030280995.1. Classification (NCBI taxonomy): domain Eukaryota; kingdom Fungi; phylum Basidiomycota; class Pucciniomycetes; order Pucciniales; family Zaghouaniaceae; genus Hemileia; species Hemileia vastatrix. Next base: position 14,688,134 of record JASXTE010000018.1, on the reverse strand, counting down.
ACTATCTAGGTTTTACATTATCCACTGATGGCCTTGTCATAAAAGATTTAAAAGTTAAAAAAATATTGGAATGGCCAGAGCCAAAATCTGTAAAATCCTTACAAGGGTTTTTAGGTTTTGAAAATTTTTAAAGAAGATTTATTATAGACTACTCTAAAAATATTACAAATCTCACTTCTCTTCTTAGAAAAGATAGTACCTTTGTTTTCACTGATACAGCCTGTCAGCCAGGCTATTCCAGGAGTCCAGTAAATGATATATAAATTATAAAACCTTAAAGAGTGGGTAAAACTTGTATTTAATGAATATAACTTAATATTTTATTACATAATGAAATTATATAAGAATTTTATTATATACAAATGTTACATTAAATTTATTGGTTATATATATTTTTATATACAATTAAATTGAGCATAATATAATATATTCTACAAATAATGGCGCATTTTTATATATTTAATAATTATAAATTTATATTTAATTAATTAAAAAACATATATTATAATTACAAGTGTAAATTTGATTTATAATATATTTAAATTAATTACTTAAATTTATATATTAACTAATACCTCTCATATGACACTAAACAATTATTAAGGACGCTTCTTTTGACCCTTAATTGTGTTAGAAAAAACAAATAAATTAATTTGAACTAAATTGAGATTAATTGATTGTTTTGTTGCGTCAAATTATTTTTTGTTTCACTTAAAATGTTCTCTAATCAGGATGGACCATCTGTTGGGAATTATATTTCTCATAGTTCCTATGTTTCCACTCTTGTTTAGTTATTTACTATTGTCACTTACTGATTTGGGGATTAATGGCGGGGAAATTGGATTCTTAATTGGGTTTTTAATTAATTGTTTCATGTTTTTCTCTATATTGTTATGTTTCATTTACTCTTTTTGATATATTTGTTTTATTCCTTTCTAATCATTGTATTTACTGATATAGTAGCGCTTCAGAGGACCCATTGCCTATAAAAGGGCCTTGGATAATCCCCTGTAGCCTTATCACTTATTATACACTCAACAATTTAAATACAATTTTTATATTACGTTTATATTTTTTTTATTAGTAATAAAATTCTAATTAAAATTTTATATAACAATTTAAAGGTTGCTTTAAGTCTGATAGTAATTATTTTGGTTGCCGCGCAGAACTCTTACTTATATATAATATTGATATTAATAATACCAAGTTGTTGTCACCTCCCAGCTCACTTATCGTTGTTTTTTTTCTCTCAATAAATTAAATAATTTTATTAAATTTTATTTTTTTTATTACCTATACTCCTTTCCTCCTGCTCCTCCTCTCATTCCTTATTCTATTTTCTCCTTCTTCTAGACGACCAGCCGACACAGCCCAAAAGGAATTCAAAGCATTGATGTGTGTGTTCACCATAGCTCCAATTCTTTGAAATTTTTATCCATCTGCTTCATCAATCATTGAGACAGATGCTAGTTATTATTCTATTTCAGGGGTTATATCCCAATTAAATCCTGAAACAAGTTTTTTTCATCCTGTTGTGTTTGAATCACACAAATTGCTTGCAGAAGAGTTAAATCACAAAATTCATGATAAAGAGTTACTTGCTATTATTCATTGTCTTAAAAAATGGTGTTCTTTTCTTCTCAGCCTTAATGGTCCTTTTCAAATTTCAATAGATCATAATTCTTTAAAATACTTTATGTCTTTCAAAGTCTTGACACAACGTCAAGCCAGATGGGCTGAGTTCTTATCTGAATTTTCTTTCACTATTATCTATTGCACTGTGAAAAATTGCATAGTTCCAGATATATTGTCACCTCAGGGCATCATTTACCCAGAGCAGGGGGAGGCATTCTCTAACAAGAACCTAGCAAATTTCAAATCAATTTTGAATGAATCAATGTTAACGACTCATCAACTCAATACAATGACAACTCAAACAATTCAATTCCACTATCCAACATTCAGATAGCTCAATTAAAAGATGATTATTATGTAGGGGTAAAATAACAAATACTCTCAAGGAAAGGGGCCAAAAGACTCAGTATCTAATCATGTCTATTAGTCTTCAAAGGTAGAGTAGTCATACCAAATGATAAGTCTATAAAATTATGGATTTTAAATAGTAGACATGATTCTCTGTCAGGCTAAGATCAACTAAAAGGACGTGAACTATCTTGAAAAGTGTGTGTCTAGAAGATTTAACTGGTCCTATATGAATACTGTAGTATAAATCCAACAAATAGTAAAATATAATCCAAAATAAAGGTCTCAGTAATATAATTCTCACTACTTTTATATATGGCTTACAATCTTTTTAGTTGGTAGATAAATAGATTTGAATTATACCAATACTATTCAAAAAACTCTTTAAGGGCTAATTGATATGTATTGTAATTGTTTTGGTTATAAGATTTAAATTGTAATGATAAATAATGTAGAAACAAGACCCAAAAACCTCCTCCTTTTATACACACTGAGTTCCCCAATGAATCCCTAGATATACCACTCCAATACACAGTTAATGACGCCTCCAGCCAAAAAATAGACATGTCCATAAAAATCCCCAGTAACTCATAACATAATTAGAAGAGGAACAACCACCAAAATCTTGTAAAAATAAGGAAAATCCATCAAAATTAAAGAATAAGATAAATAGAAAGTATATGCGTATTAAACAATAATATAAAAGACTAAAGAGGGAATTTCTAAGGTTAATAATAGCTTAATAATAAGGGGGATTCACTGTAGAAATTATGGGGCTAATCCTGATATTATACTACGTGAAATTCCCAATCAAAAATGACCAATATTGGCTGAGAAACCATCAAGAAACTCAAAAAGGGGCGTGAGATGTGGGGTAACTACATGCAGTCCTTGGCAGGCGCTTGCATGGGTAAATCCTTGACTAAATTTAGGCGAATTTAAGTGTGGTGATGAAATGAGACTCCAAGAATGAGGTTATTAATGAAATTAGTGCATACAAACAGGGTCAATGCATTATTAATTAAGCTAGGACACTAAATAAGCGCCTCTTGCCTATTTTAGCGTGTTTCCCCACAGTGGGCGTAGAATGTGGGGTAATTATAGTGTGAAAAAGCTAAATTTGCTAAAAATGAAGCTATTCACATGGAAAAAAGCAAGCAGTATGTGGCCAGTAAACAGAAGCCATTTCTGGCATAAAAAACACCAAATTTGAAAAGTGTTATTTTTATGCATTTAAGTAGCCAAATCAATAGTACTAAATGAGAAAAATTGATCTATCAAAGCAAAATTTTGATATTCTCAAATTTATGGAGCATATAATCAACCTTTAAGTGAAATAAAGCACATTTCTTGTTTTTTGCATAAAACAGTGAAAATAACAGCTTTAAGTGTACTTAAAAATTATGTTGCCTTATACTTAAGGTTCTTAAGATTACCCTAACATATCCCAACTTAATATTAAGTACATAAGACTTATAAAAGGTGGATATATGCGTGTATATAAGGTGTTATAATGGCATATTTTGTATATTAGCATAATTTTACTTATATATACTGTTTGTGTACTCTTAATTATTATTCCCATGTATAGTTCATGTGTTTAAAATAACTTATAAGTAGTTTTTACACAGTCCTAGGGATATAAAGGCTGAAATTCTCTGTTAGCTGGTTATTTTGGGGTTGATAAAACCTACCAGCTAATAGAGAGGAATTTCTTCTGGCCAGGAATGACTAGAGAAATCAAGGCCTAAATACAAGCCTTTTATGAATGTAACAGGAACAAGGTACCTCGAAATAGGAATTATGGGTTACTTCAACCACTTCTAGTTTCCTCTAAACCTTGGGAATCAATTTTGATGGATTTCATTTCTCAATTACTTTCATCAGATAACTTTGATAGTATACTAGTTATAGTTGATAGATTTTCTGAAATTTCTATTTTTATTAAAAATGTTACTACTGCAACAGCAGAGGATTTATCAAAATTATTTCTATAATATGTATTTTTTAAAAATGAATTACCCAATGATATTATTTCAGATAAAGGTTCATTGTCTGTTTCTACTTCCTGGACTCAAATATGTCTACAATTAAATATTACAAGGAATCTTTCTACTGCTTATCATCCTGAAACAGATGGGCAAACAGAAAAAGTAAATCAGATTCTCAAACAATATCCTCAAATTTATGTTAATTATCAACTAGACTATTGCACCACATGGTAACCTTTGGGCAAATTTTCTTATAGAAACATGACACTTTTTCCACAAAAAAATCTCCCTTTGAAACTATCTATGGAAGCATCCTCAATTCAATAATATTCATGTAGGAATAAATCATCCTGCTGAACTTTATCTTTAAAATATTTTAAGACTTCAAGGAAAACTTCAATCTAACCTAGAAGCAGCAAATCAGAGGTATCAGGAACAGGTCAATAAAAATCAACAATCTGCTGCATTCTTTAAACCAGGCAACAAAGTATGGCTCAATGAAAAAAAAATTCAAACAACTCAACCATCTAGGAAACTATCTGAGAAGTGCTTTGGTCCATTTTAAATTGATGCTAAAATCTCTAAAAATACATTTTGGCTCAAGCTAGCTCTAAAGTGGCAATCAACTCATCCTGTTTTTCACATATCTCTCTTGGAACTGGCTTGAGAAATATATCCAGGAAAGAAACATCCTCCTCCAGAACAGCTCAAAGTAGAAGATCATCTAGAGTGGGAAGTAAGCCAGATTCTTGATTCAATAAGTTGCAAAGAGAAACTTCAATATCTTGTAAAATGGGAAGTCTACCTCAATGACACTAATAAAACATCCTGGGAGCCAGCCATCAAGGTTTCTAATGCTCCTGAGCTTATCAAATCTTTTCATTTAAAATATCCTTCAAAACCTAAACCTTAAAATTCCTTTGTTTTTCTCTCTTTCTCCCTTTCTTTTCATTTCATTTCATTTCATTTCATTTCATTTCATTTCTTTTCTTTTCTTTTCTTTTCTTTTCTTTTCTTTTCTTTTCTTTTCTTTTCTTTTCTTTTCTTTTCTTTTCTTTTCTTTTCTTTTCTTCTCTTCTCTTTTCTTTTCTTTTGTTTTGTTTTGTTTTCATTTCATTTCATTTCTTTTTCTTCTATTTTTTTCCCTTTTCTTTTCTAAAACCTAAAACCGTAAATCCTTAACATTTATTTTAAATTTAAACTTAAAACTTCATAATCATTTAAATCTTATATTCTTTTATCTATTTTTTCAATTTTTAATTTCTGTATATTTCTTTAAACAAAATTTAAAACTCTAATTAAAATAAAAAAATAAAACAAAATAAAAATAAATAAAATAAATAAATAAAATAAATAAATAAAATAAAATAAAATAAAATAAAATAAAATAAAATTAAATAAAATAAAATAAAATAAAATAAAATAAAATAAAATAAAATAAAATAAAATAAAATAAAATAAAATAAAATAAAATAAAATAAAATAAAATAAAATAAAATAAAATAAAATAAAATAAAATAAAATAAAATAAAATAAAATAAAATAAAATAAAATAAAATAAAATAAAATAAAATAAAATAAAATAAAATAAAATAAAATAAAATAAAATAAAATAAAATAAAATAAAATAAAATAAAATAAAATAAAATAAAATAAAATAAAATAAAATAAAATAAAATAAAATAAAATAAAATAAAATAAAATAAAATAAAATAAAATAAAATAAAAATATAATATAATATAATAAAATAAAATAAAATAAAAAATAAAATAAAATAAAAATAAAAAAATAAAAAATTACAAACTAGCTAAAACATATATTAAAATTAATTCATTTTTTTTCTTTTTTCTAAAAATAATTTCACATTAACTTATCATATTCTTTTTCTTTCAACATCAAAACTCTTTTTATTTTCATTTCTTTGCTGTTTACTCAAAACTCAATCCATTGAAAACACTCAAACAACCAAAACAACTTTCTTTAACAATCAATCTCAAATCAAATTATAAATTTCTTTTTTTCTCTTTTCTCTAAATTTTCATTCTTAAATAATTCTATTTCTTCTCATCTCTTGAAAATATCTCTCTTAGTACACAAAAAATTTTCTTTTATTTCTTTTCTCATCTTTACATAACAAATTGTGCAGGAAGTCTTGACTTGCTGAGTGGGAAGTCACCCATCAGCTCAAGGATGAGGAGAAGTAGGTGTATGATCATTGTGTTTAGGCATTGTAATTAAAAATTAAAAAAGTTAAAATTAAAAGAAAAAAGACAAGATGATTGGAAAAGGTTAATTGAATGAAGTATTACCAAGCTCAACGGAGCTCAAATTTTATACCCAGTCATCTGTCACAAGTCACATGACACTCAAAGAAAAAGTACCTCAACTACTCCACTATTTAAGCTCTAAATCCATAAGAGATGCACAAAAAGCAATTTTGGGGAAATTACATTCTATTGTGTTCTTGAATTAGCTGCACTATTTAAAATTTTAAACATATCCTAAAATTTAAGATTCATATACTTTTCAAAAATAAGCAATCTACATGCGCTCTAGTTCTAAAGTCAAGGCAATATTCAAAAGCGGTAATTGTGGATCTGAGGGTAATTAGGAGGTCTGGGAAGTATGAACAGAGCAGAAGGATTATAGGGTTAGATGATTGGTAAATGGGAACTCTTGTGGATTAAATGGGTCTGTGGGTATATGGTGGCTGGTTGGTTGATGGGTCAGTTCAAGGAGGAATTGGATATTTAAAGGGGATTACTTTGGTTTGGCATTCTCTAGAATTAAATTATGAAAATATATTTGTGATAGTAGTCAAACCCTTATTAGGCTATTGTTATATTTGTCCTTTTCTTTCTTAATAGTCAAATTCAATAAATTCTAAAATACTAAATATTTCTTTGAATATTAAGTTGCAACCCTTTGTGAGATTTACCACAATATTTAGTGTCCACACTTTATACATTAATTATTCTTTGAAGATTATCTTGTACTATTAATAACTGCTTAGACCCCTCTTCTAACCACTTCCTTAAAGCAGTCCTTTGTGCCTCAAAGTTGTGATTTCCATTTTCCTTTTATCTCACTTACTTTGGGATCATCCTCAACCGTGTGCATAGGTTGTCCAGTGATAGAAAAAAGATATATTTTACAACTATTCAAAACTCAACCAAAAACAAAAAGTAAATTTTTGATATATAATGCTTACAAAATTAAATTTCATGGGGACATGTTGGCCAGTTGTCTAGAAGAAGGTAAGAAAGGGAGAAGGAAAAGAGGAGGAAAAGAAAATAGGCAAGAAAGGCTTATAGAAAATAAAATAAATGAAGTAATAATTTATTTAAAAAGAGGCAACGACGAGTTACTTGAGGGATGACACAAAATGAGGTTTTATTTAATGACAATATTATTTAAAGTAAGGGTTCTGCGCGGCAAACACTATAATTACTATCAGACTTAAAGCAACCTGTAAATAGTTATATATACTTTAAATTAGAATTTTAATGCTAATAAAAATAATAATAAAACATATTATATTGACAGTTTGTTCAGATTTGGTGTGTATAGTAAGTGATGAGGCTACAGGGGATTATCCAAGGGCTTTTTATAGGCAATGGGTCCTCTGAAGCACCACTAAATTTTTAAATACAAGAATTATAATAAGATGAAACAAGAAAATAAAAGAATAAGTGAAACATAACAATTTAGAGAAAAATATGAAACAGGTAATTAAAACCCCAAATAAGAACCAAATTTCCCCACAACTAATTCCCAAATCAGTAAGTAAAAATAGTGAGTAACTAAACAAGCCTGAGACATAGGAACTATGAGAAAAATAATTCAAAACAGATGGTACAGTCTGCTTTAAGGGTTTTTAAGTGAAACAAAAAAATTATTTTGACACAATAAAATATGTAATCAATTTTAATTTAGTATAAAGAAATTAATTAATTGTTTCAACTATGTACTTAAATAATTAATTTAAATGAAACAAGTAATTAATTTATTACTAAATTAAGTTGAGAATTATAATACTATTTTATAAAATAAGTATTATAATTTATTTAATTTTTTATTGACAAAATTAAGGGTCCAAAAAACAGCGGCAATAATTATGGATAATAGTATATGAAAAAGTATATTTTAATAATTAAATTTAATTAATTAAAGTAATTACAATATAAGATAAACACTTGAATATAATTATCTTATAAGTTTTTAATTATTTAATTTATAATTATTAAATAAACAATGTGTCCTTTGTTATGGAATTAAATGCTTTAAATTATCTTATAATAAAATTAAAATAATATTTACTTTATTTATATAAATAAAATATTAATATAATATTATTTTTAAATGCATACTCTGCAATTATTATGTCTTTATTTAATTCCAATGAATTGTATGTTTATTTACTGGGCTCCTGGGACAGCCTGGCTGACAGGAAATTTATGCAAAAATTTGATAATCAACTTCATCCATCATTGAAATAAAAGATTACTCAAATATTTGATGAAAAAATATTTTAAAATAAAATTTCTTACTTTTAAAAGAAATTGATAGTAAGAAATAATTTTTTTAAATTAGATAATCTATTGTTTGCTGCTTCTATACCTTCAATTATACCCATAAAACTTTAATGTGAAGTCTAAATTAAAAATTGCACAAATAAAATTATACTGGAAATTATGATGACACTTTTAATATTTTTTTTCCAATTTGGTAAAGAAGTATAAAAATATTGATCAGTATAATGCATGTAATCAAGTAATGTAAATATTTAAAGGAAAGAATGTGATATAAAAATTTTTAAAGAAAAACTTCTTATTTTTATTTACAACCATATAAACAATAATATAATCATTTTGTTATATATCAAAATTTTCAACTTGAAGATGAGATCCCAATTAAAATTAAAAATTTTCAAGGTACACTTTTGGTCTAGAAGATTTGGTACAGGGTTTCTACAAGGATTTTACGGATTATAATGGATTCTCAACAAGTGGTATGTATTTCTTTATCAAAGTGATTTAATTACTCAAATAAAAGAGGTAGATTTAAAATATTGATATAATTTGTCAGCCTGTATATCTCCAGGACTGAGTAAAAAGTGATTATAAGTTATGTTAAACACATGAACTATACATGGGAACAATAAATAAGAGTACACAAATAGTATACATAAGTAAAATTATGGTAATACACAAAAAATGCCATTATAACACCTTATATACATGCATATATCCACCTTTTATAGGTCTTATGTACTTAATATTAAGTTGGAATATGTTAGGGTAATCTTAAAAACCTTAAGTATAAGTCTACATAATTTTTAAGTACACTTAAAGCTGTTATATTCATTGTTTTATGCAAAAAACAAGAAATACGCTTTATTTCACTTAAAAGTTGACTATATGCGCTATAAAATTGAGAATATCGAAATTGCGCTTTGACAGATCAATTGGCCTCATTTAGAACTATTGATTTGGCTATTTAAATGCATAAAAATAACACTTTTCAAATTTGGTGTTTTTTATGCCAGAAATGGCTTCTGTGTACTGGCCACATACTGCCTGCTTTTTTTCCCGTATGAATAGCTTCATTTTTAGCTAAGTTAGCTTTTTCACACTATAATTACCCCACATTCTACGCCCACTGTGGGGGAACACACTAAAATAGGCGAAAGGCGCTTATTTAGTGTCCTAGCTTAATTAATAATGCATTGACCTTGTTTATATGCACTAATTTCATTAATAACCTCACTCTTGGCACTTTATTTCATCACCACGCTTAAATTTGCCTAATTTTAGTCAAGGATTTACCTGTGCAAGCACCTACCAAGAACTGCATGTAGTTACCCCACATCTCACACTCTTTTTTAACTTTTTGGGTGGTTTCTCAGTCAATTTTGGTTATTTTTGAATGGGAATTTCACGTAGTATAATGTCAGGATTAGCCCAATTATTTCTACAGTAAATCCCCCTTATTATTAAGATATTATTAACCTTAAAAAGTCTCCTTTAGTCTTTTATATTATTGTTTTATACGCATATACTCTCTTTTTGTCTTTTTCTTTAATTTTGGTTGATTTCCCTTATTATTACAGTATTTTGGAGGTTTTTACTTGTCTAATTATGTCATGGGTCACTAGGGATGTTGATGGGAAGATCTATTAGTTGTTGTGAGGCGTCATTAACTGTGTATTGGATGGGATATCAAGGGATTTATTGGGGAACTCAGTGTGTATAAAAGGAGGAGGTTTTTGGGTCTTGTTTCTACATTCTTGATCATTACAATTTAGCCAATATAACCAAATAAATTACAATACATATCAATTGGTACTTTTATAAGACTTTTGAATAGTATCTGAATTATATAATCTATTTTTCTACCAACTACAAAGATTTTAAGCCATATATAAGAATAGTGAGAATTATATTACTGAGACCTTTATATTTGATTATATTTTACAACTTAGTGGATTAAAACTGCAGTATTCATATAGGACCATTAAAAGCTTCTAGACAACTGACTATTCAAGCTAGTTCACGTCCTTGTACTTGACCTTAGCCTGACATAATTTATAGATCAGAGTTACGTTATTGTAAATACTAATGTTATAAGATATAAGAATAAGTTTGATGTTTGTAATTGTAATAAAATAATGTAAGTTGGTAAAGGAATGAATAAAAAACAACCAAAAGAAAGGCCTTATATAGGCAAAGGAGGGACAAAGCACGGCAATCAAATTCTGAAAACAGTAGTATGTGAGAGAGAGAAAAAGAATATTCCAGAAGGAGTATTTTCAAATAATAAAGTGTTCTAAAAAGAAGGCGTCAAAAAGATGTATTTACAGAGTATGTCAGAAATACATCAATTTATTTAATATTTACTGTAGAAGTCAATTCTAAATAAGAAATTTGTATTTTTGTATATATTTAATATTATTTGAATATTAAAATCTTATTTTAATTTAAATTCTATTTTTTAATATAAATCTTTATTTCATCCAACCTGTCAAATGAGCACGGTTTTAGAGAAAAAATATAAGGGACAATTTTATATTTAATTTTAATTATTCATTTAATTTTATCATTCTGTAATTAGTTAATTTATTATAAGTAATTTTAATGTAACTAATTTATAATTAAATAATTAAAATGATAAGGTGCGGCTTCATCCAGTAAATAATTAATTATTTCACTGGGTAAGTCTAGTAGCCTGGCTGACACTCCCTCACTCTTAAAAAAACAATAAAAAAATGCTATGATTTTTTCTTTTTATACTTTTTTAGTAGAGTAGGAAGATTAGATATCTCCTTCCCAGGTATCCAAGAATCATATTCAGATGATTTATTCTTGAATCTCAATAAGTATTCTGTACCTTTTTCAGCAGTGACTATTCTGTCATTTAGAATTTTTTCAATTTCTTCTGTTTCAGTGATTTCATTTGGGGTTTTCTTTGGTCTACCCCTCCTTTTTGGAAATAAATCACTATTGGATGTGTAAGGTTTCAAAAGAGATATTGGAAAAACAGGATGTTTTCTGTCATATGGGGAATACAGAATAACTTCAACTGCATTATCTCAAATCATTCTTCTGACAACAAATGGACCAACAAATGGATCTTTCAATTTTTTATTACCCTGTAAGTTGAAGTGGACTGTAGAAATCAACACTTCATCACCCTTTTTAAAAGTGTATTCTTTATGGGATTTGTCCCATCTTTTCTTCTCATATTCAAATGATTTTTCAATACATTTTTGAGCATGATTTTTACATAGTTTTTGCATTTGAAGAATAGATTTTAATCCAGGATGTATATCCAATTTAGGTATTTTGTTATTGAGAATTTGTGCAGGAGTATTGGGAACATATCCAAGCCAGAGCTCAAAAGGCTTTCTTTGAGTAACAGAATGAACAGTGCAATTATAAGTAAATTCTAACCCAGAAATTAAGGTAACCCAATCATGAGTGAATCTGTCATTATCTTTATACTCAAGGCCAAAGGCACAATATCTTCTAATCATGTCCTCTTAAGTCTGAATCATTCTTTCATCTAAACCATCAGTCTGAGGGTGATGGGCAGTAGAAAGTTTCAGATCACAACCAAAAACATTCATCAGAGACATCCAAAATTCAGAAGTAAATTTAGGGTCTCTGTCAGAGATTATGGCTTTAGGAAAACCAGAAGTATTAAACATATGAGACCACCATAAGAAAGCTAACTCTTTAGTGGAAACATCCTTGTAAGGAGGGATAAATTTACACATTTTTGTGAATCTGTCCACAATAACCCAACAAGAGTTATAACTGTCTTTACCAGAAATAGGTAATCCTGCTACAAAATCTATGTTTATTATTTGCCATGGAGCATCAGGAGGTTCAATATGTTGCATTAATCCTGCTCTTTTACCGGTTAATCTTTTTGATTTTTGGCAAGAAGCACAAGATTCAACATATAATTTTGTGTCTTCAGACATATTAGCCCATCAAGCAGTGTTCTTAATTCTGATCATTGTTTTGTCAAGATCAAAATGTCCAACTAATATGTCATCATGACAAATTTTCAAGATGATTTCTTTCATAGAAGGAGGAATAACAATAACATTACTCAACTTTCTTCTATAATATAGATATCCTTCATCAATTAAAAATTTACCTTTTTCCAAAGCTTTTTGGTACTTTGGTGGAAGGGTTTTAATTAATGCTTGTATTGAAGCATTCTTTGGATCACTTAATATGTTGCATAAATTTTCAAGTCAGTGTCCTTATCATATGATTCCAGAATAAGCTGTAATAGCTCTTCCTCCATATCAACCACATATATCCCATGTATATGAATAATTTCGTCCTCAGGATCATACGCAGGATTAGAGTCATTATTTGGAAAAGGTAACCTAGATAACATATCCATATTTGAGTGAAAAATACCAGCCCTATTAATAATTGTCATTCTCCCTCTGTACTCTTGAACAACCAGCTGCCATCTGAACATATGTCTGTTAGGTGTTTTCAAGTTTAAAAGGGATTTAACTGCAATGCAGTCAGTGACAAGTTCAAATTTCTGGTCATCTAGGTAATAATGAAGCTTTTCTAGAGCCTATACTACAGCTAAACACTATAATTGAGTAGCACCATATTTCAATTCACTATTTCTCAAGGTTCTTGAAATATAACAAATTACTACTTCTGAAACTTTATCATTTATCACTTGTTTTTGATGGAGGGCAGCACCAAGACCAATGAAACTGGCATCAGTGTACAAAACAAATGGTTGATTAAAGTCAGGTAAAGCAAGAATTGGTGCTGACATCAAACAGTTTTTCATAGTGTCAAAGGCTCTTTGTCTTTCACTATTTCAGACAAAAGGAACATCCTTTCTATTTATTTGGGTAAGGGGTAAAGCTATGACTTGGTAATTTTTAATATACTGTCTATAGTATCCACACATTCCCATAAAACTTTTGAGCTCTCTCACTGTTGTAGGAGCCTTCACCTGTTGTATAGCTGCCACTTTGTTCTGGTCAACACATATCTGTAAGCCTGAAACAACATGACCAAGAACTTTTAAGAAATGGAAACCAAATTTACATTTCTTCAAAGCAAGTTTATTTTTATTTCATCAATTTTCTGGAATACTTTACACAGGTGTTTAAGATGGTCCTCAAATGTTTTTGAGAATATAATGATATCAATATAAACCATCAGCCATCCTTCAATTATCTCTTGATGGAATGTGTTATCCATTACCTTTTGGAAAACTGAAGGGGCATTTTTAGGGTCAAATGTCATCCTAATATACTTATAAATACCCATATGAGTGGCAATCATCAGAAAGTTCTGAGAATTTTTCTCAACAGGTACCTGGTGATATCCTTTATTACCATCCAAACAGCTGATATATTTAGCACCCTGTAAAGTAGCATGTATAGAGCTGATTCTAGGTAAAGGGTAGATATCATCAACAGTATAAGTGTTTAGTGCTCTATAATCACCACATAACCTGGCTTTATCTTTCTCATAAGAAATTAGGACAGGTGAGATAACACAATATTTAGGTGTTTCAACTACCTTTTCAATAACATTCATTTTTAAAAGGGTAAAGATATTGTCTTCAATATCTTTTCTCTTTGTGGGAGAAGCAGGATAAGGCTTCTTCTTTAAACTAGGTGGTATATCAGTTAATGGACAAGACAATGAAAGTTTCATTTCCTCTTTAACTAATCCCAGTTCATGTGACCCATGAGCAAAGGCCATAGGAAAAGATTTTATCAAGTTAATGATGTAATCTTTATCCTCACCAGAAAGTTGTTCTCCAAAAGAAGCATTGTCAATTTCAGACATAAGGGCATGCATTTCCTTTGTAGATCTTCCTTTATATTGAACCACAGAATTACATGTGTTCAATTCTGGTTTTACTAATTCTTTAGGGGAGGAAATCTTAAATTTTCTCTTCCCATTCATCCCCATTGTGAAACATTGGTTTGAAGGATCCAATTTTATGCCATACTTGGTTAAAATATCATTCCCTACAATAAACCAATTGCTCAAGTTATCATTTTTCATGACAACAAAATCACAAATAGCTCTTACAAAACCATGGTTATATTTAAAAAACACTGTGGCTTTGTATTTCCCAATGGGGGACAAAACAGAGCCATACCCTCTCCAATTTTCAGAAATGATAGGCATCAGTTTAGATTTATAGTCTTGATCTACTGAAGCAAGTGCTCTTTCAGATACTACACTTCCTCCAGCTCCAGAATCCAGAACAACTTCAATGCTGGTTCCATTGATCAAGACTGGTGCCTTAAGAGGGGCAATAATAATTGATTTATCCTCAATGTTCTTTATGATCTCAGCATCTTCAACTGTAGATAAATCATTATTATCAATGTCAATAGTATTTAAATAATGGATATCCTCTTCCAGCATCAAGATTTCTTGTTGAGATTCATATGAAATATTGCTGGCACAATCACTTGATGTATCATCCAGTACCACTGTGTCATCAGCATGTTCCTCTGTTTGTTCTACAAGATTTATCTTCTTGTCACAAACATGGCCTTTCTGCCAAGGCTTGTTGCACTTGAAGCAAGTGTTTGTTGCATACTTATTTGGTGCAACAGGGGCAGAAGGTTTACCAACCTTTTCCAGAGGTTTCTGTTGGTAAGTGGAGGGTTTCTCCAAAGGGGTCCTAGGAATGAATTTTCTGGCATGATACTTATTGTTTAGAAGTATCTCATTGCAAGTATTAATGAAAGAAGAGGGTTCTTTGGAGAACTCAGTCCTAGCCACTATCAAGTCTCTCAGAGACTTTGGTAATTTATAGAGGATCCTGTCCTTCCATAAATCAAACTCCATATTTGGGTCCATTGCCCTTAAGATTTTTACAAGTTTCATTAAAAACTCAATAGTTTTATCATTAGAAGAGCTATATCTAGTTTCCTCATACTGCCTTTGTTGAGCCATTCTGAACTTGGAGCCACCAAATTGTGCTTTAATTAATTTCTTCCAATCCTCCCATGAGTAGTCATTCCCATCCAGGAGAACAAATTCATACCACATCAGGGCAACATTAGTGAAGAAAGAAATTAACTTGGACACAATTTCCTCATCTGGGAGTTTGTAAGAATTTTTTAAGTTATCAATTCTGCAAATAAATTGTTGCCAATCAGAGGAAGAATCACCATCAAATGTTGAATACTGGTCAAGTTTTGGCCAATTATTTTGATTTGAAGGAGTCTCCTTAGTACAAGCTTGTTTCTGAGTAAGAAGCAGCTGTAATTTCTCTAATTGTGCTGAAATCTCATTTTTTAATCCTTCTGTTGCAGATCCTGGTGCATCATCAGTTTTTGATGGAAACTCAGTGTTATCAATAGGTATTTCTGGAGCTATTTTTACTTCAGATGAACTAGCCACAGGTACTATTTGAGCATCCTGCACTATATGTTCCTTCACAGAAATGTCAGAATATTTTTGGTCATTTAACAATGAGTTCAATTTTTCTTCAATGGTTGTTAGTCTTGTTTTCATTCTTGGAAGACTAGATAAACTCTCATTGATAGTTGCAAAAGATAACTGATTTTTATTTTGAAAAGATGACAAATGGTCATTCAATCTTTTCAGATTTATCTTATCTATCTCTACCTCCTGGCAACAGGCAGATACAGTATCTTATAATTTAGACAAATCATTTTTTATATTTTTCCATAAAGCAACTTTCTTTTCATGGGTTGCTTTTTAATGAGACAATTCATAAGAGACTCTCTGTGATTCAATTCTTAATGCTTGATAACCCTGATCAGTTAACAAACTATTATATCTCTGAGTCAATTACATATTGTTCATTATATGATTTTGCTTGGCAATACTATCTCTCAAGTGCTCATCATTAATTCTTGCTACATCTGGAGTTTTTCTCAATAAGGAAACTGAGTAACTTTCCAGACTCTGATAGAACTCAGGGTCAAGATTTTCATCAATCACAGCCATATCAGGATTAATCATTGAGGTAGCAATTAAAAGTAAAGGATTTGATACATGAGTGATTTTTCTACTACTCCCAGCCTCTATAGGTCTCAAGTTTTCATCCTCCCTTCCTGATTTACCTGAAGGAACAGAGTCAGCCACAAGAAAAGGCACTTGAGAATCAATAGAGGGACGTACCAGGGTTTTCTGGGTATCACCATATTAGGCTTCCTTCTTCTTTTGCCTCCTTGATAAGGGTGGGGAGGAGTGGGGTTGACCTGGTTGGGCCTTGATGGACCTGCCTGAGGTAACTGATGCTGGTTTTGAGCCAGGTAGTCCCACTGAGTGTTTAGCCAGTCCCACTGCCACTTGGGCACTTCCACCTTTTCTTGGGACTGGGGAGCCAATTGTTGTTGATCCCTGGGAGGAAGAGATTTCTTCTTCTCTTGGAGAAAAGTATCTGTTCTTCTCATCTTTTCTTCCAAAGTATCTACCCTTACCTTTAGTCTCAAGCTTCCTGTCCTTAACTCCTTTATGTGAGTAGACAGATTCTTTACCTGCTGAGACAATGGCATCTTTTTTATCCTGAAGCCTCTTGGAAGCCCTTCTTGTGGGTTTATCATAGGCTTCTGATCCTGAGTTGTGTCCACTAGGATTTCTACTTCTTCCATCTCTACATCCTGTTTGGGGCAAGGATTTATTAGTTTGAGAAATTCTTCTTGTTAAAGGAGAACTTACAGAAGTAGGCTCATCATAATCAATTAAGTCTAGTTCTTCTTCACGTGCAGCAGAACCACTTTGATCAGTCATTTTAAGATTCTGCTGAAATGAAGAAATGAGACATTAAGATTAATTAGTCTTTATTTTTGATTTTTAAAAAAAATAAAAAAAATAAAAAAAATCTTTTTCAGGATAAAAATCAACTTAAATAAAATTAATTTATTAATAGAAAAAAAAATTTTAAACCAGGATTATAATATAATCAACTGTAGAAATAAATTAGAATTTTTATTAATAATTTTTAATTATTTATTTTCAGGATTGAAATCAACTAATTTATTACCAGGACTTATTTTCAACTGAAGTAATCAAATATGAAACTTTATTTATTTAACAAAATTTTACTAAACTGATAACTTAACTACCAGGACTTAATGTCAACTGAAGTAATTAAATATAAATTTTTATTTTAAAATTTTATTAAGCTTGATCACTTAATTACCAGGACTTAATGTCAACTGAAATAATTAAATGTGAGTTTTATTGATTAAAATATTTATTGAATTACCAGGACTCAAAGTCAACTGAAGTAATTAAATATTAATTATATATTAATTAAAAAAATATGATTGTCAGGACAATTTGTCAACTGGAACAATTAAAATTAAATTAATCAGGACAAATGTCAACTGAAAAATTATAATAATTAATATTAAAATATAATTATTTTATTACTTCTGGGACTAAGAACACTTATTGCTCTATTATGGTCAACCAGGAAAAATAAAAAAAAATATATAATAATAATAAATAAATTCCAAATTACCAGACACCTCCCCCTGTAAAATGAGCAAATTAATGCCACTTACAGAGTGCTGAGTAAAAGGAAATACGTAGAAAATGAAGAGTGAAGAGTAACCCACAAATAGTAATAACAATAATTACCACGATATATTCAACGTTTAGTCAGTATATGAACCTAAGTTTTGGAGTGCGGTTCGATTCCCGTTTGCAGCAAAAACTTTTGTCATGTGACGTATGAAGTTTGTCGTTTTCTCGCCTCTCTCGTCCTTTACAGGTACTTGTACACCAATGGTCCCTTCGATTAGGCCTCAATTAATGTTGCACCGTCAATATTTCGGAAAGGTTCCCAATTGTCAAGGTACACTTTTGGTCTAGATGATTTGGTACGGGGTTTCTACAAGGATTTTACGGATCATAATGGATTCTCAACAAGTGGTACGTATTTCTTTATCAAAGTGATTTAATTACTCAAATAAAAGAGGTAGATTTAAAATATTGATATAATTTATAGATCAGAGTTACGTTATTGTAAATAGTAATGTTATAAGATATAAGAATAAGTTTGATGTTTGTAATTGTAATAAAAAAATGTAAGTTGGTAAAGGAATGAATAAAAAACAACCAAAAGAGAGGCCCTATATAGGCAAAGGAGGGACAAAGCATGGCAATCAAATTCTGAAAACAGTAGTATGAGAGAGAGAGAAAAAGAATATTCCAGAAGGAGTATTTTCAAATAATAAAGTTGTTCTAAAAAGAAGGCATCAAAAAGATGTATTTACAGAGTATGTCAGAAATACATCAATTTATTTAATATTTACTGTAGAAGTCAATTCTAAATAAGAAATTTGAATTCGTGTATATATTTAATATTATTTGAATATTAAAATCTTATTTTAATTTAAAATCTATTTTTTAATATAAATCTTTATTTCTTCCAACCTGTCAAATGAGCATGGTGTTAGAGAAAAAATATAAGGGACAATTTTATATTTAATTTTAATTATTCATTTAATTTTATCATTCTGTAATTAGTTAATTTATTATAAGTAATTTTAATGTAACTAATTTATAATTAAATAATTAAAATGATAAGGTGCAGCTTCATCCAGTAAATAATTAATTATTTCACTGGGTAAGTCTAGTAGCCTGGCTGACAAAAATGTTGGTAAATTTTCACTCTACATATATTATTTTTACTATTTATTTAATAAAATTACTCAGGTATATAACTGTGAAGAAAAATTTCCAGTATTTGTGAAATATTAACTTAATTATTATGTGAGGAAACAAGGTCAACTTAAATCATTTAAAAATTATTTCTACCTTTTTAATATCAGACCTTTAATGTCAGCCAGGCTATATCAGGGGCCCACTAAATATTATGTCAGTTTACTGTAACCAAAAGAGGGTGTAAAAAATGCTTATTATGTATATAAATTAATATTACATTGCATAATGAAATTTTAAAAGTATTTTATTAAATAAAAGTAAAATAAGTATTATATTAATTTTATTATTATATAAATTATATATACATTTAAATTATAAATAATAAATGTAATATTCTATAAATTATGGAGAATTTTTATGTATTTAATAAATATAAATTAATAGTTAATTAATTATAAACATATATTATAATCATAAGTATAAAATTAACATATAATGTAATTAAATTAATAAATTAAATTTATATATTAAAAAAACCTTACATAATTTATTAAAAAACAATATTGTGTACTTTTTGATTCCTAATTGTGTCATCAAAGTATTAAACAAGTTAAAATACTTTATTAAATAAATTATTAATGTTTAATTCTAAAATTTAGTAATTTTGTTATAATAGTTATTTGTTTTAATTTAAAATAATTATTACATTAATAAAAGTAATTAAAATAATTAATTACTCATTTTATATACTAAATTTATTAATTAAATTATTTTTAGGTGTTAAAATAAGTTTTTTTTTCATGTTTCATTTAAATTGGTTATTACTTAAAAGATTATAAGACATGTTTTAAATTAAATTAATTAATCTTTTGTGTCTCAAACTTATTTAATTACCACTAATTATATGGTAACTGTTTAAGTTAAAATTGGTGTATATTTGGGCTCTAACTCATGTTTCTTAGTTAATTGTGTCATATTTCCCCTTACATTTACTCAACATTAGTTACTTGTTATAATGTTTTTATTATTATTCTTTGTATATACTTTATTATGGCGCTTCAGAGGGCCCTTTTCCTATATAAAGTCCTTGGGTAACCCCCTGTAGACCCATCACTGATTACACTCAACGTTTAACATATTTTTTAAATATACAACACGTTTATTTAATTTTTATTAGTATTATAAGTCTAATATAAAAATTAAATAAATATTCTAATGTTGAAGTAAGTCTATTAATAATAGTAATTGTTTGCTCGCATTGAAGATAAAACTTACTTAAATAAATATATTATTAATAAATAAAACCTCACCATTGTGTCAATCTTAAGAAACAGTGGTTGCATCTCTCTTAAAAAACTCAATTATTTTATAACTCTTATTAATTTCCTTTCTTATCATATTTTGTAAAACCCTTTCTTTATTTTTTCCTTTTCCTCCTCTTAATTTTTCCCACTTATTCTCCTTCTTCTAGACAACCAGCCAATAATTTTGGACCTTTCCAAACAACAACAACAATATGCCAACTTGTGACCAATGACATTTCTCACAGACCACCTAAAAAAAAAAGCAAATTTTCGCGGCGGCCGTGTTTTGAAATTGGGTTTGAACTTTTGGGTTTATAATATATTAAATAATATATAATTTTGAATTGATTTCTTTATCAATATAGTAAGTTAACCTTTGCATCTCTCACTTATATTATTAAATTTTTATTGCAATAACAGTGATTGTGGCTTATTTGATGAATCACTGAGTTTAAGTGTTCAAATTTTTTATTAATTTTTTATTCCTAGTTGAAAATAATAGAGTTATACTCATAGTTCTAGAAGATAATTAAATTTTTAATAAATTATAAATTAATTTTTATTAATTTTTTTTTTGATTTATTGGTTGACCATAATAGTACTCAGTGCTTAGTCCCAATATTGCAAATATCTTTTTTGGTATTAATTATTTTTGGTTGGTACCAGAATAATTGTTGGTATTTCTTAATATACAATTGTAATTACATATTTTTTGTATTAAATTTTTTGTTAATTAATTGATTTTTGAATATAAATATAAATTTTTTATTTTTCTTAAAAAATCATTTTATTATATTTTATTTTGAAAAAACTAATTTGAATCATTAAAATCATTTTAATCATTTTTTCAAAGTTTTTATTTCAAGTAGTTTGGCAAACAGCATGGATAGCTTACATGTGGATGAAATTGAAGCGGATGTTGACACTGAATCTGTTAGTTCTTCTAAATTAATTTAAAAAAATTATTCAGCTGAAAAAAGACCTTCAGGACGTGGAAATGGCAGGAGAAGTGGCAAACCCCCCTCACCAAACACCTCTGAAGGAGGCAAAACCTCAGATAAATCAGGAAAATCCTCTAAAGGGTATAAGAATAAAAAATATACCTCTGACTCAACAAATAAACAACCTTTCCAGTCACATAAAAGAACTGAAGGCAGAAAGTATGAAATACAAAGAAAGAGTAGACACACTTTGGAAACAGATGTAGGAGCTAAAAAATCACAAAAAGGTTTAACTTCCTCCTTTCCCAGCCTCTCAGTCTCAGCCTCAGTCTCAGCCTCAGTCTCAGCCTCAGCCCCATCAGGAACCCTGCTCCTTTACTCAAAATCAAAGCACTCTGCAGGTGGAGCAGTGGAAAATAAGGAGTGACCATAGAGCTATCTCAAAATAAAAATATCAATCTCCATAAAACCTTGAGTTAATTAAAACCCCTTATTGAGTAAAATTATTCATTGAAAAGTGAAATTAAGTCTCTGCACAATGAGTTGAAAAAGCTAAAAAATGATTTCCATGCAGTGAGTACCAAACACACAGTTTTTGAAGACAAAAATATTTTATCCCTTGCAAAAATAAATGACCAGATGTCTGAAATTCAAAGGATAAGAAACTATGTGTCTGACCTACAAGAAATGTTATTTTAGCCTTTAACATCAATCATTAGGGTGTAGATAAAAGTTCTGCCCTTAAGCTGCATAAGAATAAAGGAAAGGAGCCTGAACAAAGCAGCTTTTTTCTTCCCCATATTTCAGTCATTAAACAAACTGACAAAGAGTCTGTAATATCTTTTGCTACTAACTAAAAAATCTTTTAATTGTAATGAACCAGCTGTTTCTGTAAACAATGAGATTTATGAAAACCTGGCTAAAATTCAAGAATTATTGGTGTTAAATAATTCAAACAAAAAGATGGACCATCCCAGTAGCCAGAAAATTGGCCCAAAATGAATCAATATCCCACATTTGATGGTGACTCTTCATCTGACTGGTAACACTTTTTTCAGAGAATTGATAATCTGAAAAACTCTTATAAATTGCCTGATGAATAAATTGTCTCTAAAATAATTTCTTTATTTTCCAATGTAGCTTTAATGTGGCATGAATCTGTCTTACTGGACAATCAACATTATACTTGGAAAGAGTGGAAAACCTTTATTGAAAATCAATTTGGTGGTTCCAAATTCAGGCTTCCCCAGCAGAGATTATATGAGAATGCTAAATATGTGTCCTCCTCTCCTGAAAAAACTATTGTTTTCCTTATGTAAATTACAAAAATTTTTAGAGCCATGGATCCTAAAATGGATTATGATATTAAGAGAGATAAAATTCTTTATAAATTACCAAATTCTCTGAGATATTTGATTGTGGCAAGGACTGAGCATGTGAGAGAGAATTCTTCCTTTATTAATATCTGTAATGAAGTCCAACTAAATAATAGATATGAACCAAGGAATTATCCTGTTAAATTTTATCATGACCAGCAAAAGCCTTCCACAAAACTTCCAGACAAAACTGGTAGACCCTCTGCCCCAGTTGTTACAAATAAATATGCAACTAATACTTGTTTTAAATGTAACAAACCATGGCAAAAAAGACATATTTGTGACAAGAAAATTAATCTTGTTGAACAAAATGAGGAATCTGAAAGTACTCAAGTTGATATTAATGATTCCTTAACTGACTGTAATAGCAATATCTCTTATGACCATGAGTCTTCTCAGGAAGTTCTGGTTTTATTAAAGGATATCCAATATTTAGATAATTAGTCTGATAACTGTGATATTGACTTAACTTCTGTAGAAGATTCTGAAGGCATTAGAGATATTACTGACAGTTCCATTTTAATATCATCTTTGAGATCACCAGTTATCATTAATGGTTAAAATGTTGAGGTTATTCTTGACTCTGGTGCTAGAGGAAGTGTAGTGTCTGAAAAATCACTTGCTTCTGTAGATAAGGATTATCAATACAAATTATTACCTATAACATCTGAAAAATGAAAAGTTTATGGCTCTGTTTTATGTCTCATTGGTAAATACAAAACCACTGTATTCTTTAAATATAATGGTGGTATTGTCAGAACTATTTGTGAATTTGTTGCGATGAAAAATGACAATTTAAGCAATTGGTTCATCATGAGAAATGACATTTCAACCATGTTTGTCATTAAATTGGATCCTGAAAACAATTGTTTTAATTTGGGAATGAATGGGAAAAGAAAATTTAAAATTTCTTCTTCTAAAAAGCATTCTGCACCCTTATTAAAATCTTGTCATTCTTTGATCCAATTTAAAGGTAGAAAAACAGAGGAAATGAATGTATTATTGTCTGAAATTGAAACTGCTTCATTGGTGATAAATTAACTGATGACCAAAGAGATTCAATAGTAGCCTTAATTACATCTTTCCCAATGGTTTTTGCTCATGGTTCCCATGTGTTAGGCTTGGTTAAAGATGAAATGAAAATTTCTCTATTCTGAAATTAGGATGAAATACCTCCTATCCTAAAGAAAAAACCTTACCCTGCTTCTCCCACAAAGAGAAAAAATATAGAAGATAATATCACAACTTTATTAAGTATGAATATTATTGAAAAAGTAGATGTTACACCCAAATATTGTGTCATCTCTCCAGTTTCAATCTATTATAAAAAATATAAAGCTACACTTTGTGGAGATTATAGAGCATTAAATAATTATACTGTGGATAATATTTACCCATTACCAAGAATTATCTCTATACATGCTACCTTACAAGGTGCAAAATTCATAAGCTGTCTGGATGGTAATAAGGGTTATCATCAAATACCTTTTGAAAAGTTTTCCCAAAATTTTTTGCTAATTGCAACCAGTATGAGAATTTACAAATATGTTAGGATGCCTTTTGGCCCTAAAAATGCCCCTTCAGTATTCCAAAAAGTAATGGATAACACATTTCATCAGGAAATAATTGAAGGTTGGTTAATGGTTTATATTGATGACATCATAGTTTTTTCTAAAACTTTTGATGAACACATACAACACTCAAATAGAGTCTTCCAGAAAATGTATGAAATTAACATGAATTTATTCTTAAAAAAGTGTAAATTTGGGTTTCAATCCTTGAAAGTCCTGGGTCATGTTGTATCTGGCTTACAGATCTGTGTGGACCAAGGAAAAGTTGCTGCTATCCAAAATGTGTCAGCACCAACTTCTGTAAAAGAAATACAGAGTCTTTTGGGAATGTGTGGTTACTATAGACAATACCTAAAAAATTATCAAGTCACAGCCTTACCTCTTACCAAACTAACAAGAAAAGATGTGGCTTATATATGGAATGTGGACAGTCAAAGAGCTTTTTATACATTAAAAAGATGTTTAATGTCAACTCCAATCCTTGCCATTCCAGATTTTAATAATCCTTTTGTTCATTATACAGATGCAAGCTTTATTGGACTTGGAGCTGCTCTTCATCAAAAACAAATTATTAATGAAAAAGTTTCAGAAGTAGTAATTTGTTATATTTCAAGAACCTTAAGAAAAAGTGATTTGAAATATGGTGCCATTCAATTATAGTGCTTAGCAGTTGTCTTGGATTTAGAAAAGCTTCATAATTATTTGAATGATCAAAATTTTGAATTAATTACTGATTGCAGTGCTGTGAAATCCCTCTTAAACTTGGAAACACCAAATATACATATGTTTAGATGGAAACTAGCTGTTCAAGAATACAGAGGTAGAATTACTATTATTCACAGGGCTGGAAATTTTCATTCAAATGTTGATATGTTGTCCAGATTACCTCTTCCAAATGATGTATCAAATCTATCCCATGTACCTGAGGATAATACAGTACATATACATGGTATATACATTGTTGATATGGAAGAGGAACTTTTAAAAGTATTTCTGGATTCATATGTTCAAGATTCCAATTTATTTAAATTGGAATCAATCTTCAATGATCCAAAGAATTCTTCTATTCAAGCATTGATAAAAACTCTTCCTCAAAAGTACCAGAGTGCTTTGAGTAAATGTGAGTTCTCCATTGAAGATGGTTATATTTACTACAGAAGAAAACTGACCAATGTCATTGGTATTCCTCCTTCGATGAAAGAAACCATTTTAAAACTATGTCATGATGACATATTAGCAGGAAATTTTGATCTTGAGAAAACCATTATGAGAATTAAAAATACTGCTTGGTGGGCTAATATGTCTGAAGACACTAAATTATATGCTGATTCTTGTGATTCTCATAAAAAATCTAAAATATTGACAGGTAAAAGAGCAGGATTGTTATGAAGAACCTGATGCTCCTTGTCAAATCATTAACATAGATTTTGTGACTGGTCTTCCTGTAGCAGGTAAAGACAGTTATAACACTTGTTAGGTAATAGTGGATAGATTCAACCAAATGTGAAAATTTATTCCCACCCATAAGGATGTATCCACAAAAGAATTAGCTTTCTTAAGGTGGTCTTACATGTTTAATATTGTTGGATTTCCAAAAGCCATTATCTCTGATAAAGATCCAAAATTTACATCTGAGTTTTGGACTTCTTTGATTGATATTTGTGGCTGTGAGTTAAAATTGTCTACAGCTCACCATCCTCAGACTGATGGTCTAGCTAAAAGAATGATTCAAACTCTTGAAGATATGATTAGAATGTATTGTGCCTTTGGATTAGAATATAAAGACAATGACAGATTTACTCTAGACTGGGACACTCTATTGCCTGGTCTTGAATTTTCATATAATAGCACTGTTTATTCTGTCACTGAGAAAAAGCCTTTTGAGCTTTGGTTAGGTTATGTCCCAAACAATCCTGCTAAAATTCTCAATAATAAATTACCTAATTTGGAACTGTATACTGGTGTAAAACCTTTTATGTAAATGCAAAAGCTATGCAAAAAACATGCTCAAAGCTGTATTGATAAAGCATTTGAATATGAAAAGAAGAGATGGGATAAATCCCATAAAGAATACGCATTTATAAAGGGTGATAAAGTGTTGATATCTACTGTCCACTTCAATATACAAAGAAACAACAAATTAATAGATCCTTTTGTGGGACCATTTGTTGTTAAAAGAATGGTTGGAGATAATGCAGTAAAATTTTAATTGTATTGTCTATATGATAAGAAATGTTGGTGGCTCTCTTGGTCTAGACAATAATACTGGAGGTCCTAGGAGGGTTTGGATGTTTTTCAAAGGCTCTCAACAAATAGGTATGTATTTCTTATAACTTTTGATTGTTTTACTCAATTAATAAGAGGTGGTGCAAGTTATTATTATAATTTATAGATTAAAATTACGTGGTTGTATGTAACTACTAATTTGATAAGGAATAGTAATAAAGGGTTTAAATGATAATTTTTAAGGTATGTAAGTAAGTAAGGAATGATCTGAAAAGTAAAAAAAGTGAGAACATTTTATAGGCAAAACTATTAGAAATAAAGACATGGAGTTAACACCACCTAATACAAGGGTGTGAGAAGAAAAAACTAAATAAAAGAGATTATATGAAATTATAAAAAATATATTAAATTGTATGTCAATAAGGGTATCATTTTAATTTGAAATAAAACATGAGTTCTCTTGGAATGTCACAATTAATACAAAACATTCAATTTAAAATGTTGATTCCACAGAAATTAAAATCTCTCAATAAAGGAATTTGATTTTTTTAAGAATTTTTTATATTTTAATATTATATTTATTCCCACTCAGCTGTATTATTGAGCACGGTGTTAGGGAGTAAAAATATATGGGACAATTACTTAATTTTATTAATTATTTACATTACTTAGTGTACTTAGCTAGTTAATTGTAAGTAATAAATAATTAATTACTAATAAGGATTTAAAAGGGGTGGCTTCATCTCAGTAAAATAATTGATTATTTTACTGGATAATTCTAGTAGCCTGGCTGACACTGCCTCACTCTAAAAAAACAATAAAAAAAATGCTATGATTTTTTCTTTTAATACTTTTTTAGTAGAGTAGAAAGAATAGATATCTCTTTTCCAGGTATCCAAGAGTCATGTTCAGATGATTTATTCTTGAATCTGAATAAGTATTCTGTACCTTTTTCAGAAGTGACTATTCTGTAATTCAGAATATTATCAATTTCTGCTGTCTCAGTGATTTCATTATGGGTTTCCTTTTGTCTTCCCCTCCTTTTTGGAAATATATCACTATTTGATGTGTAAGTTTTAAGAAGAGATATTGGAAAAATAGGATGTTTTCTGTCATATGGAGAATACAAAATAACTTCAACTGCATTATCACCAATCATTCTTCTGACAACAAATGAACCAACAAATGGATCTTTCAATTTGTTATTACCTTGTAAATGGAAGTAAGCTGTGGAAATCAACACTTCATAACCCTTTTGAAAAGTGTATTTTTATTGGATTTTTCCCATCTCTTCTTCTCATATTCAAATGATTTTTCAATACATTTTTGAGCATGACTTTTTTAAAGTTGTTGCATTTGAAGAAAAC
The DNA here is from genome assembly GCA_030280995.1 of Hemileia vastatrix. Taxonomy (NCBI): domain Eukaryota; kingdom Fungi; phylum Basidiomycota; class Pucciniomycetes; order Pucciniales; family Zaghouaniaceae; genus Hemileia; species Hemileia vastatrix. The sequence goes on along the minus strand of JASXTE010000018.1, from coordinate 14,660,201 downwards.
ATTTTACACCAGGATGTAAATCAAATTTAGGTATTTTTTTATTCAGAATTTGAGCAGGAGTATTTGGAACATATCCAAGCCAGAGCTCAAAAGGCTTTCTTTGAGTAACAGAATGAACATTGCTATTATAAGAAAATAAATTCCAACCAAGGAAGTAAGGTAACACAATCATGAGTGAATGTCTCAATGTCTTTATAATCAAGGCCAAAGGCACAATACCTTCTTATCATTTCCTCTAAAGTCTGAATCATTATTTCAGCTAATCCATCAGTTTGAGGGTGATGGGCAGTAGAAAGTTTCAGATCACATCCACAAACATCCATCAGAGACATCCAAAATTCAGAGGTAAATTTAAGGTCTCTGTCAGACAATGGCTTTAGGAAATCCAGAAGTATTAAACATATGAGAACACCATAAGAAAGCTAATTCTTTAGTGGAAACATTCTTGTGAGTAGGGATAAATTTACGCATTTTAGTGAATCTGTCCACAATAACCCATCAAGAGTTATAAATGTCTTTTCCAGCAATAGGTAATCCTATTAAAAAATCCATGTTTATTATCTGCCATTGTGCATCAGGAGGTTCAATATGTTGCATTAATCCAGCTCTCTTACCGGTCAATCTTTTTGATTTTTTGCAAGAATCACAAGATTCAACATATAATTTGGTGTCTTCAGACATTTTAACCCACCAAGCAGTGTTCTTAATTATGATCATTGTTTTTTCAAGATCAAAATGTCCAGCAAAAATGTCATCATGACAAATTTTCAAGATGATTTCTTTCATAGAATGAGGAATAACAATAAAATTACTCAAATTTCTTCTATAATATAGATATCCTTCATCTATTGAAAATTTACCTATTTCCAAAGCCTTTTGGTACTTTTGTGTAAGGGTTTTAATTAATGCTTGTATTGAAGCATTCTCAGGATCATTTAATATGTTGCAAAACTTTTTTAAGTCAGTGTCCTTATCATATGAATCCAGAATAAGCTGTAATAGCTCTTCCTCCATATCAACCAAATATATCCCATGAATATGAATAATTTCATCATAAGTAAGATTAGATTCATCATTTGGTAAAGGTAACCTTGATAACATATTAACACTTGAGTGAACAATACCAGCCCTATTTATAATTTTCATTCTCCCTCTGTATTCTTGAACAGCTAACTGCTATCTGAAAATATGTCTGTTTGGTGTTTTCAAGTTTAAAAGTGATTTAACTGCACCAAAGTAAGTGACAAGTTCAAATTTATGGTCATCTAGGTAATAATGTAGCTTCTCTAGAACCCACACTACAGCTAATCATTCAAGTTGAGTGGCACCCTATTTCAATTCACTATTTCTCAAGGTTCTTGAAATATAACAAAGTACTACTTCTGATAATTTATCATTCATCACTTGTTTTTGATGGAGAGCAGCACCAAGACCAATAAAACTGGCATCAGTGTACAAAACAAATGGTTGATTAAAGTCAGGTAAAGTAAGAATTGGTGCTGATATCAGACAGTGTTTCATAGTGGCAAAGGCTCTTTGTCTTTCACTATTCCAGACAAAAGCAACATCCTTTCTACTTAATTGGGTAAGGGGTAAAGCTATGACTTGGTAATTTTTATTATACTGTCTATAGTATCCACCCATTCCCAAAAAACTCTGGAGCTCTCTAACTGTGGCAGGAGCCTTCACCTGTGGTATGGCTGCCACTTTGGTTTGTTCAACACATATATGTAACCCTGAAACAACATGAACAAGAGACTTTAAAGAATGAAAACCAAATTTATATTTCTTCAAAGCAAGTGTTATATTTATTTCATCCATTTTATGAAACACTTTACACAGGTGTTTAAGATGGTCCTCAAATGTTTTTGAGAATATAATGATATCATCAACCAATTTACAGAAGTGATAGGTAAAACTTTTGATTTATAGTCTTGATCCACTGAAGAAAGTGATTTTTCAGATACTACACTTCCTCCAGCTCCCGAATCCAGAACAACTTCAATGCTGGTTCCATTAATCAAGACTGGTGCCTTGAGAGGGGAAATAACAATTGAGCTATCCTCAATGTTCTTTATGATCTCAGCATCCTCAACTGTAGAAAAATCATTATTATCAATATCAATGGTATTTAAATAATGAATATCTTCTTCCAGCATCAAGATTTCTTGTTGAGATTCATATGAAATATTGCTGGCACAATCACTTGAAGTATCATCTAGTGCTATTGTGTCATCAGCATGCTTCTCAGTTTTTTCAAAAAGATTTATCTTCTTGTCATAAACATGGCCATCTTTAAAGGCTTTTTGCACTTAAAGCAAGTTTTTTTTGCATACTTTTTGGGTGAAACAGGGGCAGAAGGTTAACCAACCTTTTCCAGAGTTTTCTGTTGGTAAGTGGAGGGTTTCTCCAAAATGGTTCTAGGAATGAACCTTCAGGCATCATACTTGTTGTTGAGAAGGATCTCATTAAAAGTGATAATGAAAGAAGAAGGCTCTCTGGTGAACTCAGTCCTAGTCACAATCAAGTCTCTCAAAGACATTGGTAACTTATAAAGGATTCTGCCCTTCAATAACTCCAACTCCATATTTGGGTCCATTTCTCTCAAGATTTTTACAATTTTCATCAAGAACTCAATAGGTTATCAGTAGAAGAGCTGTATCTAGTTTACTCATGCTGCCTTTGTTAAGCCATTCTAAACTTGGAGCCACCAAATTGTGCTTTAATAGATTTTTTCCAATCTTCCTATGAGTAATCATTTCTATCCAGGAGAACAGATTCATACTGAATTGGGGCTACATTGGTAAACAAAGAAATTAACTTAGACACAATTTCCTCATCTGGAAGTTTGTAATAGTTTTTCAAGTTATCAATTCTGCAAATTAATTTCTGCCAATCAGAAGAAGAATAACTATCAAATGGTGGATACTGGTCAAGTTTTTGCCAATTTTTTTAATTTGAAGGAGTCTCCTTAGTACTAGCTTGTTTCTGAGTAAGAAGCAGCTGTAACTTCTCCAATTATGCAGTAATCTCATTGTTTAATTCTTCTGTTGTAGATCCTGGTTCATCATCAAATTTTGGTGAAAACTGAGAGGTATCAACAGGTAATTCTGAAACTAATTTTACTTTAGATGAACTAGCAACAGGTAAACTTGGAGCATCCTGCACCATTTTTTCCTTTAAAGAAATTTCAGAATATTTTTGATCATTAAACAATGAGATCAATTTCTCTTCAATGGTTGTTAGTCTGGTTTTTACTCTTGGAAGACTAGATAAACTCTCATTTATTGTTGCAAAAGATAACTAATTTTTATTTTGAAGAGATGAATAATGATCATTCAATCTTTTCTGATTCATCTTATCTATCTCTAGCTCCTGGAAACAGATAGACACAGTATCTTGTAATTTAGACAAATCATTTTTAATATTTTGCCATAAAGCAACTTTCTTTTTATGAGTTGCTTTATATTTAAACAAATCATCAGAAACTCTCAGTGATTCACTAGTCAATGATTGATTGCCTTGTTCAGTTAACAAACTATTAAACTTTTGAGTCAATTGCATATTGCTCATTATATGATTTTGTTTTGCAATAATATCTCTCAAATACTCATCATTAATTCTCTCAACATCTGGAGTGTTTCTTAATAAAGAAACAGAGTAACTTTCCAGATTCTCATAAAAATCAGGATCAAGTGTTTCATGAATAATAGCCATATCAGGATTTATCATTGAATAAGCAATTAAAACTAAAAAGTTAGATACATGAGTGATTTGTCTACTACTCTCAGCCTCTACTGGTCTCACAGTTTCATCTCCTCTTCCAGAATTACCTGAAGGAAGTGAATCAGCTACAAGCAATGGTACTTGAGATTCAATAGAGGGGCTTACCAAGGCTTGTTGGGAAAGTTCTGAATATTGTTTTTTCTTTTTCTGCATCCTTGATAAGGGTGAGGAGGTGTGGGGTTGAATTGACTGGGTCTTGATGGACCTGCTTGAGGCAATTGAGTCTGCTGATGTTGAGACAGGTAATTCCACTATGTGTTTAGCCAATACCACTTCCACTTGGATAATTCAACCTTCTCTGGCAGCTGGGGAGCCAATTGTTGAAGATCCCTGGGGGGAGGAGGTCTCCTCTTCTCTTGAAGAAAAGCATATATTCTTCTTACCTTTTCTTCTAGTGCATCTACTCTTGACCTCAGTCATAAGTTCTCTGTTCTCAACTCTTTTATGTGGGTGGAAAAGTTCTTTACTTGTTGAGGCAGAGGCATCTTTTTTATCTTGAAGCCTTTGGGAAGTCCTTCTGGGGGGTTGATTGAAGGTTTCTTTTCATGAGCATTTGTCTCCACCAGAATTTCTACTTCCTCCATTTCCACATCTTGATTGGTTCAATGATTGATTAATTTTAGATAATTTTGTAGTTCAAGGAGAACTCACAGAAGTAGCCTCATCATAATCAAACAGATCCAAAATTCACTTCACTTGCAGCAGAAACACCTTGATCAGTCATTTTTTTAATTTAGTCTGAAATGAGGGAAGGAAAAAATAAGATTAATTAGTTTTTTTTTGCTTTTTAAAAGAAAAATAATAATAATAAAAAAATGAAAATTCTCCATGAAAAAAATCAATGAAAATAATAATCAACTTATTTATTAATTCAAACTAATCTTATAACCAGGATGCAAAATAATCAACTGAAGAAATAAATTTTAATTTTAATTAAAAAATTTATGATAATTATCAGAATTTTAAATCAACTAAAAGATAATAAATTACCAGGACTTGATGTCAACTGAAATAATTTAATATAATTTTATTTTTTATTAATTATTAAAATTTTATTGTAAGGACAATTTTTCAACTGTAACAATTAAATTTAATTTATCAGGACAAAATTCAACTGAAAAATATAATAATTAATTTTTTAAAAAATAATTTTATTACCTCTAGCACTAAGAACACAATTGCTCTATCTTTGTCAACTAGGAAAAATAAAATATATAAATAAAAAATAATTCCAATTTACTAGAAACCCCCCCCTGTAAAATGAGCAAATTAATCACCACGCAATATGGGGGGCGGACTTGCTAGCAAGTCCGCAACCTTGAACCCTAATTCATATCTTTTTCAGCACACATTGAGGTGGTGATGAAACAATCATGAAGAAATATTGAATTTACTTTGAAAACACCTTGAAACTGATTTGAACCTTCATTGAACCACAGTTGATTAATAGTTCAAAAAATATTCACAGCAGGAAAAAAGTGTGCACTAGATGTCTAGTGCTTTTTTTTGCTTCCTGAATTGATTCCTGGTAGAATTACAAGTGGGACTTCCATCTGATGCCTCCCTCCCCTAATTCTCCCTTATCTTCAATCTGACTTCCTATCCTACCCCCTTATCTCATTTCTAAACTTGCCATCTACTTACCCATTTTCCCTATTCCTTTCCTTCACAGTGAGAAAAAAACTCTCCTCTTCTTCCCCCCCTCTCCCTTCTCTTCTCTTCATTTCTCACACCTCCCCCAGACCCTCACTCACCTTTCCCAGCCCACTGTCATTATTTAGTTTTATTTTACTTTGTATTTTTTTCATTTTTCATGTTTCTTCCCTACAAAAATCTTCCTTTTTCAACGATTGGCCACATTTTTTTAGTAAACACAAGCAACTCAAATTCTGAAATATGTATTTAGTTACATTATTTACCACTTGGAATGGGTTATAATTCTTCAAATTTTATTCCTTGTTATTTCTAATTTATACATATTAATTATTCTCAAGTTTATAAAAAGTTGGCTACTTCCCAAGCCCTTGCATGCCTCCCCAACACTTTTTTCACCTCTTCAATCTCATCGCTCACCTCCCCCAGAAAAATAAAGGAACTGGGGAAGGCTGGGGAAGGTGAGAGAGGGGCTTTACAGGGCTGGGAGAGGTTATAAAATCCCCTAACCCACTTCGGGAAGGCTGGAAAAGGTGAGCAAGGGTCCTTAAAGGGCTAGGAGAGTTGATAAAAGCCTCTCACCTACTACTCACAGCCCTACTTAGTCTTTACAGCACCTCGTTCACATCTCCAGCCAAATTAAGGGACTTGGGAAGCTGGGGGAGGTGAGCGAGGGGCTTTGAAAGTCTGTGGGAGGTAATAAAAGCCTCTCACTCACTTCTCCCAGCCTTCCTTAGTCTTTACAGCACCTCGCTCACATCTCCAGCCAAAGTAAGGGACTGGGGGAGGCTGGAAGAGGTGAGTGAAGGGCTGGAAAGATTGGGAAGGTGAGAAAGGGCTAGGGGAGGTAAGCGAGAGCTGGGGGATGTGGACAATAAACTGGGGAGGTGAGTAATAGTTTTAGAATGTGAGAGAAAGGCTGGTGAGGGCTAATGGAGGTGAGTGGGGTGAGTGAGGGGAATGGGAGGTGAGCGAGAGGTTGCAAAAGGGGTGTAGTTGTGTTAAAAGTGAAAATAGAGTGGAGGGGAGTAGTGAGGAGGGCTTAAACATAGATTTTGAAGCTTAAAGGGTGTAGCAAATGTATCAGGAGGGCAATAAAAGGGTGGTGAGTGGTAATAGAATTAACAGAAATGAAAAAGCAGAAAAATTTGTGTGGAGAGATTGAGAGGTTGTCCATTGAGGTAGTGAAAAATGGAGTGTGAACTTTGTTCTTCGGGCGAACATCAGAGTCCACCCCCTCAATCTACAGCTCTATTCTGCCGATATGGAAAATGATTGATAATTATTTTTTATTGATATTTTTTAACTTAAACCTATAGTTTATACGTCTTTATTTTATATTTTTGATTTAAAATGCACTTTAAGACTAAGAAAGTAATATAGTAAAATAATTGATAATGAAATACTATTTTGCTTTTTTACACAATAATTCACAGAATTCTTTTGATAACTATACATGATATAAATAAATAATATAATAGGAAAATTGTAGCAAAAAGTTAAAAACTAGAATAAAACATTTAAAGAAATTTTAAACTATTGAACTTATGTATTTTTTGAATTTATTGTATTTATTTTTAAATGTAATAGTAAAATATGTTGGTTAGATTAAAAATAGCCTTGAATTAAATTAAATAATTAGGGTAAAGGTTGAGGAAAAGATTTATCCACATATATAACCATTTAGGCTTATTTCTTGTTTTGTGATTGCTATATATAACTGGATAATTGACTGTAATAACTGCAAATTTAAAAAACTTCAATAAGTTATCTACCTCAATATATTTATGATAATCTATTCAGTAACAGAATAAAATATCTGAGTCCTTTCTTTTACTAATTTTTTTTCATTTCAATGACTATATACATTTTCAAAAAAATTATTTATCATGTTTTTGGTGGAACTTAGATTGAACTCTCAATGCAATCTTGTTTCCAAGTGTGGTTCATAATAATTTAAGCCATGAAAAAATTTATACTTTTTTAGAAGTTTTATTAATTACTTTTAAATATAAAAATAATTATATTTTTATATCAAAATATTTTTATTAAACACTTTGAAGTTCTAAAATTAAGTACATATTAAGAATTATTTTTAGATAATATTATATTAAAAAAAGTTTTAAGTTGATTATATATTATTATGATATGATTTCTTTCCATATTACATATTACAAAACTACCTAAAAATCAATTTTATACAACTATATTACATAAAAAAGATATCAGCTCTTCTGCTTAGATTTAAAGTACTTCAAAAAAACATTATTTTTGCCTTAGGTACACATTATATAGAGTATTCAGAGCATCATATTAATTTTTTAGACTTACACATTAAAGTTGAATGGAAGCCTCACAGGATAAAATTGGTCATTTTGTAAAAAAAAAAATAAGTAAATATCTTTTAAATCAATATATATTTTTATAAAAAGTCAAATTTTAATATTTATGTTTAGTTTAAAATCTGTTATGAAGATTTGAAATATTGCTATTTAAATTAATTTTTATAACAATATAACCATTCCAGTATTGCTTTGTGATAAGGCCAATTTCAAGAAAATTTTTAAATTCTTCTGTTTAAATAAAATATCAAAGGGATTGTTTTTCATACACTTAGAAACTGAATAGAAACATCATATAAGATCTACCAATCAGCATAAATATCATAATTCCAATAAATCATTGATAAATCTTGAACCCATATATATAATTTTACAATTGCATGTAAGTGTTCAGTTGTGAATTACTCCTATCAAAACTTTGATTCTAATGACTAAAAAAGCGTACCTGAAATGTTTCATTTAATTTATTTTTCAAAACCATAGAATTGAAATATTTTTTCTTTTCATTTAAAACATGGAATAATATTATTTTTAATAAAAAGATGATTGCCTTTACAGCTGCTTTTCTACATGGGTATAATCTAAATTACCTATTGTGTCTTTTTTACAAAATGAATATCATATAATAGTTTTTTAATTTGAAACTGATAGAATTATGAAAAATTACCACTTTTACCTATTTAATTCAGTTCTTGAACAATAATACAATCAAAATATCTACCTGAAGCACATTTTTTAACATGAGATCACTTTTCAAATTATATGGTGCTTATTCCCAGGTTGACACTGAAATTATCCCACAATACAGCATTGAAGCAAAATCAAGTACTAAAATTAAAGTTTAAATAAATTTATACTACTTTGTTTTAATTATCTTTAAATTTTTACATCTAGCTTGAATTTCAGTCTTTCATATGAAAAATTCACTAAGTAGTGATTAATTATTTCAACTCATGAGATTACTCTACCAAATAACCATATTTACATTGAATTTTGATGAAATACATCATGAAGAGTTCCAGAAAATCATATGTGTATTACATTGAATAAATTAATATTGTGAAAATTCTTAGTAGTTGAATATTCAATAGAAAAAAAAAGAGCAAAAAGATATTTCCTTTTAATTTTAATCATCTTCTTGCATACAAAAATGGAAAAAACTGGATTAAAATTCACTTGTATAAGAATTATACTTCTTTCTAGACATATAATTAAACAATTTATCAATTATTAGTGCTAAGTGTAAAGAAGATATTAGAGAACTTCATTGAAACAGAAATTATGAAAACATATTTCTATCTTTTATTTTTCTTAATTATGAGTCTTTTCACAGTATTCTAGAATAGAAACTTGAGAATTTTTATGGTTCAATATTTTTATTAAATAATTCCATTGAGTTTAAAATAATTATATTGCATAATAAGAAATAATAAAAATACAAAAAAAAAAATATCAGGTAATATGGTTTAAATTAAAAAATAAAAGCTTCAAATTCTTGGTTAAAAGGAGTTATCATTAAAGAGAACCACTGATATTATTTTATATTTTTTCAAAAAAAATAGAATAAAATAATTAGAGAGGTTAAAAGTGATGTTTTTGAAATAAATAGTATAATTTTCAGTCTTTTAAGTGATCAGGTGAAATTCAAAATGAAAATGAAAATGAGTTTTGTGAAAAAAATTCTGTGAATGGATCAGATTATTAATCTTCCCTTGTTATTATTTCTATAAATTATTTATTAAACTTTCACTATTACTCAAGCACAGACTCATCCATGTTTGGTTAAGAGCCCAAGATGAGTTCAAAGTAAAGTTCAGTCTGAGTTCAGTCTGAGTTCAGTCTGAATTCCATCTGAATTCAAGTTGAGGACTTGCTATCAAGTCCCCCCCAAATATTGCGTGGTGAATGCCACTTACAGAATGCTGAGTAAAAGGAAATATGTAGAGTATTAAGAGTCCAAAGTGACCCCAAGTAGAAACTGATATAATTACCACAAAATATATGACTATTGTCAATATATGAACCTAAGTTTTGGAGCACCCTTTGATTCCCGTTCACAGCAAAAAAATAAGTCAGGTGATATATGACATTTGTTGTTTTTGTCATCCACTTGTCCTTATAGATACCTCCATAGCGATAGTGCCACAGTCTCTGGCCTCAAGATAACAATGCGCCGTTGAATATTCATAAGGGTCCCCACTTTTTGGTGGCTCTCTTGGTCTAGACAATAATAATGGAGGTCCTAAGAGGGTTTGGATGGGTTTAAAGGGCTCTCAACAAATAGGTACATATTTCTTAAAACTTTTGATTGTTTTACTCAATTAATAAGAGGTGGTGCAAGTTATAATTATAATTTATAGATTAAAAATAAGTGGTTGTAACTACTAATATTATAAAGAATAGTAATAAAGGGTTCAAATGATAATTTGTAAGGTATGTAAGAAAGTAAGGAATGGTCTGAAAAATACAAAAAGTGAGGGCCTTTTATAGGCAAAACTAAAAGAAATAAGGACAAAGTGTTGTACGCGCCTTTCAGGTAGTTCAATTTTGGACCAATCAGATTGCGTAGTCCAGGAAGAACAAAGGAGATTCATAGCTCAGAAGGTAGTGCTAAACTATAATACGTATTTGTGTGTTTCAAGAACAAAGGGAAATAGAAGTGCGGAAGAGGATTCAGGGTCTGTGTACTCAGATTTTGCAGCAGGATGCGCCACAAAATGGGGAATTGTGTGTTATCAATTTAGGACTTCAAGCGCTGAACAATATGTATTTGGATTTTTCAATAATTGTGTGTTACGCACTAAGGAAGGAATTTCGGCTCAAGGAAAGACTCAATTGCGAAGTATACTACACCGTGGCTAGTGTGGAAACTCACTGAAACAGGTAATATAGGAGGTTAACTAGTTTAAAGTAAAAGCAACTAGGATCAGTGTTAGAAGGAGTCAAACTTGGAAGTAGTGCTGAAACAAAAAAATGGTACAGTCAGGGGCCGCATGTTCAGTATGAGTGAATCAAGTTAATACTAGTGTTAGTAAGGATAGGGTATGTTTTAGGCGCTAAAGTTGCTACAAGTGGTGTACGTAGTTTACTAATACATTAGTTATTGTTTTACAAATGTGGCACCAGAGTCAGCACTTGAGATCCACTAGGGAACTGTGTTTAGAGCCCTGGAAAAATGTAAAAGGGGTATCACATCTAGTAATAAAAAGAAGAGAGAATGAATTGACAAATAGTTATTAATATACCAGCAGTTAATAATTGTGGAGTCAAGTATAAGATATAAGATTTTCTGAAATCAATTGTTTGGGAATATAAAGATTCAGTGGATTTAACTATTATTAGAGTTATTTTTTTACTATAATAAGGAATACTCAAAGAGAGCGCTTCAAGAAGGAGTAGATGTGGATATTAGCACTTGTTAAGAATAGAAATATCCAGATAGTCATAATTGTTTTTCTGGTCTTTTAAATTCATTTCTCAACTTATAAACTTTTTAATCACATATTAGTGCTACACATTATTGCGCTGTCTTTAAAAATAAGAGTGGAAGGCGCTTCTTTTTAGAAATTTAAAAGAAGAACCAAACCATCTCGCATTGTGTCTACTGCTTAGTACTTTAGAACTCTCTACCATTGTTTTTCCAACAGTGGAATAATTGTAACTAGTTTTTTGATTAGATTGTTTGGTTTTCAGGGTTTTGTCAAGAGAACATGATCAAGCCAGTGCTTCAGCGGAAGAGTCGTAGGGTCTACAAAGAGTGGATCAATAGCCATTATGAGAGGATAGCATAGGGCTGTATTGTGAATATAGTCGGGTATTAATTACCAAGTGTGTGTTTATTATTTTTGTGATCTCTGTTTTGATTTCATATTTCTGAAATGGATCCTACTCCAAGTACATATAAGAGATGTCAGGAGAAGGTTAAAACACCTAATTGGACGGTACCTACAATAATTAGATGTAAAGATGAAAGTTTGCGTTTTACAGGTATTAATACCAAGAAGTTCTTATGAAGGTTTGAACAAGCAGCAGAAGTGCATGGAGCAACCAAGTATGATATGGTGCATCAAGTGTTTTTATTTGTCTCTAATGAGTGCAAGGACAATTTAGAGGATTTAAAGGGGCATGAAGAGGGCAATCAGTCAGCGCTAAAAGAACAAATGCTCAAGAGATGGCCAAAGGTTACCGAGGAAACTAAGTATAAAATAAAGGATCTGGATGTCTTGGTAAAAAGGGTCAAAGCTAAAGGGGGTGTTTGAAGCCCTAGGGAATTTAAAAGTTTTAGAGAGGATTTTGATCGAATAGTGGAATATTTAGTCAGTAAAAAAGATTTTAGTGATGTTAATGCATCTTTACCTTGGTTTTTTGAAGCGCTACAACCAGAAGTTGAAGACTGGGCAAAGAGAGGCTTGGATAATGAAGGAAAGCTATTTAAGAAGAGGGACGGTAATTATAAGTACTCTGGATTAGAAGAAGTAGAAATGGAAGTGGAAGCAAAAATGAAGTTGGGCCGAGTTGAGCTTCACGCAGCTAGAGTTGCTTTGGATAAGGAGGATATGGAAAAAGATGCATCTGGCGTGCGATGGCCTCCTCAGATGTTGTCTCCTAAAGCCAAAAATTTCACTAAGGAGCCGGATTCAGTTATGGCAAAGATTGAAGAGCTGGAGAAGAAAATAAATGAAGCATAAAAGGCAAAAGAATTTTTTAGGCCCAAGAGTTCTCCTCAATCATTGTGTTTTGCTACTATGGTATGTTACTATTGTAATAAAGAGGGACATACTAGGATGAGGTGTAATGCGCTTCAAAAAGATATAGAGGAGAGGGTAGTTCATGAGGATGGAACTAGGCTTATGTTTGAAGATGGGACTTAGCTTGTCAAAGACAAGGATTGAGGGACGTGAGTCATGGTCATTGATAATATTAATAAAAAGTCTATGGAGGGCAGGTCGAGCAAGGGCAAGGAGCCTGAAGCAAAATAGAAAGGCAAGGATGCGAAGTCAGTCAATTTTTCAGATACTTGTGCAGTTTTGGATTTTAAAGTAAAAGAAGGAGCGGTTGCAGGGCGTTTAAAGATGTTTGAAGCAAAAAAGAAAATGGCCCCACCTACAATTAGTAGGCCAAGAAGAGCTGGCGCTAGGTATAAAAATCCAGAGGATATGGAAGAAGTAGGGTATACTACTAGAGAGAATACACCTGCGCCTATGGAGGATGTTGAAATGGATGGTATGGAACCATTTGGCTATGGTGTGGATAATCAAGTAGAAGATCAAACAATGATTATGGAGGAGTCAGAGGTAGTGTAGCAAAGAGTGGTACCTGCTGAAGGAATGCCAGAAAAAAGGCACAATACTACAAAGAATCTACCTGGAAAATCAAAGGCTGGTGACAAGTCAACTCAACCTAAATGGAGGATGCAGCTCCCGGTTCACTCTGATTTTCCTAAGGCAGATGAGGATTTAGTTGTGCAATGTTTCAAGACTACATTTTCTGTTCCATTGGGGGTTCTGACAGCAGTAGTGCCAGATGTAGCAAATGGAATTGTGGATAAGTACAGGAAGCAAAGGGTTTCTAATTTCACTGAGTTTGATGTTGGAGAACAGTCATTTAAGCCAGTTGTTGGATTACCTAGGGCAACACATTATGCAGGACCCTTTGAGTATTTAACAATTACTGTAAATGGTAAGCAAATTAGAGCATTAGTGGATACAGGCTCACAAATCAACACGGTGTCAGTAGATGATGTGGTGGAGTTAGGTCTTCCTGTTAAAGATGGTGAGGGTACTGTCGCAGGAATTGGTGGAGGTAGGTTGCCTGTTATAGGTGTAGTGGAGTATGTAGGTAGTAGAGTTGTGGGAGAGACAAGGGATATACATTTTTATGTTCCAATGGGTTTAGTTAAACCAGTTTTAGGCACGCCATTTTTAATGGATTATTCTGTGACTATAGATTATTGCTTAAATAAAACTATATGAATAAGGCTTATGGGTGATGATGGTATTCCAGTAACAGCAGTCTTAGTAGCACCTAAGGATGGTGGCTGGGAAACTAAGTACTCTGTAGCTGCGTGACTAGAGAAAGAAAGAGAGTCTTATGAGGAAGTCTCAGATGATGGCATAGGGAAATGGCCAGGAAGGCACCAACATTTTCATTAGGGACTGGCATTTTAGGTGTTACTATCTCCCAGGATGAGAGGAACCCGGATAGTGACCGGTAAGTCCAACAAGAAGGTATACGTAAAGTGGTACTTCATAGGTGTCTTGGGAATACTAAAGTAGAATGTATTATACCTAAGGTTTTTACTTTCTTTGATTATGGATTTTGTTATACTTATCACCACACAATATGGGGGGCGGACTTGCTAGAAAGTCCGCAACCTTGGACCCAAACTCACCATAGATTGAACACACATTGAGCTATTGATAAAGGAACCATACAATCAGGGATGAACACCACTCAGCAGAACAGTTTTAGGTGGGTGTTCAAGTAGAGTTCAGTATGGGTTCAGTCTGAGTTCAGTCTGAGTTCCATCTGAGTTCCATCTGAGTTCAGGTTGAGGACTTGCTAGCAAGTCCACCCCCTATATTGCGTAGTGTATATTAAAAAGAAAAGACAAAAACAGGATTCAGGTGTAACCTGTAGTTATATTAGAAAGGGTTTGATTTTAAGTAATGAAGGAAGCAGCAAGCGATTTTTAGCATCCAAGTATAAACCAGTGGCTGTCAAAGTTAAACCAGTAAATGTACCGATTCTGGATTTGAATCCTGCTTTTAAGAGGCTGGCCCTGTCTAGGAATCCTTATGATACTCCTTTAACAAAGTTTCCACCTGAATTTGCCCCTACTAGTAAAATCACAATGGAGAGGTACAGATGGTTATTTTTGGGCCAGAAGATTGTTTGTCGCAGGAAGAAAAGAAGTTGTTGTTACATGTTATGGTTCTTAGAGAAAAGCCTATTGCGTTTTCTGAAGAAGAAAGAGGTTTGTTGAAACACTCTTATGGTAAACCTTATATTGTTCCAGCTATACCTCATGCTCAGTGGCAAAAGAAGGCTTTTCAAATACCAGCGGCTATAAGAGAAGAGTATATGGAATTAATTAGGGGAAGGTTAAGGTCTGGCTTGTGTGAAAAGTCTATGTCTAGTTATTCAAGTCCAGTGTTTTGTGTAGTTATACATAATGGTAAATTAAGAGTTGTTCATGATCTTAGGGAAATGAACAAGGTTACGGTAAAGAAAACAGGAATTCTGCAAACGCCAGAGGAGTTTGTGGATTCTTTTTCAGGACATGCATGTTATGGATTAGGTGAAATTATGGGAGGATACGATGAGTGAAAATTGGAAAAATCATCCAGACCCGTGACAACATTTGAAACCCCACTGGGGTGCTCCAGGTTGACAAGGTTACCACAAGGCGCAACAAATTCTGTGGCGTTATACCAAACACAGATGATGTGGATATTTCAGGATGAAGTTCCAGATCATTTGGAAATTTTTATTGATGATGGTGGTATAAAAGGACCAGCCAGTGATTATGATGGGGAAGTATTAGAGGAGAATCTGTATATTAGAAGGTTTGTTTGTGAATATACGATTACCCTGGAAAGAGTGCTATTCAGGATAGAGGAGTCAGGATTAATGATCTCTGGATCCAAGTTTGCTTGTTGTGTTCCAGCACTAGATATAGTGGGACATGTGGTATGCACAGAAGAAAGGATCATTGCAGAAAAACAAAAGAATAAGGTGCTTACATGGATGAGGCTAAGAAATACTACAGAAGTTAGAGGATTTTTAGGCATTTGTACATAAGTAAGAATGTTTATTTGAGATTTTGCTTTGTTTTCTTCACCTTTAAGGCACTTAACAAGAAAAGATGTTGTATGGGATTGGACGGAGGAATGCAATGAGTCATTTGAGTTGTTGAAAAGGATTGTAGGAAAAGATATTCTTTTGAGGAAATAGGAGTATGGACCAGGCCTGGGAAAATTACCCTAGCAGTGGATTCTAGTGTGTCCACAGTAGGCAAAGTTTGATGTAGGAGGATGAGGAAGGTAATAATAGACCTGTCCTTTATGAATCTAAGACTTTTAAAAGAGTAGAGTCTAGGTACTCTCAGTCTAAGCTAGAGTTATGTGGAGTAGAGAAGATTCTTAAGAAGCTAAAATGGATGCTTTAAGGGCAACATTTTGAGTTGCAGGTTGATGCGCTATTGTTGGTGCAAATTATTAGAAGCCCCAGTTTACCAGATCTGCCCATGATGAGGTGGGTGGCGTAGATTAATTTATTTTCTTTTGATTTAGTCCATAATCCGGGAAAAACGTTCACTATGCCAGATTCATTATCTAGAAGACCTCTGTGTGAAGAAGACTCAGAAGCTGAAGAATTTGAAGAAGATAAGAGATGGGTAATCGGCATAGATTATTGCTATAAAAGATTTAGAAAGGTTTTCTGTGATGACAATAAATTAGTTGTGCAGAATGTCTGTAAAGAAATAAAACTAGATTTTGATGATGCGCAAGATGTTTGTAAAGTTAGTCTGCAACTGGATTTAGGGAAAGCTGAAGCTAAAGTAGCAACAAGGAGTGCGCTAGGCAAGGCAGTGAAAGATTCAGATGACAAAGATGATTCAAGGGGAAGTCAAGATAGTAGTACTCATCCCAAAGAGGGGGAGTATTCTGAAGAAGATGCATCTACTGATGAGGGAGTAGAGTTGTTAAGGTTATATCTGCAAGGTAGTACTCAACCAGATTTTTTGCCATAAAAAGGTTTGGCGCAATATTGGAAAGCGCGCTAAAGGCTACTTTATTAAAGATGGGAATTTATGGAAGGATAAAGCTTTTTTTCCTCAGTTAGTTGTTCAAACTAGGAAAAGGAAGGAGAAGATACTCAGGGAGTTATATGAGAATTTAGGACATAGAGGTCAAGACAAGATGTATCACAGAGTTAGGGAAAGATTCTGGTGGCCCAATATGAAGAATGAGGTAAGAGATTGGGTTAAATATTGTCCAGAATGTCAGAGTAGGAGTTACAGAAATTCAAAAGAGAAAGGTAGACACCAGGTCAAAAGTTAGACAACTTGCAGTAAAGTGGTTGTTTAGTACCTGTGGTCTAACCTGAGTCAAACCTGTGTTGGAACTTTTGTGGGACAATTTTTCATCATGACACATAGCTCATAGCTGAATCATTAGGACCAATTTGAATTCTTCATATAGTGCTTCTTGCATAATTTCCAACAGGAAATAGATCATACTTTGGTGTCTAAAATACATATATTGAATTCATAATAGATATTTCAAAGGTGACTAATAAGCACCAGCTATTATAAAGACAGTATCTGATAAAACACCACCAAAGCCACTTTGATTGAGAGTTTTTGAATCATGTCAAATAATATCTTTATGAGTAATAATAACATTTTTAGACCATCAATTGTAGCACCAAAATGTTTTGAATCCTGCTTTTGAGAAAGAATTTTCAATTTTTTTTTCAACAGCATCACACAATTCAACTAGAATAAAGATTTGATATGGTCAAATTCAGTGACTTCCACATTCTCAAAAAAAAACTCCAATCTTGTTGCCTCTTAATATTCCCATAACCTTGTTGTTTTGAGTATAATGAGAAGTATTTACCACCAATGTTTTAGTATTGGAGATCAGTAATTTTAGATTGTAGAAATTTTAAAGCACCAATGAATTTAACTTTTTAAAAAATGTTTAAAAAAGACATTTTTCTATAAATCTTGTTTAAATATTCCGGCCATAAATCATATTCTTCACAGAGCAATATAACAGTTTATTTTGAAGTCTTTCCTTTTTCTATATTGAAAAAATCTTTAATTTGTATTTTAAATCAATTGTCATTCATCTCAAGAAGAGATTGAAGATTTACTATCATGATGAACATTTCCATTAACATTTTGTCCATTTCAAATAAAAACAAAAAATAATGTAAAAAATTATGGGTAATAAAAAGAATTATGAAAAAATGAGTTTATAAATATTTTGTGGGATAGATCTTAAAATTTGATTCATACTGTCATGATCCCAAGCTTCCTCTGATGATGCTGGGCCAAATTTTTGCAGAACTTCAGGAAAATTTTGAGCTAAGTGGACATTAGGCTTGATGTGAATTTGTGGCCAAAATTTTCCATGGAATTTTTATACTCCTTCAGCTAATCATGAAGAGATATAATTTCATCTTCATTGATTTAAAAGTAAGTTAAAAGGTTTTTTATTGACACAAAAATAAAAATAAACTTAATTAAATTTGTCAGTCAGTCGTCTAGAAGAGGTAAGAAAAATAGGAGAAAAAGGAGGAGAGAAGGAGGAGGACAAGGGAAGATAAAGAAATAAATCAAAAATATATATTTAATTTATTTGAGAGGGAAACAACGGTGAGCAATTTTGAGAGGTGACAAAAACTTAGATTTTATTAACAATAATATTATTAAATGTAAGGGTTCTGCGCGGCAAACACTTTTAATTACTATCAGACTTAAAGCAACCTTTAATTTGTTGTATAGAATTTTAATTAGATTTGTATTACTAATAAAAAATATAAACGTAATAAGTGTAATAAGTGATGAGGCTACAGGGGATTATCCAAGGCCCTTTTATAGGCAATGGGTCCTCTGAAGCGCTACTATATTTGTAAATACAATGATTAGAATGGAATAAAACAAATATATCAAAAGAGTAAATGAAACATAAAAATATAGAGAAAATCATGAAACAATTAATTAAAACCCAATTAAGAAACCAATTTTCCCGTCATTAATTCCCAAATCAGTAAGTGAAAATAGTGAATAACTAAACAAGATTGGAACGTAGGAACTATGAGAAAAATAATTCCAAACAGATGGTACAATCTGATTTAAAGGATATTTTAAGTGAAACAAAAAATACTTTGACGCAACAAATCATGTAATTAATCTCAATTTAGTATAAATTAATTTATTTGTTTTTTCTAACACAATTAAGGGTCAAAAGAAGCGTCATTAATTATTGTTTAGTATCATATGAGAGGTATTATTTAATATATAAATTTAAGTAATTAGTTAAAATATATTATAAGTCAATTTTACACTTATAATTATAATATATGTTTTTTCAATTAATTAAATATAAATTTATAATTATTAAATACATAAAAATGCGCCATTATTTGTAGAATATATTATATTATGTTCAATTTAACTGTATATAAAAATATATATAACCAATAAATTTAATGCAACACTTGTATATAATAAAATACTTATATAGTTTCATTATGCAATAAAATATTAAGTTATATTCATTAAATACAATTCTTACCCACTTTTTAAGGTTTTATAAGTTATATATCATTTACTGGACTCCTGGAATAGCCTGGCTGACAAAATTCTTCTCTTTACTCTCAGAATTTTCTATATTCACAACTAGAAACAAAGAAACCACATCATAATTTTTTTTTAGAAAAATTCATTCTTCTGCCTTGATATTTGTTCCATTCTTCCCTAAATGGTGTGGAACACAGTTGAACCATGAGGTAATGAGTGTATGAAAAATAAAATTTTGAACCATCATTAAATCCTTAGTACTAAGATTCAAAAAAGAAGTTAAATCATTTGGTTTTGCAACGGATCCCCATTATATTTAAGGTCTAAAACAGGCAGAAAATTCCTAAAATGTGGAATATAAGGAAGATATTTATTAGGGAAAATTTTATCTAATGATGATTCAGCTATAATTACTTGAACTATCTACATCAGAACTATATTTTTCATTATATGAGCTGGGTCCAACACCTAGTGGATTAGAAGTTCCTGATGGCCCAACAATTTTTAGAGCTTCTTTTGCCTTCTCTCAACAAATTTCATCATAAGATAATTTTTGCTTGAGATCTGTTCTCAGTGGTGGTATCACTATGCAAACTGTACTCTGTTTTTTCTTTTTTTACTTGAATCATGAGAGGAATAATTTGAGGGGAAAGATGGTATTTTTGAAAAAAAATTCCTTTTGTGTGAATTCTGTCTTTGAGTGTGAACCTTTCTCTTTCTCTGTATTGTAGTTTAGTAGTCTTAGTCAACATTGTGTTGTTTTCTATTAATTTATATGGTGCGATTTGTCATATAATCAAGCCTCTTCTTGCTGTTTACATTTTCCCCATCAAAATTTTTTTTCTCTATTCTCTTTATCACTTCCATTTCTCCCTCCTGTACACTGCTTCCATCTTGGCTGAAACTTATATTCCTTGAATTTTTTGGGGATAATAGAGTCCTATTTCCAGGTTCTTTCCTTTTACTTTCTGCTTATTCTTTTAATCCTAACCACAGAAACTCATCTTTTTGTACCTTCTGATTTCATCACATGCTTTTTTGTAGTTGTTGTAAGGTGCACATTTGCTGATTGACCTATTTTTAGGTATGTTTATTTTTGAAATGATATACAAGTATTTTTACCTCTATTATATTTATCCCCTGCATTGATACCTCCTGTTAACTTCTTCTACCTTGGCTGCATCTGACAGTACTTGATCCATGTGGGGAGAATAGAGTATACTTTCCATTTTTATCACATGCTTTGTTGTAGTTTCTTTTTGAGAGGTGAAAAGTTTCTCATTGACATGTTTCTCACCTTCCTCTGTGCTAAAAAATCTTCTTTGATATCTTTAATAGAATGATAAGGTCTGATAATAAATAAAGAATCAGGGGAGATAGAGGATATTTAATTTTTTAGATTGAATATATCTTTCACAGGACAGCCCAAATTAATCAATGGGTTATAGTCAGGAATAAGATTAATTATGTTGGGGAGTGACTCAAGTCCTTGGGAGATAGGTATTACGAAATTATAGAGATAGAAATTCAAAATATTAATTAGTAGGGGGAAGTTGGTATCTTTTTGGGGTAATAATGTATCTTCAACTCACATAGAGGATGAATCCTGCCCTAGAAGCTAAACCCCCAACAGGAGAAAATAAAGTTTGATATCCTGAGAGGCAAATTATTACATAGAAGATGTGGGAATTAGAAGGGCACTCTTTGCTAATTTTAATTTGAGTTGAATGTGCCCTAGCCCTGATAATATGTTATGTATGAGAGAAATGAAGTGAAAAAGGTTTCTCAATAAAACTGGGGAAGCTTCTGAAGTCAGATATTTGAAATTGAAGTAAGCTAATACAGATGGGAGAGGAATTATACAATGATTCCATCTTGAATATAAATTAATTATGATAGGGATGAAAATAATTCAGGAAGAAATTACTATTTATAAAAGACTTAAAACATTTCTTGGAAAAGTAAGTCACATGATTTGAATGATGAATAGATTTCCAATAATTTTTGGAGATTTTACAATCACTCTAGGTTGAGATAAAACATCAGGAAATATGTCAGAAGCTAATATTAACTGAATTATAATTTGTACATAGATTGAAGTCACAAGAGGTCCCACTTGACCAATGAAAATTTGAAAAATTAATGATTGGTTTTTTCATGTATAATTTGAACCCAACTTGTTTAAAATATGAATTAAGGTTTTCTACCAAATTAAAAGAATAGATTAGGAAAAATTGAAAAGTAAAAAAATACTGAAACTTCCACTTTTACAAAAGAAGAAACCAAATTTTTGACTTCTGAAAAATGCTTATGGACACATAAATACATCCAGTAATTCTCTCATTTTTCTATTATCTAGTATTGAAATAAAAATGCAGGATCTGAAGGTCCTGGAATATTCTCTTACTTTAAAGTCCTTTTTTAAAAAACTGCACAAAAATGAGTTAAAATAAAAGTGGATATCAGTCAAAGTATATGAAAAATCTATTATTGCACATGCCTTGTAATCTTACTTGATTTCTTATTAAAATCCATAGCACACACCACAGAAAAAATGGGGGGGTATTGCTAGCAATACCCCTTGCTTGAGCTCCGTTGAGCCACAAATCTATGCTTGAATTATGCACACATCATCACCATGTAGGAAATTGTTTGGCCTTACATTTAGTCAGAGATTTGTCACAGATTGAGCTCAAGATGAACCTACATTGATCACCGTTTGATCTTGTAAAATCCTAATTTGATCATCAGTTAAGCTCCCTTTGATCTCACTTTGATCTAACATAAGCTTTTGCATATCCAATATGTCAACTATTCACTTTCAAAAAGATTCATAATGAATTTCACATGGAATATTAGAAACGAAACCAGTAATTTTGAGTAAATGTCTCATCAAAATGATTAATCTACAACAAAATACCATCAAAATTCAATCTGATTACTGAAAACTTTTGTTAAAATGACTAATAGATATTTAAATTGGAAAATAATATTCCATTTCTCAATTTCAAATTCAAAATATAAATCCTCGTTTGAAATGTGAATTTTGTAGATTCCTTGCCTTCCTATATTATGAGTAATATTTGAGGTATTTTACACCTTTGTAAATATGGTGTTGTGCTGCTAGAAATTATCTCTGTTTCAATTCAACTTTATTGAAGCTTGAGTCCAGAATGATAAATATTTTATAACTATTTTGAGAAAAAAGTCACTAGTAATGAATTTAGCCTTTTATCTGTCCTTTATTAAACCTCACTTAATCCTACTTAAATCCAAATTGACCCACAAAAACCTTATTTGGGATATTTTTTAGCCCAGGATGATTCAAGATTGGAGCAAAATATTATTTTAAATATCCAATATGCCTATTGATTAAATTTCTTCAAGCTTACTTTAAATTCACATTAACATTAACTTTCACAGGAAATATTAAACACAAATCTTGAAAATATAGTATTTAAAATCATAATAAATATAATATAATATGCTTACAACAAAATTTTCTTTCTGGATTAATTGAAACAAAAAATTGTTCATTTGTGAAAATAGAAAAAATACTATCCATCCTGAATTTAGAATTCATTTTTAAAAATTTAATGCCCCCTCACTTTCAAGTTTATCATGTATTTCGAAAATTATATTTTTAATAATTTTGTGAATAGTACACCTGAGATATAAACTTGGGGATATCAAAAACTAAAACATCAGCAAATTGAAATGTTTTTTATTGTTATGAATGGAAATAATGATTGAAAAACACCATTAGAGCAAGTTTGATTTTGAATAATAGGCAAACTTTCTCATGTAAATTTCAATAAAAATAATTTTTATTCTTACTTAAGTTGCGGTGGATACATTTGAGCTCAAAAAGAATTAAAATTGATAAAATAAGACTTCTATAGTTCATATTCAAAAATGAAATCACCCTTCATTATCTACCTGTAAACTATTTTAAATTGAATAATTTCAAAGTCAGTATATACTGATGTTATTTTTTCTTCTAAAAAATTTATTATATAGATTAATAGTCATAAACAGTTGACATAGATGTTAAATTTATATAAGCAATCTTTAATTCATAAAATGATAAAACTATCTTTTATGTAAAAAGTGATGAAGGAAAAAAATATTATTAAATTTTTGATGCACTATCAATAAAATTGAAGATAGAGCATATCAAAAGTTTAAACTTAATTTCAATTTTGATATCATCATTTTATTTTATTTTACTTGAGTAGAAAACAGATTTTAAATCTCAATATAATTTTAAATCCCATTAGTTTGTAGATTTCAACATTTGAAACTATGAAATAAATATTTATGAAAGAATTTTACAATATTTGCCCTTCTAAAAACTCATAAATCCAACTTCAAATCTTCTAACCTTCACAAGTAACCACAATGCATTCTGAAAATACTCTATATTTAAATAATTAAAGGTAAATAAAATTATGTTTTTTATTCTTTATTTCAATTTTTGATAAATAATATATATATATACATATATATATATATATAATTTCTTAAAAAGTCTAAGAGGGAGTTTAATAGTGGTTTTGGCATTAGATATATAGATTCAACTTTCAAAAAATTTGTTTGGAATAAATTACAAAGACAAAAAGGATATATTTTGATGAAAGAATACTGATTTAGGTTCTCTTAAAATATTATTAACCATTTTTATGGAATATTAATCCATGGTTATCATTCTTTATGATATTATCATAGAATTTTTTCCTTTTTTAATATAATGATTTTCTATTGTGTGGTATGTAGGCTAAGATAAGTTTAAAAGATTTATTGAAGATATATATACCAGAAACAGTATAATCTGTAGATTTATAACTATAACTTACTTTTCTGATGTTTTACATCATTGATAAGTAGCTCATGCATTACACAAGTAAATAATTATAGTCTCTGGAAATAATTCCTTGTGAATTTCAAATTTTTTGTTATTCTTAAAATCATTACTCAAATAAACTAAAATTTCTTCAAATATTGATTGAAATAAGGAGTTACAAAATCTTATTTTGTAGTTATAAAAGTTTGAGTTATTTTTCATATTATCAAGTATAATGAACATTTGTAAATTTTAACTTGAAAACTAGTGATCATAGCAAAGTAATACTGGAAAAATCAGATAAAAAGGGTGGAATAATGTCATAGCACAACAGGAAATGATACAAAATTGTTGATTTTTATCTCATAAAATTCAACTTATTTTTAACATATTTTACCACCTTTAGATAATGTTTAGTGGATTTTAACATTATTATAACAAGCAAACTTAACAATGTTTTGATTTTTTTAACAAAAATAAATATTGTTAGATCATTTTTTTAAAAAATATGACTTATTTTTATGCTTTATCTACAATATTTAGTAGTTTTTTTTGCAGAAATTACTTGTTTTGATATTCTATTTTTGAATTTTTTAAGAGACTTCATTGCATTAAAGTTTTGTAATAATTTTTCATTAAAGCATCATATTTTAAATCTAGAGAATTGGTTTTGAAATAATATATATTTTCATGTTAATTGACTCATTATTTTTGGATTGATAAATTATGTTAAAATTGGGATTGCTTATTTCTAGTGAGTGTACATCATAGTTTGTTTTCAAATCAAAGATTAATAAATGGTGAAATTTGGTAAAATTCTAAATATCTTTTAAACCTTTTTGATTTAAATAATGTTTAATGTTATGTAATCATTCTATAAGTAGAACACAGTTAAAATCTGATAATGGTACATTGCTTTAAATTTCTAATACTAAAATTCTATTCTACTTGAAACAATGTAAACTAAAGCTTGGTATCTCATAAGAAACTCACAATTTTCAAAAATCATATTTCCAACTTTTTAAACATGATACACATTAAAATATATTTTTAGAATAATTTCCTAATTCGTTTCAAATACTAGAAAATAATGACCTCAATTTATTTTAATACTTAAACCATTCTGATGAGTGAATTTCACAATCCTCTAAGTAACATATGGTTACCATTTATACACATATGCATGATTTCTCCTTTTGTTTAATTTTAGCTGAATCTAAAAAGTAAAATCACATGTTGAATATCATCTATAGATAAACTTCTTATATTAGAAGCTAATATTTCATATGAGAAATTTGTTATTGAGTTTGGGAAACATTAATAAGTGTTGGGTATTATAATTGAGCCATTTATTCAAGTAAATAAAAAAGGATGACGTTCTAAATATTTCATATATATATATATATATATATATATATATAATAAAAATTAATTATATAGTAGCATTTAACCATGTTTTTATACTAATGTCATATAAAAAAAGGGATTGAACTAAAACTTTCAGTAACGAAAATAAAAATAAGATAAGTTAATATTCTTGTTTATATTCTCATATTTTTGAAATGGCTTACTTAAGGGAGAAAATTATTTGGTTTTAGAGTACAAGAATTTCTAGATAAAAATCTTCACAATATAGTTTGACCCTCTCAAAAAGAAAATCCCTCAAATTTTACTATCACATTTTATATATTTGTTAAGTAATAGAAAATGGAGTTGTGTCTTTGACAATGAAGCTTTAGAAAATGAAATAAATGATTTAAATTTATAATATAATTTTTGAAACAATAAATCATGTATTCAAAAAAAATTATATATCTTACAATCAAGATAACAGTATTAATTAAGCAACTCTAACAACTTTGGAAAGAAACAAGAAAAAAATAATTAGTAAAATGCATAAGTTATTTTTGGAATTTAAGGAAACTTAATAGCTCTACCTGTAAACTAGCCTTAAAGCAGGTTTGGATTTAACATGTGGAAATTCATACATAGTACCCTTCCATCATTAGAGCAGAATAAAATTTATGTAGTTTTATTTTTTTAATTTATAATAGTATTTTTATTTTTGGCTTTTTCATTAGTATAACTATATATTTTTTAACTTTTTTGTTTTTCATAACATAACACCACGCAATATGGGGGGCGGACTTGCTAGCAAGTCCGCAACCTTGAACCCTAATTCATATCTTTTTGAGCACACATTGAGGAAGTGATGAAACCATCATGAAGAAGTATTGAATTTACTTTGAACACAAATGGGGCTACAAGGGCTGGAAAGGCTGGAGAGAGGGGTGAGGAAGGGTGTATGGGGTAGCGAAAAGGTTGGGAAAGAGTTGGAAGGGAAGATTAAGGGTTCCGAGGCATTTTAAATGAAGAAAAGGGTCTGGGAGAGGTTGAGAGGGGTGAAATGGGGATCAAAAGAGGATGGCATACAATGGGGCTGGGAGGATAGCGAAAGGCATTGGAAGGGAAGAAAAGCATGTGTTGATAGAATTGAAAGGGATGGAGATTGGTGCAAACAGAGTGTGAAAATAGGAGGATGAACTCTGTTCTTCGGGCGAAGAACAGAGTTCACTTCCATAAAATATTAGCTGAAACAAAACAGAGTGTGAAAATAGGAGGATGAACTCTGTTCTTCGGGCAAAGAACAGAGTTCACTTCCATAAAATATTAGCTGAAACATAGTTTTCAATTCTGTAAAAACAGTTGTAGGTAATAGAAAAAGTCACTGATCTTCAAAAAATACTTTGCATTGAGTAGACTCATGGAATGATTTTTTCTGGATTCCATTCAGTTATCCTCACACTTTCACTATGTTTTCAATATAGATCCATTGTTATTTGTGTGATACTTCAAGTGAAAGTTCAGTATTACTTCAGTCTGAGTTCCATCTGATTTCCATCTGACTTCAAGTTGCGGACTTGCTAGCAAGTCCTCCCCCTATATTGCGTGGTGTAAGTTCAAAGCTGCACATCACTACTTCAAGATGAAACTCCATATAATGTAATCAATGAATGATATATTATAATGAATTTTACTAGAGACTTTTCAAAAATGGTGATTAAGAATACTTATTATAATTTTTTAAATTTTTATTATTATTCTATCTCTTGAAAGGAGATGGCCATATCTCAATTTAATTAGTTTTTCCTCAGAAAAATTTATTCTTGATCTAAATAAAATTGCATCACTATTAACTAGATGTTATTATACAATTTTAACAATTTTTTTATCTGAACATAGTTGAAAGTATGTATAAATTAAAGTGTTTCCACATAGTCTTACTATTATCCCACCATTATTTTCACATTTAGATTTCATTATAACTGTAAAATAAGTTTTTCAATAATTTTAATAATACCTTAATATTTAATAATTTAGTTACATAGTAGATTTTTTATCCTTTTTTTTTATGAGGCTTATTATATAAACACTACTTTTAGATTTTATCCATTTTGATGTCTGATAATTTAAATTTTCATTTAACTACCCAAATTATATCAAAAAAAATTCAAAAGTATATTTTTTTAATGTACTCTTTTTGATAAACTTATCATTTCTTATAGGTTATTCTTCAACTATTTATTGTAATTAACTACCCACTCATTTATGGTCTGTTATTGTTGTTCATTACATACAGACAAAATAAGGATAATCTCATATTATATTGGAGTTTTAAATTAAAAAGTAAATACTAGTGGCTGGTATTAAATATGAAGTTGTTATAACTAAGTTGAACATTAATTAATTATTAAATGGCATTTTATATTACAAATTTTATTGAATTTATATAAAAATAACACTCAAGAAATATATATAAGATATATATATAACCATTGTATATCAAAAATGAAGTACTTATCAACATGGTCTTTTTAAATGATTTTCAAATTTACTTAAAGAGACATTAATATTACCAATTCAAATTTTATATCAAATACAACAATATTATTATTTCATTTTTAATTATTTTACAAAAAATTTGAGTTTCAAAGTAATTTAATTCAGTATTTAATGAATGTTTTTGAAAAATATTTTTAAAAATAGAAATAACCCCTCACAAAAAAAAATATAATTTTTTTTACTTACAATTTGCACCATATTTCTACCCTTAAAATATTTGTATTCTTCTAACAAAAATATTTTTTAAATAAATTTAAAAATTTTTTCATTATTCAATTACAAAATGTCAAATTTATAATTTATTTTACCTTACTAAAAAATTTAGTTGAAAATTTAATTTTGTATTTCCAAAAAATAAACTTAAATGTCAAAAATTAAAAAAACAAAATTATAAATATAATTATGAGAAAGAGGTAGATTAAATTTATAATATTCATATAAAAAAAATTCATATATTTTATGGTGTTTGAATTTTAAATTTAATGTATTAAAAATTAATTATTAAATAACCAAGCCAAATGAAATTGGCTTGGATTTTTGGTATCACTAGAACTTATTTTTTTTCTTATACTCACATTTTAATTTTTAATTTTTTTTTTTTCTACATTTCTCATTTTTTTTTTATGATTTTTAATGTTTTTAAGACCAAAGTTGCTTTCAAACAACTTCGGTCTAACGTTTCTCTCACTTTCCCACCAGATTGCACCTGGTAGGGAAAGTCGCTTCCATTTTAGAGACCAAAGTCCCTTTCAGGGACTTTGGTTTCTCTGTGTGCATTGCACAGCCAGAAAAAAACTGGCTGTGCAATGCACTGCATGCAGCACATGCAACACGCATCGCTGCTGCAAGTAATGCGCATTGCATGCAACGCACATTTCTGCTGCATGCAGCGCACATTGCACATGCTGCGCATATCTCATGCAGCTGACTTGATATCAGCTGCATGAAATATGGTAGCGATTGTGCAACGCGCGTTACTTGCAGCAGCAAAGCGCGTTGCACACTGCTTTGGCCACCTCCCAGCCTAGTAAATTAGCTGGGAGGGTGGCAAACATTACAGCAAGCAATCGAAGTCGCTTTTAGCGACTTCGATTGCTTGAAAGAGACACTTCCAGCCAGGGGAAACCTGGCTGGAAGTACTAAATTGCAATGTAAGGGACCCAAGCCAATTTCAAAGGCTTGGGTCATAAATTAAGGTTTCTAAAAAGCAGCCAGTATAAATCTGGCTGCAATAAAAAGTAAATTTTTTAAATAAAATACATAAAAAAATAAAAATTTGTTCAAATAAAATATACAACACTCTTTCGCCAGTAAGAAACAGCCTTCCATTGTTACACATAGAAACAAAATCAAATGTTTCTTTCATCAACATTGGCCATGTTTCAATATTTTGAACCAAGTAAGATCAGGAAAAAGGTCACGGCAAAAAAATTGCATAATTAAAAGTCTCCCAATTTAATATGGTGCGGAGGTTCATATTTTAGAAATAGGTGGTGCACATTATAGTTTCCTTTAAAAAAATTCAAAAATGAATTAATTTTGGCGCAATGTAAATTTAAATGTGATGAGTGTATGTTTTTTAGCTACGTGAAACATGGTAGCTAGAATTATGTGGCGTCAATTTTTTTTAGATGTGAAATTCAGTGTTCCACAAATGTGCATCTGTACAACATGAAGCCAAGTAAATTCTAGCTGGAATTAGTATATGCATGGGAAAAAATGATCATGCTGTGTACAGTGCCTTGGCAACATCATTCTTGGAATTTAGATGAAGTTTATCATATGACTTGGTGAGCTGCATTTTTTTGAAAATGTGATCAGTGAAAATTCATGATATATACATCTGTTTGCCACCCAATTTATTTTTCCTTTCTCTTTCTCACTTACCTTTTTCAAAAATTATCAATCATATTTTTGCTTTATCATTTTGAATTATTGGTACTATTTTCTTGACCTTATCTGATTACCGGTAAGCAAATTTTTCTTGCTATTGCATTTCATATCATTTTGGTTTGTTACACTTTTTTACACTTTTGACAAGTTAATCTAATGATTCTAATTCTGAATTTATTTTTATGGTATCTTTTACTGTACCCTTTCGATTCATTATAAAATAATTCTTTTTCAGTTAACTTAAAGTTTTTTTATTTGTTTGTCAATTTACTTTTCTTTATTCCTTATCAAAAATGTTCAATTTATTTATCTAACCATTTATTTTTTAAAACAGTGATTATAAAATAAACTTTATAATTAATTTTGATCAATCAGCTACAAATGGAAGAAGATTTTATAGACATGTAAGTTCATGTTTTGCTTATCATTTTTCTATATTTCTTTAATACTTTCTCAACCATTATATTATTAATATGAAAAGTAAAACATCATCTCGTACTTGCTGAAAGCATACAGGATAATGTTTTGCTTTTCATAATAATAATTAGATTGTTTGTACTTTACCTTTAATTTATTGATTTTTAAGTTGTTTCAAAGTCTCGTACTTGCTGAAAGCATACAGGACAATGCTACAATTTAAAAATTAATAATTTATTGAAGTATAACTTTCTAAGTCAATATATTGATCAGAGAAAGATTTTTCATTTTATATATGTGGATATCATAATTCCGTAAATTTTTTAATATTACTAGTGTATTGGAGTTATACTTTCATTATATTATTAATATTAAGTGTAGAGCCAAATCTCGTACTTGCTGAATGCATACAGGATGAAGCTATACTCTTTATATGTATAATTTAATAAAGTATACCTTTGAAACGCTTTCTTAATATTTGAAATAAAGAAAAAGTATATAAATTTACTAATATGTAGATATGCTAACTTTTGTATTTCTAATATTGAAGATATGATAAAGTTAAAGGTATCATTGACTGATAATTGAAATTATGTTACTATTTTCTAATTTTTGATTTTTTTCTATTTTAAATCAAAATTGAATTCTCTTAGGATTGAACCATCAATGAGTAACGATTTGAAAAAAAAAACGGCCAGGGAAGAACTCTAACAATAGGTGGGCGAAAGACATTGCTACTGGAATGAAACTTGTAAACGCTCTTGGAATGGATACAAACGGGAAGAAGCCACATTTCTATGCACGATCTTATGCAAATAATATGACAGATTGCAATAATTATTACAATTTTTTTCCTGGATGTAGTATTTATAAACCAAAAGGTGTCTTAATACCTAATGTTCTTGTGCAGACTTTTGAAATTCATGAGCTCAAAGAACTAGATATGTTAGAAGCTACGGTGCGATGCATTAAGGATCTTTCTTACTGCGAACATGAAATTAAAAATAATGGTTATCATCAAAGAGCTGGTGGTTTTGGAAAAATGTTTGGTGGTGGCTTTATTTTAGATAGAAAGAAATCTTTACATATTCGTAAGTATCACTTTTTTTAATTTAAATACTGAATTTTTGAATGCTTTTCCTTGCAGATGAATACACTGATGATATTGTAAAAACGGATGAATATAAAAAACGAATGAAGAGGATTGCAATGTACTTTGAATATTTTTTTAAAAAAATATCATATGTAAAGTACAATGAGGCAACTAATCTTTGCGCAAAACTTGGTATTCCTGGATTTTCAAAAGTTTCTAGTGAATAAGAGGGTGTACCATTTGCTAGTAATTTAACTTGGACATCTGGAGGGAATGGTAATGGGTTCTCTAATGAGGTTCATCTCGATAAGGATGCAAGTGAGTATACTTTAGGAATATTTTTTCCTAAAGATACAGAAAAAAACACCATTCATATGAAGTATGATAAGACCCAACCACGACAAATAGGTGGAGAACTTATGTTTCCCGATATTCGAAGTAAAATCAACTTTGAAGCAACTAATGGAATAACAGTGACATTATGGCCTGCCAATCAACTAAGGCATTTTACCTCAAGATGTCATGAAATTCCTGGCTTCACTAGGATAGGTTCTTCTATTCAAATCAGCACTAGACTTTTTCATGCTATAGAAAAGCTTAATGTTTTTGATATTGATATTTCAGAATACTTAGAAATTAAAAAAGAAAAATTTAGGTTAGAATATTTGATTAGTGCTTTGAGAGTTTTTTTGAAAAGAGATGACTTAATAGAGGAAGAAATAGAATCAGCAAAGTATTATTTATCTAATGTTAAGACAAATCTAAAAAATCTAGATATATAAATATTAAAAATTTATATTATATATACACAACTTAATGCAAATTTAAACATGATAAATACTGGGAGTAGCTGTAACATTTTCAGTTTTGATAATTATAGTATTATCTATTTTTTTTATTTGTGAAATAAAATAATTTTTTTTCATAATATTATAAGAAAATTTGATTTACTTTTGAGGAAATATATAAGTTGTGAAATCTTTAAATGTCATTTTTATTAAATTGGTAGCAAAGGTTCTAAAATAAAAAAAACTATAATAAAGAATTTGAAATATATTAGCCATAAAAATGTGCTTTTAATGCTACCAAATTAACTGTATAGTATTTTAGGTCAAACAGGCTTATTAATAAAAAAGGTAATAATAAAGAGTTGAAGAAAGAATTTTGAATCAATAATAGATTAAATTGTATTTTTTTAAGAATGTACTCATTTAAATATTTAAATTTTTCTACTTCTGATTAAAAATGTTACAATCAACGAAAATATTTGTAATAAATAATAGATTATATAATATTAAAGGTAAAGTAACAAAACTAGAGCAGTTATCATATTTTTATATAAACAATAAAATATTTAAGAATTTAATACAAGTATTTGAAATCATATAAGTAGATTTTAAAATCTTTGTTATTGCTGGACTTACAATAATTTTTTTTAATAATTAATTTAGAAAATCATGTCAAAGGTTACTTAATAAATTTCAAAGATGGTCACATTTTTGACGTATTTGAAGGAAAATAACTTGAATTATACAAGATATATCATATAGACAGAACTTTATCTATTTACATGTTGGAATATTAATTTATTGAAAGGCTATGTTTAGCAAAAAAAGGTGATACTGGCTGAATGGAGCTCCAGTGATTAAGAAAATCTGCAGAAATAGCCCTAGCAATTCCCGGAGGACTTGGGGTATCAAATTTTAAAGGAAATGGATCACACTTGCCTATAAAAGGTTTTATTAATGTTAAAATATAGTTATTTAAATTTTTCCAAATTATTTCTTCCATCAAATGATTTTTTTTTCATGTAAATTAAGAAACTTAACTTCTGATATTACCTCCAAGCAATCAGCTGCTGAAGCCAATCTATGATCTTGAGAGCTCAGAAATAAACCACGGACACCATCAATTATATAGAATGTGAAAGATTGATATCGGTGGTGGGAGTATTCAGAATTTATTTTGTTTAGTGCAGCCTTTTGTTTCTCTCTCATTATAGTCAGTTCAGTATTTTCGTTTTTCTCACTTGATTGTTGAGCTTCACTAGTCTTGCCACTTGATATTGTTGCAGCACAATATTTTGATTTAAGAATGATAATTGACATAATTATATCAATGATAATATTGCTGATTTGAAGAAGAGTTGACATTGATATATCACGGGTTTGAAGTGCAGTGGGACCAACTTCTAAGCCATCAGAAATCGGACTCTTCAGATTTGAAAGGTGAGCTAGAAGCTGAAGACCATGTTCAATTGGACAATCTGAGTTAATGTTTTGATGTGATGGAAGCTGGCTGAATTCATGTGCGGTCAGATAAAGTGAAGATGATATAAGAGATACCCATGAAGAACGGCAGTGGTCACTTGGGATCATTAATCTCATGAGCATTCGGATAAGATTGGATTCAGGGTGATCGATTTTCTTTGTTGAGGAAAGAATTTCAGTATTTAAACCATCAGGATCACATAAATCTTCCATTTTTTTGAAATCAATATTATCGAGTACCCATAGCTGTGAGCTATCAATCTCTAAAAAAATATTTGCTACAAAAGGAAAAAAAAATAAGTAAAAGAACAAAAGTCAAGACTAAAAATTATGGTAACTTACATAACTCAGTAAGTTTTGAAAGCCAATCTTCTCCACAAGATTTTTCCCAATGAAAAGTAAACATTGGAATATTTGACATGGGTTCTTGGGAATAAGTAGAAGAGCGTAATTCGAGGAGAGTAACAATTTCCAACCACGACCTGAGGACCTTTGCCGTGCTGATTCTACCTTTATAAAAATTATGAATTTTACAGAATTCCTCCTGCAAATCAGATTCTTTTAGAACTGAGGGTGAATAAGTTAGAGGTTTTTTCGATATATTGATTGGAGTTGATTTCATTGGTAGAGAAGCTTTCAGAATGGTCAAAGTAGGTAATTTAGGAGGTGATGGGTATTGCTTCTTAGAAATGAAGGAATTTGGTGATGAGCTGTTTGAATCATCATCTTTATCAAACATATCAACATGTCTTGAAGAAGATTTTAAACTTTGCTTTTTTTGATGAACAAGCATAGCTTCATATTCTGATAGTTGATCATTGCTATTTTCATTGCTCTTTTCATCATCTTCATCAGGGAGAGGGCGTTTATGGATGGAACAATCTACAGCTGGTGAGTTTCTGGTACAAAATATCAAAAGAAAGATAAAAAGTACAATATGTAAGCAATAAAAGAGATATATGATTGAATTTTAAAGATAAAAGAATAACAATAAAAAAAAAAGGAAACAAGAATATACTCATTATCAAAACCTTTGCTTTTTTTTTGAGATTTATTATTTGATACATCAGAAAATTCATTAGCAGAAGCCGGTTTAATACGTCGAACAAAAGAGGAGCCTTGGGATAATCTCTTTTTCTTGGAGCAGATAACAGGTGTTTCAAGATTTTCCTTAGAAGTTGAAGCATGAGTTAAAGCTGATGGCTCATCTGTCTCATCATCATCCCTAATGACAATGATTTCATCAGGAGGAATCATACCCTCCTCGTAAGCTACAAATATATATGAAGAAAAAAAATATTAATAATCTTATCTACTAATTTAAAAGGAGACAAAAAAGGTGATGAACATACATTTTTAAAGGCTTTTCACATATTGGAGTAATTCATTACAAGGGTTAGATAAATATGAAGGAGAAGGATTATTGTTAAGGATCTTGACAAGCTCTTCTGTTTTATCTCTAGCCAATTCAAGTAAATTGCGATACTGAACTCTTGTTATTTCCTGCCTCTCATTGCTAAGTACAGGAGGGTTAGGTGCCATGCCATGTGGCAGACATGGTGCAAGCTCAAAAGCTTCAAAGCGAGTATCAATCAGAGAGTGGGATGAAACACATTTGGGTGCTGGAAAATCAAATTTTTGAAAAAAAAAGATATAGAACATAAGTGAAATATATAAATTAAGAGAGAGGAACATGATATACATACAAAGTGGAGGTGTAGGATTTTGTATACTAGACATATTGATTAATGAATATTAAAAAAAAGTATTCGATATCAAAAAATTATCATGTAATATGATGAATAATTATAAGAAACTCTATTCTAGAAAATTGAAGTTGATATTTTAATAGGATAAAAAATTGAATAAGATTAAAATTAAAGTGAGGATGAAAGAAACAGAAAACATAAAGAGGGGGATTTTATATTATTTGAGCTTTTTTTAACATGTATTATTCATAGTGGGGTAAACTGAGTAACATGCTAAATCA
Source organism: Hemileia vastatrix (assembly GCA_030280995.1). Taxonomy (NCBI): domain Eukaryota; kingdom Fungi; phylum Basidiomycota; class Pucciniomycetes; order Pucciniales; family Zaghouaniaceae; genus Hemileia; species Hemileia vastatrix. The sequence continues at coordinate 14,624,694 of JASXTE010000018.1, read as the reverse complement.
CAATCTGTTTATATTGAAGCGAAATTTGATGTAGCTAACAGAAAATACTAGTAATTCTTTGGGGACTTTTAGTGTGAAAAACAAATAATAACAAATTTATATCCCATATTCAAATTGCCACGGGTAAATACAAAATTTTTTAAATTAGAATTTACTCCTAAACAATGGAGATACACTTAATTAGTATATTATATGAAAAAAAAGGATAGTCCTTTATGAATATTTGTTAAATTTAATTTCAGATGACAATGCGAGATTCACATATATACTGATATGCCTCATAAAACAAGAAATGAATTATAAATATAAAATTGGTAACATTAGAATTTAAGATAAGAATTTGTTTTTTAAGTGACAGGAGGAGTGTCAGGCTAGGGTGTGGGCACCGTGACCAAACCTTTGATAAACTTGGATACAACTAAGGGAAAAAAAAAATTGAATAGTTTTATTTTGCAATATATCTTAGTCTGCACAAGATATTGCATTGTTGTCCCTAACTATACCAAAATTGTTACTTTTCAAAAGTTATAGGACTACTAAGTTGATAAAATATTATTATGAATCACCCAATGAAATACCTTAAGCAACATTCAAAATTATTAAAATATTAATATTCAATTTGAGATTTGGATTAGCCAATTTTTCACAACTTACCACAGTTTTGATTAATATAATAAAACTTGAAAAAAATTGTTGAGATAACCTAGAAATGGGTGCAAGAAAATGATGAAACATATGACTTGAAACTTAACTCATACACTATTGATAAACTTCATGGATCCTGATTAATTTCTATCGAAATTAATTTTGAGACTAGCATATTGAATTTTAGCTATGACCAAGTACTGTAAGTGCCATGGTTTGTATTCAATATATTGGTGTTGAAATTAATTTTGATAGGAATCAACAAGTATCAGATGGCACCATGCATGAAACACTGACAGAAACCATCAAATTTATGAGGCAATGAACCTCATAATTTCGATCGAAATTAATATAGACCCCTGCATATTGAATACAAGCCATTTCACATGGACTACACAGACATAGATAAAAGTCAACATGCATGGCTTAATATTAATTTTGATCGAAATTAACCAAGGCATTAAAACATCAATTTTTATATGGTGTACTTGATCAAACCAGTTTATCTAACTGCTTAGCTTACCTATACTTATAGGAATTTTATGCATAGTCCATGTCCATATTAATTTCAATCGAAATTAATGTTGACTAATACATAATGAATACATGCTATGCCACTTACACTTTCCAGGCATAGCTACCATTAAATATGCCAGTATCAAAAATTAATTTCGATCGAAATTAATGAGCATGATAATCATGAATTTCTGGAGTCAACTGCTTATTTTTATGCATGGTGCCTTGCCAACATTAATTTCGATCGAAATTACTTTTGATACTGGCATATTGCATGTATATATGCCTGGAAAGTGTAAGTGGCATAGTGTGTATTCATTATGTATTGGTTAACATTAATTTCGATCGAATTTAATGTTGACATTTGCATATTGAACCCAAGCCAGAAAACAACCCAGAAGATTCTTCATAAAACTTCCCATTAATTTCGATCAAAATTAAGGCTGACCATATACATATTGAATGGTAGTTATATCTGGTCTGAGTAAGCGGAGATTACTTATATTCAATATGTATTGGTCAACATTAATTTTGATCAAAATTAATGAGCATTTTGATCATGAACTTTTTCAGTCAGTTAGTTGTTTCAATGCATAATGGCATTCCAACATTAATTTTGATCAAAATTAATGTTGAAATGATATAATGCTTTTTTGCATGACATGTAAAGGACGGCAAGTATTTTTAAGTATTGAAATTTACTATACATGTTGAGGGTAAATATAAAATTTACATATCCATATTAATTTCTATAAAAATTAATGTCGACCAATACATAATAAATAGTAAATATGCCTGGCTAGTGTAAGTGGCATAGCTTTTTTTCAATCTGCACTTGGCAACATTAATTTCGATCGAAATTAAGGTTCATGATTATCATCAATTTATTCAGTCAGTTGCTTACTGTTATGCATGGTAACATGTCAACATTAATTTTAATAAAAATTGAATTTGACATGCTACCAAGCATTTTTATGTAAGATGAAAAGTAGGGCACTCTATTGTTAAGTAAACACATTACAATGCATATTGAGCATGTAAATATCATTTACACATTAATATTAATTTCAATCAAAATTAATGTTGACCAATAAACATTGAACACAAGATTTACAACTTACACACACCAGATATAACTACCATTCAATATGTATATGGTGCTCACTAATTTCGATCAAAATTAATGAGCAGTTTTATGAAGAATTTTTTGGGTCGTTTGCTGGTTTGGGTTCAATATGAAAATGTCAATATTAAATTCTATTGAAATTAATGTTGACCAATACGTAATGAATACACACTATGCCACTTACACTTTCCAGGAATAGACACCATGCAATATGCCAGTATCAAAAGTAATTTCGATCGAAATTAATGTTGGCAAGGCACCATGCATAAAAATAAGCAGTTGACTCCAGAAATTCATGATTATCATGCTCATTAATTTCGATCGAAATTAATTTTTGATACTGGCATATTTAATGGTAGCAATGCCTGGCAAGTATAAGTGGCATAGCGTGTATTCACTATGTATTGGTCAACATTAAATTCGATTGAAATTAATATGGATACATAAATGTGACATAAAGAGGTATGGACCATCAATTTGTTGAAAATACATTTTTATATCTCATACACACCACGCAATATAGGGGGCGGACTTGCTAGCAAGTCCGCAACCTTGAACCCTAATTCATATCTTTTTGAGCACACATTGAGGAAGTGATGAAACCATCATGAAGAAGTATTGAATTTACTTTGAACACAAATGGGGCTACAAGGGCTGGAAAGGCTGGAGAGAGGGGTGAGGAAGGGTGTATGGGGTAGCGAAAAGGTTGGGAAAGAGTTGGAAGGGAAGATTAAGGGTTCCAAGGCATTTTAAATGAAGAAAAGGGTCTGGGAGAGGTTGAGAGGGGTGAAATGGGGATCAAAAGAGGATGGCATACAATGGGGCTGGGAGGATAGCGAAAGGCATGGGAAGGGAAGACAAGCATGTGTTGATAGAATTGAAAGGGATGGAGATTGGTGCAAACAGAGTGTGAAAATAGGAGGATGAACTCTGTTCTTCGGGCGAAGAACAGAGTTCACTTCCATAAAATATTAGCTGAAACAAAACAGAGTGTGAAAATAGGAGGATGAACTCTGTTCTTCGGGCAAAGAACAGAGTTCACTTCCATAAAATATTAGCTGAAACATAGTTTTCAATTCTGTAAAAACAGTTGTAGGTAATAGAAAAAGTCACTGATCTTCAAAAAATACTTTGCATTGAGTAGACTCATGGAATGATTTTTTCTGGCTTCCATTCAGTTATCCTCACACTTTCACTATGTTTTCAATATAGATCCATTGTTATTTGTGTGATACTTCAAGTGAAAGTTCAGTATTACTTCAGTCTGAGTTCCATCTGATTTCCATCTGACTTCAAGTTGCGGACTTGCTAGCAAGTCCTCCCCCTATATTGCGTGGTGACATTATTTGTTTTTCTTAAATAAAATGTTACTCTCTCTCATATCACTTTATAACATTTACCAAGCTGCTTTGAAAAAAAACAGAATACATAAAATTCAATATAAGATAGCTATATTACACAGAAGATCACCGTTATACCTAAGTTATGATGATGTTGATGCTCTATTAATTGATTCCCGAATCTTTACCAGATCAATATCAGCTCCAACCCCAAGTGACTCACGTTCATTCACAGATAATCCTTGCAAAAATGTTGCTGAATAGCAATTCTTGGGGAGGTATTTGGGAACATTGAATATACCATTTTGTGCAACTGTCCTTTCTGATGACCGTGAATATGTTTTTAATGCTGATTTTTTTTGAGCTGGTGTATGGGCTAAGTCCTTTGTCATCTTATCCATTTTTTTAAACAAATCATTGAGTTCAGGATTTCGCCATCCAGGAATAGCTCGGATAGGTGCAGTTGGGGCTGGTGCTGGGCCTTCCTCGATATCAGAGATGCACCTAGTATCATGAAAAAGCACAACAAAACCTGGCACATCACTGCAGAGATCTCTTGCTAACTTGTAGCGTGCACTAGCAATCTGAATTCCAACTAAATCAGCTTCATAATAACAAAAAGCAAAGTAAAATTAAAAACTTACCTTGGTCCGATAACGTTTTACTTGTGCCCTTGCCCTCTTTTCAATCTTTTCTCTTGCTACCCTTTCCTCTTCTTGCCCAAACAACCTTATCATCTCCTTCCCCTTATTAACTACCCATTTCTCAATAACACATTGAGTGAACTGAAGCTTTGACTGATCGATTGTATTCAAGGTGTTGAGCCATCTGGTACAGTGGTCGCATACTATGCTTCCCATGACTTGATTCCAAGTTGATTCTGAAAAATCACGGCAAGTCCAATCAAACGCGAATTTCCGAAAACCTTTTTCTTGCAATTCACGCTCTAAGTTTCTTTTGACAGAAAGTGGGATCGGTGCTCCTCCTTTTAGTCCTCGAGGCTCAGGTGCTGGAAAAAATTCGGGTAGTCGAATTTTGGATCGCAAGAAGGCTATAGAATTGGTTATCAGAAATTGTCGATCAGATGCAGAATTGGCAAGGTTAGAAGATTGGACTTGGGTTAGGACAGTTTGAATGGTTTTTAGTTTGAATTGGCTCCAATCTTTCCAATTTTCAATCTCCAAAGGTGTTGGGCTCGCAGGATATTTTGATATTTGTGTTGGTCCCCCAAGACAATACTTCAGAAAGTGGTAAATATTTCTATTTAGACTGTCCGAGCTCCTGGGAACATCATTCCTTCTAACTAAGCCTCTTACAGCCCTTAACCCCCGTTCTCGCTCATGAGACTCTGCTGAATTGAGTCTGTGGTAATCACTGATACCCATAATGATTGAGGGATTCACTAACAATTCAAATAAGTTAATTAAATTGGTTATTTTTCAATAAAAGAATACACTACAAATTTTACTGACCTGCTCCACTTGTGCTTGCTTCTTGGTTAGGCTGAGCAGATGATGATTGGTCTCCGAAAAATTCCCTCAATACTTCACTAGCCCAATCTCTTCCTAGCTGATCAGCTTGCTGATCAGCACTTTCAGAAGCAGAAGGATGATTGGGATTAAAATTTCTCGGTTCTGAATGAGACTCTTGGCCTGGATTGGGATTAGGTGGTGGGTTAGGATTAGGTGGTACAGATTGAGATGCATCTGGAGGTGGATCAGCAGAGGGTGGTGGAGGAGTATTTCCAGTATTAGTATGTTGAGGCGGAAAACAATCAGAATCAGTTGGGTCAACAGACATCCCTTCAAAATTATCATCCATAATGAACTGTAATAAAATAAAATAAAATAAAAATAATCAGTTGTTAAAATTTATACCTATCAAAGCTAAAGTAAAAAAAGATACTATGTATATAGTCTTGTAAACGTGTATGTTCTCTTGTCGAAAAATAAAGTGAATAATATATAGCTATCAGCTAAAGTTGGAAGGTCAAACTATTTATAGTAGATGAATGAGCAAGAAGATCATTCATTAAGTAAAAATTTTATCATATTTCTCATTATCATGATTTTATTTCTTTCATTCTTACATTTAAGATAAAAATGACTCATTGAAAGCATGGGTTCTCTCGCAATAAAAGCAACCAAAGTAATTGTTCACTGGTTTATGATAAGGTAAGTTGGATGCATTGCATTTTTTAATCGAGCATTGAATTATTTCTTTCACCATTTACAAATATCACCAATCCTACAAATTTCCCCAATCCCAAATTAACACAAAGATGTTAGTCAACAGAAAATAAATTTGATTAATTTTTTCACTCACTACTGTCTGCAGTCCAATGGCAGTGACAACCTCGTCTTTGATTCCAAACATTCCTTTTTTGTGCTCGACAGTAGCTGCATGTCCAATTATTGCATCTTTCTTAATCACAATTTGAGTTGCTTTGGCTACTCTTACTAACCGACAATGCACTTGTGGGAAAAGCTCATAGGGATCCTTTGATGTTTCTTCTGGACGGAGCTCTTTGAAAGGACTTACTATTAAATATATTTGATCAATCTCTTCCTTTGATCTGAAAAGATCATCAATTTGCCCAAACTGGCTATCTTTTCCATAGTAGAATTCAATTGTTGAATTAGCATTGTGTCGATGGTAACTAGTAAACCTCTTTCCATGTATCAATATGCTTGCTACATTTTCAACTACCCGATCCCCACTTTTCTCCGATGGTGTCAAAGCCCGTCTTGAAGTTTCTTTTCCCATTCGTGCCCTTACCCATTTAGTAAATAATGCCATACTTAGATGGATCCATTTGTTTTGTTTATCGAGATAAATATGGATTTTTTTAGTCTCACATTGATCATTATCTTCAGCTTCACCAAGATCTAATACTCTAGACTTCCGATACCAATGTTTGAGCATTGTTAGCGGTATCTCTCCTGTGGTAAATATTAATAAATTAGCACAGCTGAGTTTTTAAATCATTTCTTACAAACATTACATACGTGGATGGTGATTGTTTGGAATTTCAGATAATATATGATTCACCCGCTCTCCAGACCAAGTAGCTGTACCTGATGGTGGACCAAGACGCTTTATCATTTCAGCATAATGTTGAGTGATATGCAGATTTGGCTTTGCATTAATATTCTTCCAACCCTCTTCAAGGCACTCACGATACTCTAACAGAAATTGATCTAGATCTTTAAGCTCATTAGTCTGTATATTTTTTAATGTCAAAAAATTGGTGATCGAGCATAATGTTACAAGTGACTTGAGAAGATAATATTCTCTTGGTTTATCAGCTGAGGAAGCTGAAGATTCAGATTCTTTAAATTTTTCAAACCAAAGGGGTATAAGTGACAAAGGGAAGTAGAGAGTATACAGCATGTGCCATTCTGCTGCCTTGAGGGATCCTGCCTTTTTAGATCCTACTGATTTTGGAACTCGTGTTAGCCAGGAAGGTCTTCTTACTTGATCAATCATCTTCCATACAACCTGTAGCTCTGCTGCTGTGATTCGTGGATTACTACTACCTTCATTTTCTTTCTCCTTACCTTTCCTTTTATTTTCTTCATCTCTAGCTGTCTCATTTGATGAGTGAGATCCTTCACTCTGTGATATGCTAATGCTTCTTTGCCTTAAGTTATACAATGAATTCCTACTGTCACTGCTTTGAGACTGTACTGAGGCCACATCGCTATATGGAGGAATAAATTTGGAGCTGGATGACCTACTCTGGCTTCTTGATCGATTTGTTCCCAATCCTTCATTATCTAGTCCATGATGACTTGATGACTGTCTTGAACTCGTACGTCTTTGCCGCTTGTGCTGTCTCGTGTGTCCTGTATCATCATCATCATTATTCGTGGTGCTTAAGCTACTTCTACGTTATTTTGAATGTTTGTGCAGTGAAGTATCAGAAAAGAAATCATCATCTTCTTCTCTTACATGCCAATTTTTATCCTTTTCCAGCTTTCTTTCTAGATCTTTTGCTGCATTTTGGATTTGAAAATAGCTTAGACTGTGATCTTTTAGGTTGCCAAGCATATGTGAATGCATAACATCAATTGAGCAATATTCAGTTGGACGCCAATATTCAAGGTTATTCAGCTCACTCCATCGTACCCCATGATTTTGAACAATTGATACACGCTCCCAATGTGACTTAGAATTTTTCCACTTTGTTGCCCAGCACATATGATCCTCATGATTCCGTAATGAAAAATTTCCCACATTCTTTTCACTAATTTCATCTTTAGAGATATTACAGAAAGAGCAGAACATTTTTGCAGAGTGACTCGAAAAGCCAGCCAATTTTCGTATTGCAGGAATGTCACCTATCAAAGAGAACAATGCAACTCTTAATTTCCGGCCTCGTGGATAAAGATGTGTCTTTTCAATCAATATAACATCCCATAGAGTTTGTAGATCATTAACCAGTGGTTTTAGAAGGTGATTAAGCTGTTCACTTGTGGGTTCTGTTGGTCCGGGTATAATAGAATACAAAAAAAGATTTTCCATTTTGTATCTATCTTCTTGAGGTAGGTTCATACACACCATCATAATATTGCCTACAGACTTCTGATGACCTCCAATCCTATTGCCACCAGGCCTAAACCAGTCGACATATAAAGTAAACATTAAGTTGCCTGAAGTTATCGTATATTCATCATCATTGCTATCCAGAGCTGGAGTGGTTATGGGAAAGTTTTTCAAAATTGAACCATCACAAACATCCTTCATCAAATCACACTCTACACGTTCTGCCACAGGGGTTTTCTTCTCAATCAGAAGCTCAAATTTGAACAGTTTGATCTTTTCCTTAAGCCAGTCAATAAAAGAATGGTGATGAAATGTTTTAAGAGATAAGTATTTTACATGTTCTTGATGTTCCTCCATCAAATACAGCCTTTCATCACATTTAACTGCAATTTGTCCTGCTCCAAACATTTTTAAATAGCGCTTTGATGATGAAAGAAACGGTTGATTGCAACATAGTATAGATGGTTGAGATTCAGAGTTATACTCATAAAGAGCAAAGCATTTAGGACAGCATGTTTTAGTGAAAAATGATTGATTGAGCTTTAATCGACTAAAAACTGTATCTATCGAGCGTGGGACCAGGCGGACAATGCTATCAGAATCCAGTATTCCACTATCACCTAGAAGTTTGAGCTTCTTAATTTCTTCATCCAAAAATTGAGTACAACCTTCTTTGCTCAAATGATGAATCAGAGAAAGCTTTGCTGCCTGCCACATAATTATTTGGCTATACCGTTCCCCAAGATTTGAGTTTCTAGAGACTGTTGAAGATACTTCTGCCCCCAATAGCAACTGCCCCTATGTAATAAATCATTGAAACATCATAAAGACTTTAATTCTCACATTGAACTATAGATATACAGCTTACTGTTTCTGTGGAGCGGGAACTTCCAATGTTAAGTGGATTGTTGGAAGAAATAACCATCTGGGCCTTCCTATTTCTTTCCTCTTGATGTTTTGCATAAGAATTAGAGCTTTTGAAAGCCATACCAACTTCAAAGGACCCAGAAGAAGTTTGATACTTTCTATTGACACATCCAAGATCTTGACATTGACATACATGAAAAAATGGAGGCATTGTAATTGTGATAATTGTAGGAATAAGTTAGCTATTCGAAGTTACCAATTGAAGGTATTCCTTTTTTTGAAAGGCACTAGCTAATATAAGCTACATTTTTTTATCAAAAGAATATGATGGAATATGTGTTGAAATTATTTAAGTTTAAATGTTTAATTTTTAATCGGATAAATTATATATTAATTTAAAGTTATGCAGTCTACTTTATTTGTATTCTGTATACTCTCTGCATTTGTACAACAATGCATGCATGTTTATCAGAATATTTTCTATCATAGAAAAAATTCTGTTGTACGCACAAGCATCTTAATTATTTTTCTATCAAATGCCTTCTGAGTTATATCTAACTACCCTATAATTATTTGATTTTGATAAAAATTCTTAGTTATGGACTATAAGAAAAGTAATCCATATTTTTAACATAATTATTTAAAAAATTACCCCAAAAATCAAAGTTAAACCCAAAAATAAGTTTAATATTTTGTAAAAAACAATCACAAACATATTTCTTTCAACTTGAAAATTGGTCTGTACTAGGTAGAATTTTCTATAAAGAAAAAATCAAAAATACTCAAATAATAGATGCTACAAAAGTGTAAACCTTAAAGAATTACATAAAAGCTGAAACCTTGTATAACTTTTCATACATAAATGCGATGAAGTGACACTCTAGTCTATTTATTCAGGTTGAAAAAAATTACTCAAAAGAATATGTATTACTATCATATTGGACCAAAAATAATTTTTTGGTAATCAAAAAATGAACATAGCCTCACATTTAACAAATTATTTTTGTGGAAGAATTTTTTGAAAAGAAAAAAAAATCCGTTTCTTAAATGAGTCTGCTTTTATCACATAATCATTCTCTTTATTTTATACCATTCCTTTTGAGTTCAAGTTGCATATAAAAATATAATTTATGCATATTATAATTCCATAAAGTCGAAATATTTCTTATTCTTAATTTTTGTGATATTTCTCCTTAAATCAACTTTGATCATAAAGTTTTGGAGCTCAACAATTTATCCTTCCTCTTTGTTTAATTTAATTGAACACTTTCTTAATCTAATTATTTATGAACCCTAGTAGCTCTTACTTTCCTCATGGAAACCTGCCCACAAACACAAGAACACTTAATAGAATTTTTAATGAGACTTTGCCTCCATTCAATTCTCACTTTTGTAGATCTATACACAATTTTTGTCGTTCACTTTTGGATATGTCACCAGAATCAAATGGATGGAAACAAAACCCTACTGAAGAGCAATTAGACAGATTTTCATCATTCGACATGAATTCTTGCAACATTGCCTTTGAACTACCTCATCCAGAATCAAATTCAGTGGTTTCAGAAAAGTTTCCACCAATTTTCCGTGAATCTTTTATTGAGCACCTTCGCATGTGTGGTTTCCCAGGATCAACTTTCGCTTGGAACCTAGATTGGTTTGACAAATGGAACCAGGTCTTGGCAAATATTCTCATTAAACACTGGGACAATGCCTTAAAAACCAATAATTTGATTGCATATCCAATTGACTCAACTCAAATTAGCTTCTCAAATCAAATAGGAGTTCTTCACCGTTGGTTTTTAGGTCATGCTGATAGATTAAGACTTGGGAAGGATTCTCATAGCTCTCAAGAAATAATCAAAGTGAGAAAGCATAAATATAGAATAAAAAAAAAAGTATGAAAATCCCTTTTTTTTCAACCGTTTTTATTTATGACCTTTATTTCAAATAACAAAGATTCTTAGAATTCAGTTAACCGAACTAAACTTCTTAAACAACTTCCACATTGTGAAACTTATCACAACCTTTTCACAAACATCAAATGTTGTTCAGACACCGAAATTGATAATGATGGATCGTTAAGACGTATCTTAATGCAATGGAGGTCTGAAGATTTTTCTAAAGTTGCACAATATCTTGACCAACAACACTTTGATATTCGAGATAATTCAACCTACTCTGGCAGTGTGCAAAAGGACTTGGCCTTGTACAAAAGAATCAGTTTGTTTTCAACATTATCCCCTAACCTTAATCCTTCTCATGTCCCCCGGGGTTTGCCGAATGACTGTTATTCTCCCTTATATCTTGCATCTCTAAATCCTCAACAACTCAGACTTTTAAATCCTCAAAATCCCATAAATTTACCTGCTCTCCTTGAAATTCTTTGTTCCTCTAATGTGAGTGATTGACAAACTCCCTTAATAATAGGTTTGCACACTCATACTCCTCATTTCCACTGTTTGGGACACTTAGCCTTGAAAACAAAAACATAATTTTAATGATTACTATTATCATTAAAATTTATAGAAATGAAATTTGGCTTACATTGTTAGCTCCATTTTTTTCCTTTGAATCTTATACATGCTGAATTCTATACTTCCTTGTACAAAATAATTCAAAACATTTACTTCATTTTGCTGCCCCATTCTATACAGCCGATCAACAGCCTGTTGCTCAACTGCTGGATTCCAATTTGGCTCCTATTTCAACATTGAACATATAAAAAATTTAATATTTTTGTTCTTAATATGAAATAAAAGACATTGAGCTCACCATTATATATACATTTTGAGCACACCTGAGATCTATACCCACTCCTGCAGCCTGAATCGTTCCAACCAAAACTTGGCAATTTTTATTAAAATGGAATTCATGCATATTTTTGTCTCGCTTTGTCCAGCTGAGTTCACCCGTAAGCTGGGTATACCTAATATTGTGGTCATCTAAAGCCATTTTTATTCTATTTTGAAATATTAGAAAATTGTTTTTAATAAGCCAACACAATTTTGTAAAACAATTCATTATAGAATCACTTACATCTGCAAAAAGTCTGCAAAGTTGGAGAATATAACAGCTTTTGGAAAATTTATATCCCTTTCACCAGACAAAAAGTTTTTTAAGTGGCCTATAAGATGACAAATCTTTGCGGAATGCTGCCAGGTGAAATCAAAAGTTGGAGTTTCATCCAGATTTTCGTAGATTGGATGGTTGCAGAATTTTCTTAAAATCATCAGCTCTCTTAGAAACTCAGATGAGTCCCAAGGGAAGTCAGTGCTTCTGGAGGGCCCATATCGCTCAGTGAATCCTTCTTGAAGCACATCAAGTTTAGACCTCCATGGATCTGCTAATTGAACCGATATCCCCCTTTGAATCTTTTTTGGAAGAGACAAAATTGCATCCTTTGTTCTACGTAGGCTTATGACTTTCATTAAGTGATTGATTGATTTAATAGAATTAGCCTTTCCTTTTTGCAAACCTGGAAAAAGGAAATTCTTCCATAACCAGTCTTCTTGCCACTTTTCAATTCTTAGAAAAAATATGAGACTTTGAAGGTCAGTGGGCCTGTTCTGAAGTGGAGTTCCAGTCAAGCATAGTCAGTGTTGGGATTCCAAGTCAAATATTGTTTGAGCCCTCTGCGAGTAAGGATTTTTAATGTAACTAAAAGAATATTTATAAAAATTGATAATAAAAATTAAGTTTTAAGTTTTAGATATAGAAATGGGCACTAACTGAGCTTCATCTAAAACAACTCTATACTAAAAGAGCATTTGAGTCACCGGTATCTTTCTTTGGCTTTGATTTTTTGACATCGTTGGGCTAGCTATTTCATAGGTTGTTAAAACAATAGCAGTGTCCTGTAGCTCATTGACATTAGTATTTTGACAATCCTTCCCATAAAGAACCTTGAAAGGAAGTGCATTATCTTCAAAGTGCACACTTATTTCATTGATCCAATTCGATAGTGTTGCCAGGGGGCATATAATCAGTGTGGCTGAACTCCGATTAATACCTTCTTGATTTTCTGATACCTGGAATTGTCTTGCTTCACCTTGAGTTGCACTTATAAGAGAAAGAGTTGAAAGTGTCTTTCCCAAACCCATATCATCAGCAAGTATTGACCCGTTTCCTTCAGGCGGAAATTGATTGTTAGGAAACTGATCTTTATAGTCATTGAATCCAGTTCTAAGCCAATGGTTGTCCTGGTGCCTCCACATGATATCCAACTTTTCCTTTAACATTCGTTCATTGTCAATCATAAAATTTATTGCTTGAAGTTGATGTGTTTTGAGAACTGTTTTGATTCCTCGGATAAGTTGATCAGCTTTCCAATCTTGAGTACTCTGATATATTTGGAAAGAGCCTTCAAAAATTACATGCGGGATATTAAAAAAGATAGTGGAGTCGTAGTTCAGGATTGGACATAAATCGATTTGTGCAGAAGAAAATGCTTCTTTAGCAAGACTGATTAGTGTACTTGAAGAAAAGAGGCATCCCCAAAGTTGATACTGATTACCAAAAACTGGAACCAAGTAAGCATGAAAATAGAAAGGCTTCATAGGATTCAAGGCACTTCTTTGGTTTAAATGGTGAGATCCAGAGCCAATGTCACCCAATAGTGGTCCAATGTGCTGACTCTGCACTTGAGAAAGATTACCAACAAGGGTTGGTTTTCTTTCTTCAAATAGTCCAAAAATATGAACATTCGAATGGCCTCGCTGTAAAATTGTGGGGGTCAGTGAGTTTTGAAATCTTGAAATTACATTCATATAAATTTGATCGATTGTTATTGAGAACTGTCCAACACATCTGAGACTTTACATATTAAGTAAGAATAGTATCTGAAGATAGTGGTTGTTAAAAGATGAATTGAAGCAAAAAATGAAGAATCAGTTTTGAATAAAACGACAAAATAACTTTTTAGCATATGCTATGCTAAGCTCATAATTCTTTCACATGTATTATTATTATCTTTTTAATAAATATTGGAAGTAAATCAATGATAACTGAAATGAATAATATGTCTTAAAAATAAATCTTGAGCCTATAGAGTAAATTTTGGTTTGTGGAGGAAGAAAAATTTTCTCAATAAAAATGTGCATTATTGTTACATTATAATCACAAAATAGAATAATTTCACTCTTATTAAACTTATTTATGTTTCTGTCTAATAGTAAAATGCTTTAGATGTCGGTTCAAAATCCAAATTGAAACTACTACCTAGAACGATATCTTGATACTAACATACTTTTTGTAAGTCTTTGGAAAGACACTTATGGTGATCTCAATATTATTAAAATTGATTTGAATTGTATGTTTTATCAAATATCTATGTAGTCTAGTGTAATAATTGAGATACTACAGTTTAACCTTCTGTTACCAACTTGGCAAGAAAATATATGTAGATATTCTTAGAACGAATATCAAATTTTGCTTTCCACAAGATGGGAAAGTGAATATTATGATATGTTAAGTGATATGTTCAAGCTTTGCTCAATCTGTGCTCAGCTCAAAATCAAAGTAATCACCAAGCTCCAAGAAACCTGTGATTGAGTTTGGTTGAACCTAGGTCTAACTGATTACCAAATCTTTGTCCAATTAATTTAAATCTGGTTTCACAATGAACTCCCAACAGCCTTCCAACAGCTTTCCAACCACTTCCCAACATTTTTAAATGAGGGGTATTGCTAGCAATACCCCCCCAAATTTTCTGTGGTGACAGTGTCACGCGCCACGTGACACTCGAGGCGAAAGAAGCTCATTAAATCAATAATATGGAGTCCTAAATCTATACTCGAAGCGCAGAAAGCAATTCTCCTTAGCAACTGCGACTTTCCTTTGGGTACTTACTATTTAACTGCACTAGCCTAAACTCTAAATCTAAATTAGTCAATCTCCCAATAGGGTGCCTTAGTCTCCTTTTCAATAAGCGACGCACAGCGCTAGGTTCAACAAAATAGTACAGTAGTAGTTTTTCATTAAAGTTTTGTTAATTAATTAAAAAGGGATAAATTGAGCATGGACGGATATTTAGCGAAGAGGGTCTAAGTGTATGTTAGCAATGGTCAATGGAATGGGAATGGTGCGATGGAAGGGGGGTCAATGCGAGGAGGAACAAAGGATATAAAAGGGGTTGGGTATTTGGTTCGATATTCCTTAGAATTAAATTATAAATCATATTTACATTAATAGTGGTAAATCTTTAGAGTTAAATCATTGTTATTTTATCTTTCTTTTATTTTTCTCGATATTAATTTCTAAATCCTAAATCTTTGATTATTGATTTTCCAACCCTTCGTGAGATCTTGAGAATTCCTATTACCTTTGAAACTATTTTATAATTCTCCTCGAACAAACCTTGGACCTGTAGCTCTTACTTCGAGTAACCTTCGAACCACTTCCTCAAATCATTCCTCTGTGCTTCAAAGAAGTTTCTAAATCCCTCATCTCACTTTCAGGAACATCCTCAACCCTGTGCGTAGGTTGTCCGGTGACAGTATAATTTAATTCTAAGTAGTCCTCATTCTTTGCACTACTACGTCCTTTTAGGTGTTTTTAAAGTTTTAAAATGGCACCTGTTCAACACACTCCTCCTCCAGGCGCTACTACTAGAGCTCACGCTAGGGGCAGGCCAACAGCCACAAGGTCTGTTTCCCGCACTCACTCTTAGGAACCACTCGACCTTAGGGAAAGGCAACATTCAGTTCAATCTGTAGAAGACATCCCACAAGATTTTGAGGATTCTAGTGATGAAGAAGAAGGAGAGGATACAATGCAGGAGGCACCATCCGCCCCAGCCAATCACCCTTCTGGTCAATCCTCAGAACCTGGACCATCTAATTCTCTGAAAGATTTCATGAGACTTTTCATAAAAACCCTTTCAAATCCAACGTCTTCAGAGGGATCTAAGTTCAAAACTCCTTCTATGAAATCTCCTGAAAAATTCGACGGAGATCACCCCAACAGATTGCGACCCTTCTTGCAAACCTGCAAGCTACTGTTCCATAATGACCCTCGAACCTTTAACAGCAACCAATCAAAGGTTGTTTACGCTTCTTCATTCCTAGCCGGGAAAGCAGCAAGATGGTTCGAACCTTATCTGCTCATTATTTCTTCGACAGAAACCCACTTACTTATCAATAATTGGTAAAAGTTCAAAGACCAACTTTTTACGTTGTTTGGGGACCCTAATGAAACGGAAAACGCAGAAATTGAACTTGATTTTCTTCGCATGAGTGATAATGGTAAAGCCTCTGAATATATCTCAAACTTCAGAGCACTTCAAACTCGAGTAGGTTGGAATGATGCTGCCCTTAAATATCATTTCAAGAAAGGACTTCCTTCAAGGATTCTGGATCAATTAAATCTTCACGGTCAGAAGATGACTACTTTAACGGATTTAATGGATTGAACCCTCGAACTTGACGGTGTTTATCAAGGACGACTTCAACATCGTCGATATGTCAACAAATCTCAAGGCCTAAATTTTAAATTGGGACCTTCTTCACACCCACGACCAAATCAATCCTCCTCGACTCAATCCAAACCCAATAAGGGAAAGGATAAACATCGACCAAAAGGCTCGACCCCAGGCGATATCAGCAAAGTACTGGATCCTAAAGGGGAACTTAAAGAAGCTGAGAGGAAGAGACGAGAAGATAATGGGTTATGTATGTATTGTGGGGGTAAGCACAAGTTGGAAGACTGTGTAAAGTTGAAGGAAAGAGAAGGTACTAGTTCGAAGTCAAAAAACTAGTAGATAGTTTACTTGTGTGCAAAGCAAACTATCTTATCTCTCCCAGTGCACAGAACCTCCATGTCTTAAGGACTGGAGTTGCCTTAAACCACTTGAGATTCATTCTTTTTAAGGAGGATATTCCCTTCAGTTGTCTTATAGATTATGGAGCTTCAATTTCTTTTGTTAGTTTATCTTTTGCCGAGAAGCTTCAACTAACATTTACAGATATCAATTGAACTCCAATCTATTTGGTCGAATCAGAGGAACCCAAATATTGGGTAAGTAAGAAAGTTTTATGGGTTTTCAACTTTCAGAACTTTCCCCCCTTTGAGTGGGAATTTTCAGTCTTGGACGCCCCAAGGATGGACGATACCATTATTGGCCATGACTTTTTAATGCATTGGAATCCCGAAATTGATTGGACTAAGGGATTGATCACCCCACGCTCTAAGTATATTTCTGATTCTTCAATGCAGGTCAATAGGGAGTTAAACAACCCGCCTGACAACGTCCTGCTAGAGGACAAGTCTCTGCCAGATGTTTTGCAAGCATCTGATCCTTCTCTAAATGAGCAATTGGCTAACCCTTCTAGCTCGATGACTTCACTCGAAGAGGATTTAAATTGCCTCAAAGTAATCGAATTCTGCTCTCTCAATACAGGTATCCCCTCGACAGATTCTCTCGAAGATGAAGAGGACGACCAAATCAACGTTGAAGCAATTAAATCAAATCTACCAGAAATCTACCACGATTTCCTCGATGTTTTCTCAATCCGCAAGGCCGATAAGTTACCACCTCATCGACCCTACGACCATCAAATAGAGTTAATAGGCCCAGTACCTCTGGCAGGTCCTGTCTATTCTTTATTGAAGGACAAATCTCAAGTTCTTTGAGACTACATTGCAGAGAATGTAGCCAAAGGTTTCATCAGAGCCAGTAAATCTCCAACCAGCTCCCCTGTTCTCTTTGTAAAAAAGAAGGATGGTAGTCTTAGGTTGTGTGTTGACTAAAGAAAGCTCAACACAGTCACAAAGAAGAATGCATATCCTGTTCCTCCTATGTCATTACTTCTTACCCTTTTCAATGGTGCTAATTTCTTTTCTAAAATTGATCCTAGAGGCGCTTACAATCTGATTTGCATTGCAGAAGGTCATGAACCACTGACTGCAATGCGCACTAGATTTGGTAGTTCTGAATATTTAGTTATGCCTTTTGGATTATGTAACGCACCTTCAACTTTTCAAACTTTTGTTAATGATATCTTTCAAGATGTTGTTGAACAATTTGTAGTCGTCTACTTAGATGATAATTTAATATTCTTGAAAACACTAGATGAACATATTTATCATGTTTGACAGGTCCTAAATCGTCTTCGAGATCATGGTCTCTACGCCAAGCATAATAATTGCGAATTCCACCTCAAATCAATTGATTTTTTGGGATTTACGTTGTCCACTGACGGTTTAGTCATGGATGACAAAAAAGTCCAGAAAATCCTGCAATGGCCTGAGCCCAAAAACATTAAATCGCTCCAAGGATTTTTGGGTTTTGAAAACTTCTATAGAAGATTTATTAAAGATTACTCTAAAACCATTTCCAATCTTACTTCTCTTCTTAGAAAAGACATTCCTTTAGTTTTTACTTCTACAGCACGAAAGGAATTCGAAGCACTAAAAAGGGAGTTCACCACAGCCCCAATTCTTAGACATTTTGATCCTTCTGCCTCAACAATAGTTGAGACAGATGCAAGCAATTACACTATTGCAGGGGTCATCTCCCAATTAAATCCTGAAACAAATTTGTTTCACCCCGTTGCTTTTGAGTCACGCAAACTCATAGCCGCAGAATTAAATTATGAAATTCATGATAAAGAGCTTTTAGCTATTATCCATTGTCTTAAAAGATGGCGTTCTTTTCTTCTCAGCCTAGATAGTCCTTTTCAAATCTTAACAGATCATAATGCTTTGAAATACTTCATGTCTTCTAAAGTGTTAACCAGGCGTCAAGCCAGGTGGGCTGAATTTTAGTCTGAATTTTCTTTCTCTATTTCCTATCGCCCAGGAAAAAACTGCATTGTCCCAGATATCTTGTCACGTCGGGACGAGGTTTACCCACAGCGGGGGGACGCATTTTCTGAAAAGAACCCAGCAAATGTGCAATCAATCTTCAAAGAATCAATTTTAACGACTCATCAACTTAATTTGATGACAATTCAATCTTTTCGAAATCCACTATCCAACATCCTCGAAGCTCAGTCGAAGGACAAATATTGTTTAGGGTTAAAAGACAAAATACTCTCAAAGTAAGGGGCCAAAAGATTTAGTATTGAATAGGGCCTATTAGTCTTCGAAGGTAAAGTAGTCATACCCAACAACAATGAGATAAAATTATGGATTTTCAACGGTTGAAATGATTCTCCATTAGCTGGTCATTTTGAGGTTGATAAAACCTACCAGTTAATAGCGAGGGATTTATTCTGGCCAGGTATGACCAGGGAAATAAAGGCCTATATAAAAGCTTATTACGAATGTAATAGGAATAAGGCTCCCGTCACCAGAAGCATGGGTTTCTTCAACCACTTCCTATTCCCTCTAAACCTTGGGAATCTTTATCGATGGATTTCATTTCTCAACTTCCTATTTCTAATGATTTTGATGTTATATTAGTAATAGTAGATAGATTTTCAAAAATGTCTATTTTCATTAAAACCACTACTACTGCTACAGCAGAAGATTTGTCAAAATTGTTTCTAGAATATGTATTTTCTAAACAAGGCTTACCAAATGATATTATTTCAGATAGAGGCTCATTGTTTGTATCCACATTCTGGACCCAACTGTGTCAACAACTCAATATCACGAGGAACCTCTCCACGTCCTATCACACTGAAACCGATGGTCAAACAGAAAGAGTTAACCAAATCCTCGAACAATATCTTTGAATGTATGTCAGTTACCAACAAGACGATTGGACCACATGGTTACCATTGGCCGAATTTGCTTATAATAACTTGACTCATTCTTCGACACAACAATCTCCCTTCGAAACCATTTATGGAAGACATCCTCGATTCAACTTAATCCATGTAGGAACTAATCATCCTGCGGAACATTATCTTCAAACTATATCACAACTTCAAGAATAACTTAAAACAAATTTGGAATCAGTGATTCGAAGATACAAGGAACAGGCCAAAAAACATCGACAATCTGCTCCTTCCTTTAAACCAGGCGACAAAGTATGGCTCGACGCACAAAACATTCGAACAACACGACCATCAAAGAAACTGGCTGAAAAGCGCTTGGGACCATTCAAAATCGACTCTGAAGTCTCTAAAACTGCATTTTGACTCATGTTACCTCCTAAATGGCAGGCGATTCACCCTGTTTTTTATGTATCTCTCCTGGAACTGGCTTGAGAAATATACCCGGGCAAGAACCAACCCCCTCCGTAACCGGTCGAAGTAGAAGATCATATAGAGTGGGAAGTAAGTCGTATCCTTGATTCACGAATACGCAAGGGGAAACTTCAATACCTTGTGGAATGGGAAGGCTTCCTCAATGACTCAGACAAAACATCCTGGGAACCAGCCATCAATGTTTCTAATGCCCCTGAACTCCTAAAATCTTTTCATTTGAAATATCCTTTAAAACCAAAACCTTAAAATTTCTTTTATTTAAATTTTATTTTCTTTTTCTTTCTTTCTTTAAAATCTAAACACCTCTTAAATTTCTTAACCTTGTTTTCTCTTTTCTCTCTCTTCTTTTTCTTTCTTCTACTTCTATATAATTTTCCTCTAAAAACCAACTAAAAGTAAAATCAAAAGTAAAATTAAATAAAATAAAATAAAATAAAATAAAAATAAATTAAATTAAATAGAATAAACATAAACAATAAAATAAAATAAAATAAAATAAATAGAATAAACATAAATAATAAAATAAAATAAAAAACTCTTAAATCTCTCTAAATATTTTCTTTCTTTTCTCTTTTTCAATTCTCTAAAATACATTCTTTTCTTAAATTTAAAAGTCTCTTTAAAATTTTCTTCTCTAAAAATTTATTCTCTCTTTAAAAATTTTCTTTTCTTCGAACCATCAAATCTTGTACGGCACGACCATTTCCTTGAACTTAACTTCAACCTCTAAATCTCCCTATAATAATTCTTTGAACAAATGATTCTTCTTTTCAAATTCTCTTTAAATTCTAAATTCTGTTTTTTTCTTTTCTTTCTTCTTCCTCTCTTTTCAACTAAAATTTCCTAAAAAAAAAATAAAGAAAAAAAAAATTCTTCTTTCATTAAATTCTCAATTTAACAAAGTCATCTCAATCACCAACCATTTCTTTTTCTCTCTCTTTTCTTACATAAAATTTTCCTTTTAAAACCTTAAAACTTCCTTTAAATTAAACAACTTTTTTCTTTCTTTAAATTTCTTCTTTCAAATTCTAAAAATTTTTTACTTTAAAACTTCTTTTTCTTTTCCTTTTTCTCTCTCTCCCAAATCTTATAAAATTAATAATATTCACCTACACTAAAAAAAAATAAAAAAAAATAAAATAAAATAAAATAAAACTAAAATACAAATTTTTCTACTTCTTTACATCTCCTTTTCATTTCAAATTTTTTCTTTTAATTTTTCGCCAACCAATCTTTTCATTTTCTCCAAAACTACCCTTATCTCCTTCCTGCATTTCTAAAATACCTCCTCCTCTCCTACTGGAACCACCTCTCCAATCTCCAAGAGTTCCTCTGCCACATCGAAGGAAGCAGCGTCAATAATTGTGTTGACCTCCCCACACAACTCTTCTGCGAACCTCACCCATTGAACTTGACGAGGTTTCTTCAACCAAACCTGGTCCAGTGTGTCTTCAGGTTCTTCGACCACATTCGTAGCCGGAGGGTTTGCCTCAGTTGGTAAGAGCGGCGCAGGCTCCCCAATTGGGTCTTCAAGGGTATTCAATGTCTAAACAAAACTCATCAGTAACCTCATCCTTAAAAAAAAATAATAACAAATTGAAAACTTACTTCAAAGATGGGGTCAGGCTCTAAGAATAACCTTGGCGCCACCTCTACCTCTGCTTCTCTTTCCTCCTCGTTGTCTTCAATGACCACCCATTGTTTCTTGGGTTCCCGCCCTGGAACAGGGACTTCATCTTCATCTTCCTCCACCAACTCGTCGACCTCTTCCTCAACACCTCGCTTCGAACTCATGGCCTGGGTTACCCAGGTTGTGATCTCGTTATTTAGCTCCTTATCATTATCCCCCACCGATTGTTCATCTTCAATCGAGACATCCCAAATGTCTTCGACCACCTCTTTTGTTTTAGGGATTACCCAAAACTTGGTCTTGGTGAACCGTTGTTTGATCTCTGCGTTCTTTGTCAACGCATCGCACGCCACTTGTCGCCAACGGCAAAACTTGCATTTCTGGAGAGGGCCTCGAGTCCCCGTACTTTTGACACAAAAATATTCCATGCTTTCACAAGCCGTACAAGTTTGTGAAAATTGTCGCGTAATCATTCCCCCATCTGCTTTAGGGTGTGGAGGCGTAGGTGTGGGAGTGGGGCAGTTCATTATAAAAAAGGGAAATTAATAAGTGAGAAAAAAGTTATAGAAGAAGGGAAACTAGTGTGGGAAGATGGCTCAAGATCAACGGAGTTTGCAATTCTTATACCCGGGCATCTGACACGCGCCACATGACACTCGAGGCAAAAGCATCTCATTAAATCAATAATATCAAGTCCTAAATCTATACTTGAAGCGCAGAAAGCAATTCTCCATAGCAACTGCAATTTTCCTTTGTGTACTTACTATTTAACTGTGCTAGCCTAAACTCTAAATCTAAATTAGTCAATCTCCCAATAGGGTGCCTTACTCTCCTTTTCAATAAGCGATGCACAGCGCTAGGTTCAACGAAATAGTACAGTAGTAGTTTTTCATTAAAGTTTTGTTAATTAATTAAAAAGGGATAAATTGAGCATGGAAGGATATTTAGCGAAGAGGGTCTAAGTGTATGTTAGTAATGGTCAATGGAATGGGAATGGTGCAATGGAAGGGAGGTCAATGCGAGGAGGAACAAAGGATATAAAAGGGGTTGGGTATTTGGTTCGATATTCCTTAGAATTAAATTATAAATTGTATTTACATTAATAGTGGTAAATCTTTAGAGTTAAATCATTGTTATTGTATCTTTCTTTTATTTTTCTCAATATTCATTTCTAAATCCTAAATCTTTGATTATTGATTTTCCAACCCTTCGTGAGATCTTGAGAATTCCTATTACCTTTGAAACTATTTTTTAATTCTCCTCAAACAAACCTCGAACCTGTAGCTCTTACTTCGAGTAACCTTCGAACCACTTCCTCAAATCATTCCTCTGTGCTTCGAAGAAGTTTCTAAATCCCTCATCTCACTTTCAGGAACATCCTCAACCCTGTGCGTAGGTCGTCTGGTGACACACAGGTTCAACTTCTTATAGTCAAAAAAGTGTTAGTAAGTTTATGAGATTAAGTTTATCTTATAAAATATTTTTTTAATAATAAATATTATATTATATTTTTCCTCTGGAATTCTCTTAAAAAAGTTTTAAATAGTAAAACAAGATTTTAATTCACTGAACTCAAGTTCCAGTACAAATAAAGAAATTCATAAAGATACTCAACAATATATATTTACAAAAAAATTTAGCAACTTGAAGTGCTCTAAAGTCATGCCCTGGGGTGCCCCACCCTGCCCCCCTTTTGGCAGCAACAAGGCCTTGCACAAGCCTCTCAAAATAACACTTACTCACTTCAATTTTTTCATTCTTACTTAGCATATTTTTATCATATAATCTGATTTTTTCATAGAATGAAGTTTTAAAATGAATCAGATAAACTTTTCAACAAAAGGCAAAAAGTTGCCTCATGTTTTCAATAACAGCAGCTCAAAAAAAAAAGAGGCAGAATATGAGGCACCATGTTGCCCCATATTTCACTCTTTTTTCAAAGGCAGATGTGACATACACTAGGGTTCATCTGAATAAATTTGAGGTGGCATGCTGCCTCATTGTTTACTTTCTGGTAATTATTGAAAGTAATGGGTAGGTTAGTTGCTTACATGCATACATGAGGCGACATGTCGCCTCATATATGCATGTGTGCAACTTTCTCTCTCACATTGAAAAAAAATACAAATAAAAACTGAATATTTACTTTGCATACATGAGGGGAAATGTCGCCTCATGTATGAAATAACAAAATCTCAGAAAAAAAAAGAGGTAAAAGATGAGGCACAATTTTGCCTCATCTTTTGCTTGTTTGTCAAAGGCAGATGTGAAATACACTAGGGTGCATAGGAATAAAGATGAGGTGGCATTTTGCCTCATCTTTTTCTTCCTGTAAAGTAGTGAAGCTAACTGGTAGGGTAGTTACTTACATGCATAGATGAGGCAACATGTCACCTCATGTATGCATGTGGGCAACTTTCTTTCTCACATTGAAAAAAAATGAAATAAAAACTTAATATTCTTATTAAATACATGAGGCAACATGTCGCCTCATGTATGCAATAACAGTAGCCCAGAAGAAAAAGAGGCAAAAGATGATGCTCCATGTTGCCTCATATTTTTCTTGTTGGTCAAAGGCATATGTGACATACATTAGTGTGCATTTTCATAAAGATGAGGTGGAATGTTACCTCATCTTTTACTTTCTGGTAAATAGTGAAGGTAGTTGGTAGAGTAGTTTCTTACATGCATACATGAGGCGACATGTTGCCTCATGTATGCATGTGGGAAACTTGCTCTCTCACATTGAAAAAAAAATACAAATAAAAACTGAATATTTACTTTGCATACATGAGGCAACATGTCGCCTCATGTATGCAATAATAGCAGCTCAGAAAAAAAACAGGCAAAAGATGAGGCACCATGTTGCCTCATCTTTTGCTTGTTGGTCAAAGGAAGTTGCCACATACACTAGGCCATATTTTCTCAAAAAGATGATGTGGAATGTTGCCTCATCTTTTTCTTTCTGGCACATAGTGAAGGTAATAAGTAGGGAAGTTGTTTACATGCATAAATGAGGCAACATGTTGCTTCATGTATCTATGTGGGAAACTTGCTTTCTCGCATTTAATAAAAATACAAAAAAAAAACATAATATTATAATTTCATACATGAGGCGACATGTTGCCTCATGTATACATGTAAACAACTACCCTACCCATTACCTTCACTATTTTCCAGAAAGCAAAAGATGACACAACATTCCATCTCATCTTTATGCAAATATTGCCTAGTGTATGTGGCATCTTCCTTTGACCAACAAGCAAAAGATGAGGCAACATGGTGCCTCATCTTTTGCCTGTTTTTTTTTTCTGAGCTGCTGTTATTGCATACATGAGGCGACATGTTGCCTCATGTATGCAATACAATATTTTATTTTATTTTGTATAATTTTCATTTTTACAATGTGAGAAAGCAAGTTTCCCACATGCATACATGAGGTGACATGTTGCCTCATGTATGCATGTAAGCAACTAAACTACCCACTACCTTCACTATTTGCCAGAAAGTAAAAGATGATGCAACATGCCACCTCATCTTTAGGCAAATTTACCATGTCCTGGCAATATGAATAAATTCAGTGCATCATGTCATTAGGACATGGTAGATATTTTGTATGTACAAAAGTGTGCCAACATATCATTAAGGTACTATGTTGGATTGAAACATATTGGTTAGAATATGTAGGAGAACATGTAGCAGCATGTTGCCTCATGTGTTACATATCTTGTATAGTAATTTATATTGTGATTGGATGGATGAAATGCTATTATGGGAAGGGTTTGGTGAACTTTTCAATTTTAGATGAAAGTATTATAGATGAGGCAGTTTTTAGATCTCTTCAGAGGTGCAGCACATGAGAAGCTAATAAATTTTCTTATATAGCTAATGATAAATAAACCTATTCTTAAAAGATAGAAAAGCTGAATCTGAAAAAATTGAAGTTAAACTTTCTAAAAGAAGAGAATTAATAGTATTGTTTATATAGCTCTAAAACAGTTATTATAAATTAAAATCACATTTTTTAAGTAGTGTGATGGAATAATCAAAATTTATTCATATTTTTTGGTCCCTGAAATTACTGGATTTTTTAAAGATATCTGTATTCACTCTGATACTGAGGAAAGACAGGATGGGAGTAGTGTCATAACTCCAATCCTATGGAGGAGTGCTTGTTTTACTTGACGTTTAAATAAACTTAAAAAAGGGTGGATGTCTAAATTTCTTTCAAGTTTTCAATCTCAAACATATAAGTAAGCTATCAGGAAAAGGTTGATCAAAAATTGAAGGTCCGTAAACCCCCAAAAATGGAAGGTTTTCAGCCTTTTTCACGGCCCAGGAGTTTTCCTATTGATGATATTGTTGAAGAATATTTTACTGGGAAACTTCCAAAAGTCTTTCTACAAGAAACACACAATTATAATTTGTCTGTGACAGAGTAGTTCATTTTTGATACTGAGAAAAAGGTCATTTTGAAGATTTATCAACTTTTATAGAACTTTACTATTGTAAAATTCAAGCTAGTTTGAAAGCAGAACAGCTTGAGTTTTTACAGAGGGATAAATTGTCTCATTTATTTATACTAACTGCAGCTGTACTGTTTTTAACAAAAAAAAATTCTAGTTTTAATCCTTATTTTTCATCATAGCGTAGAGCATACATGTAATCTGTTTAAATACTTTAAATTTCCCCTCCCTAAGTTTCTAAAATTACCCTTTAACTAAAATAATTATTAAAAAGTTTAAATAAAATCAGATTGAGTACTATAAGGTGCCTGATTAGCTAGTTATGTTTGGTGAAAGTGCACTTTTTTCTCGCCTATTTATATTTTTATCTGCTTTTTCATATTTTTTTTCAAATCCTTTTGTTTATCACTATAGGTTAAAACCTCAAATGATCAACTCATCTATTTTTTTTAGATTATGGTGAATTATATTCCTGAAACTATGATTCAATTTTAAAAATTACAGGTTTCAGATTAATCTGAATGAGTGAATTCTTATATATATATATATATATATATTTTTAAAATTTCAAGTATAAGTCTATTTTTAAATTGAGATTCTAACTCTTATACAATAAAAAATTCATCAAGTAATTTAAAAAATTTAACATTATTTTCTAGAATTCATTTTGAAAATATGGTAAAATTAATAATATTATATTATTTCATGTAGTAAAATTTTCAATGATTAAATTAAACCCACACTTCCTTCACAAAAACAGGGTATGAGAATTTCATATGTTCTTTTGTTGAATTTTGTCCTGGTAAAGTCTATGTTTCCAGCCTTCACAAAGAAAATTATGAAAAGGTATTGCATGGCCTGAAATAAATGTTGTAAAGGAACTTAGTATGAAGGACTTCTTGCCTGGAAAATGAAGCTAATATAGAACTAAGGCAAATTTTTTGAAAATTACTCAAGTTCAAATCAGATAGACAGCTTCAACAATAAGCATTGAGATATAATTTTTCTAATTTTTTTTTGGTACAGTGACATTCACAGTTTTGGTTTGGCTTGTAACTACTTTAAGCAAAAAATTTCCTTCAAAGGTTACTTCTGATGTTACTTTAAGATACCTGAAAAACCACTTGACTGCAAGTCATCTAACTTTTGACCTGGTGAGAGCGACGGGCAAAGATACTGTTTTTAGTAGGGTCAGTTTAGATGCAGTTCATATAAAAGAAGAATGCTTTAAATACTTGGTAGTAGCCAGGGATGATCTATCAGGATTGTTTGAAGCAGCACCGTTGGTAAATCTTAAGGCCAGTAAAGTAGCGGAATTCTTGAAGAAAGAATGGGTTTATAGGTATGGGGTAATGAAGATGGTGACCATAGATGGTGTCGCTGAATTTGCTGGATAATTCCAAGAAGTAGTCAAAGGTATTGGCGCAAGTTTACGAGTTGAAACACCATATTATCCTGAAGCAGAGGGGATGGTAGAAAGAGGGCATCAAGTTATAAAGGATGCTCTAGTTAAATTATGTGGGAATAATGGGGCAAAGTGGGAGAACTACTTGCCATTAGTTTGTTTGCAGACAGGATTTCAGTTAAAAGGACAACAGGGTTTTCAGGGTATGAACTTATGTTTGGTCAAAGGACGGTATTAACTATTGATCTAGAAGCTGGATCTTTTCTAGGATGTGACTGGGATTAAGTGAACTCAACTGAAGATTTAATTCTAGCGAGGGTAGCACAGCTTGGAGGAAAAGACGAGTTTGTGGAGAAGGCATATGATAGAATGATGCAAATCCAGGACAAGTCATTTAAATATTGGGATGAACGTTTAGCGCATAGGTTAAGGAAGCCATTGAACCCAGGAGGTTTGGTTTTGGTTTATAATAGAAGTTTAGAAAGCTAATGGGGGAAGATGTTTTCTGACAGATGGAATGGTCCTTATAGGATCAGAAAGCAGATAACTGGGGGGTCTTACTTAGTGAATGAACTGGATGGTACTGAATGGAAGAGGCGTGTGGCGGCAGATCAGATAAAAATATTCTACCCAAGGGGTGTTCCAGCAATACAAGATAACCTCTGGAATGAGGAAAAACTACCACAGTGACCTCCTGGAAGAGGTTAAACTAAAAATTTATGTTAATCTTTGTTTTTCTAAGAGGGCTCACAGGAGGCTTTGACCATTTGTGACAGATAGAGGGCACTAACTGGAAGTTAGGTGCACTATGGCTGAAAAGGAAACTGGCATAAGCGCTCAGATGAGGGTGCAGAGGAAAATGAAATCTTATATTTTCATTTCTCAAGGGGACATGAAAAGATATGAAATTGGATTAAAGGAGGTGCATACCATGTAAATGCAAAAGACGCTGGGAATTTAGCTAATGAATTAACTAACCAGGAGTGGAATAATGATTTATAGATGGGGCGCTCTATATTTTGATTCTTATTTACATTGTGAATTATTGTATCGCAGTAGAGGTGGTAAAGTTTTATGATTTAAAGTTTATTTATGATTTTATAGGGTTTACAGTCTTTTAAAGAAAGGAGAGGGAGCAAAGTTAGGCGCTCTAAATTTAGAAGACAGGTAGTATGGAAGACATGTGTAGAAGAATAGTTCCGTGTCTAAAATAATTATTTAAAGGCATAGCAAGAAAAAAGATGAAGATTATGTACAGGTATAATGGACAGAGAAGGCTCATATGGAGAGCACTAGTGGACTATTCAGTATTGGGGTGAAAGCTATTCGGATATCCTTTCCAGTCTTCAGGCATGATGAAACGGTGAGGATTGGCTGGAAATCCAAGAATAGTTGATGAGCTGATTTCATTCATTAGTTGACTTATCATTTCTATATGGGTGTAGCAAGCTTCAAGTTCAGGATCAGAAAAATCTGGTGCGTTATAATAGGATAGAGACATAGCGTCATATATAAGACAAAGCCTGGAAAACATTTGCATGGAATGAAAGAAAGGTAAAGGAATAGGAACCCATCCCAGCAAGATGGATTCATTGAAGCCTGAAAAAGAGTCAGTGTTTAAGGGAAGCTTAAGTATAATGAAGGGTACTTACTTGCTAATAAGTTTTGTGGGCCTGCTGATGGCGAATAAATGGTAATTGCGTCAGGAGCAGCTGTAGTAGAGCATGAGCGCATGAAAGCATTAGAGCTCGGAGTGGAAGAAGGCGCAGAACTAGGCTGGATAGATATTTCGCGCCTGGGAAAAGTAGGAAGCAATGGCAACTCATAAGGAACGTTATTATTTGTAGAAGAATTGGGACTAGTAGTTGTAATTATGGGGGTGCTACTGGTAGAACTAGGACAAAAGCAAATATAGCCAGTAGGCTGAGGAGTATTATGGTTCAGAGATATATTGCAAGATTTGTGGTATATAAAGCAGTTGTCACAGGCAGGTCTAAAGAAGGCATACCCCCAAGGTCTAGAAAATGTACAATGAAAGCTGCGGTGTTTACAAAATGAGCATGCTTGATCTTTGGGAGCTGTGTGATATTGAGTCATGATGTTTGGATGAAGGTAATCCAGGTTATTAGATGGGCTATTTATAGTTTAATACTGGCATTATGGGAGAGACATCAGTTGCACAATAACTGACATGAGCGCTGAATGGTTTCTAAGAAGGATATGAAGAATTTGCATCAAAGAAGAAAAATAAGGGACCTAAGGAAAGGTGAATCTGTCGCAGTCAAGCGAAAGTCATACGTTGGGAAGATCTGAAGATTTCAAGGGAATGCATGTATATATGATGCAGGGGATGTATTTGCTGCTATAGAAAGTAGCACCGATCTCAAATTTATTTTGTGTTTATCATTTCACCTTTCATAGGCACTTAGTAGTAAGGTGCCCTGTTTAGAAATAGGATGATATTTTTTTTGGGGAAACTCATCTTGCAGATGTTTGGTTCTCACAAGGGACTTGGGGTAAAGCAGAATAAAGAAGAAAAAAGGAAAGAAAACTATTATTATTACATTTTTTTTACAATTCTATGTACAACTTTTTTAGGAATATATAAAAAGATTTTTTTTTTGTATTCTGCGTCATCATATATAGGGATGTAGAAGGCCCAGTCATAAAAAGCCTCTTGCATAATTTGTTGCAAGGTGGTCATTAGCTGTTTTTGCTTGTTATACTCAGTGCGAGTATACACCGGGACTGCCTCGAGAAATTCTTTGACAGCTACTATCATATTGTTCATACGACGCATATTGCATTGTATGGTGCGCAAGCAATGTGCTCTGAAAATTCCCAGATTTGAGCCATGGAGAGCTATTCCTCATCATTTTTAGGGGGAACGTTGGCTGGCCAATCATCCAGGATTATTACGTTGAAGACTGGCTGAAGAGCAGTCCAGTCAGGAGTTGGTGAGCGCGGGGTGCACTCTGGAACAGGGTCAGTATCCCAGACGGGATCTTCTTCCAAGGCTAAAAGAAAAGGGTAGTGTTAGGAGGCAGAGGCAATGCAGCATAAGGCGTGCCTGGCTCATTATAAGAGAAGAAGGATAGTTTTTTAGTGTTTAGAGTAAAAAAAAAAAAAAAAAAGGAAAGAAAAAAAATAAGTTACTGTACTCTCCTCTGAAAAGAGAGAGTTTGGAATGGAGGCAACACTACTAGGTGTAGGTGCATGCTGACTAACCTTGGCTCTCTTGTTGCCAGTTAGGGTAGGTGAGGTGGGCGCAGGGCGCTTGATGGTCAACTATCTCATCATATTGGAGGTAGAAGTGCCGGGATCCAGGCACAAAACAGTGGGCGGCCCATTGCAACTACACTTCTTTTTGCGTTTTTACAGTAATTGCATGACTAAAGAAGAAAAAAATAGAAGATTAGTAATAAGAAGAAAGGAAGGAAGAGAAATGAAGAAAACTTACAGTGAAGAAAGTATTTCCACGGTGGGCTTTTGAGAAATGGCAGGGAGCTATTCCATTCTCAATGCAGCAGGTGCATATTGTCCCACACATCAGTGTAGTAACTGGCGTTGCAGGTGGAGCAGCAGCAGGCTGAGTACGCACAAACTGACGGATTGCGTCCACAACGCTGGCGGTATTCCTAGTATTAATTGAAGGAAATAAATCTATGAAAGTAAAAATAAGAATTTGTAATAAATAAGGGAAGAAGTTATAAGATGGAGGAAGAAAAAGTTGCAAGACACAGTATATTTTTAGGCTCCTGGGGACAGTCGCAAGTAGAGGGAGGATGTGGCACGCGCCTTGCAGGTAGTTTGATTTTGGAGCAATCAGATCGTGTAGTCCAGGAAGAACAAAGGAGATTCATAGCACAGAAGGTAGTGATAATCTATAATATGTATTTTTTTTTTCAATGACAAAGGCAAATAAAAGTGCGGAAGAGGATTCAGGGTCTGTGCACTCAGATTTTGCAGCAGGATGCGCCGCACAATGGGGAATTGTGTGTTATTGATTTAGGACTGCAAACGCTGAACAATGTGTATTTGGATTTTCCAATAATTGTGTGTTACACACTAAGGAAGGAATTTTGGCTCAAGGAAAGACTCAAGTGCGAAGTATACTTCAATGCGGCTAGTGTGAAAACTTACTGAAACATGTAATATAGGAGGTTAACTAGTTAAAAGTCAAAGTAACTAGGATCAGGGTTAGAAGGAGTCAAACTTGGAAGTAGCGCTGAAACAAAAAAATAGTACAATCAGGGGCGTGCATGTCGAGTATGAGTGAAACAAGTTAATACTAGAATTAGTAAGGATAGGGTATGTTTTAGGTGCTATAGTTGTTACAAGAGGTGTATGTAGTTTACTAATAGATTAGTTATTGTTTTACCAATGTGGAGCTAGAGTCAGCACTTGAGATCCACTAGGTAACTGTGTTTAGAGCCCTGGAAAAAAATAAAAGGGGTATTTCATCTAGTAATAAGAAGAAGAGAGAACGAATTGACAAATAGTTAGTAATATATGAGTAGTTAATAATTTTGGAGTCAAGTATAAGATATTAGATTTTCTGCAATAAATTGTTTAAGAATATATAAATTCAGTAGGATTAATTATTATTAGAGTTATTTTATTGCCAGAATAAGGCATATTTAAAGAGAGTGCTTCAACAAGGAGTAGCTGTGGATATTAGCACTTGTTGAGAATAGAAATATCCACATATTCATACTTGTTTTTCTGATCTTTTAAATTCATTTCTCAACTTATAAACTTTTTAATCACATATTAGTGCTACACATTATTGCGCTGTCTTTAAAAATAAGAGTGGAAGGCGCTTCTTTTTAGAAATTGAAAAGAAGAACCAACTCATCTCGCATTGTGTCTACTGCTTAGTACTTTAGAACTCTCTACAACAGATTTAACACCACCTAATACAAGGTTGTGAGAAGAAAAAACTAAATAAAAGATAGTA
Organism: Hemileia vastatrix; assembly: GCA_030280995.1. Lineage (NCBI taxonomy): Eukaryota > Fungi > Basidiomycota > Pucciniomycetes > Pucciniales > Zaghouaniaceae > Hemileia > Hemileia vastatrix. The sequence goes on along the minus strand of JASXTE010000018.1, from coordinate 14,592,038 downwards.
TATGAAATAATAAAAAATATATTAAGGGGTATCAATGTTAAAAAACTGAAAATATTTAAAATTTATTTAGAAGCACAAAAATAAATTAACAAACTTGAGTTTAATAATACATATAAAGATGTTTTGGGGGGATAGATATGACATATATGAGGAAATAGTAATTACTGATTTGGGAGAAAGAAGAGGTATTTTGAAATGGCATATTTCTAAAATTGATACCCCCTATTAAATGGTATGTCAATAAGGGTATCATTTTTATTTGAAATAAAACATGAGCTCCTGTGGAATATCACAATTAATACAAAACATTCAATTTAAATTGTTGATTCCACAGAAATTTAAATCTCTCAATAAAGGAATTTGATTTTTTTAAGAATTTTATTATATTTTAATATTATATTTATTCCCACTCAGCTGTATTATTGGGCACGTTGTTAGGGAGTAAAGATATATGGGACAATTACTTAATTTTATTAATTATTTACATTACTTAGTGTACTTAGCTAGTTAATTGTAAGTAATACATAAGTAAGTAATAAATAATTAATTACTAATAAGGATTTAAAAGGCGAGGCTTCATCTGAATAATCTAATTAATTATTTTACTGGATAAGTTTAGTAGCCTGGATGGAACTACCTCACTCTAAAAAAACAATAAAAAAATGCTATGATTTTTCTTTTTATACTTTTTTAGAAGAGTAGAAAGATTAGATATCTCTTTCCCAGGTATCCAAGAGTCATATTCAGATGATTTATTCTTGAATCTCAATAAGTATTCTGTACCTTTTTCAGAAGTGACTATTCTGTCATTCAGAATCTGCTGTCTCAGTGATTTCATTAGGGGTTTTCTTTGGTCTTCCCCTCCTTTTTGGAAATAAATCACTATTGGATGTGTAAGTTTTCAGAAGAGATATTGGAAAAACAGGATGTTTTCTTTCATATGGAGAATACAAAATAACTTCAACTGCATTATCACCAATCATTCTTCTGAAAACAAATGGACCAACAAATGGATCTTTCAATTTGTTATTACCTTGTAAATTGAATTGGACTGTAGAAATCAACACCTCATCACCCTTTTTAAAATTGTATTCTTTATGGAATTTGTCCCATCTCTTCTTCTCATATTCAAATGATTTTTCAATAAATTTTTGAGCATTAATTCTGCAAAGATGTTGAATTTGAAGAAAAGATTTTACACCAGGATGTAAATCCAATTTAGGTATTTTGTTATTTAGAATTTGAGCAGGATTATTTGGATTATATCCAAGCCAGATCTCAAAAGGCTTTCTTTGAGTAACAGAATGAACATTCCTATTATAAGCAAATTCCATCCCAGGAAGTAAGGTAACCCAATCATGAGTGAATCTCTCAATGTATTTATACTCAAGTCCAAAGGCACAATACTTTCTTATCATTTCCTCTAAAGTCTTAATTATTATCTCAGCTAATCCATCAGTTTGAGGGTGATGGGCAGTAGAAAGTTCAGATCACATCCCCAAACATCCATCAGAGACATCCAAAATTCAGAGGTAAATTTAGGGTCTCCGTGAGAGATTATGGCTTTGGGAAATCTAGCAGTATTAAAAATATGAGACCACCATTAGAAATCTAATTCATTGGTGGAAACATCCTTGTGAGTAGGGATAAATTTACACACTTTAGTGAATCTGTCCACAATAACACATTGCGAGTTATAACTGTCTTTTCCAGAAATAGGTAATCCTGTTACAAAATCCATGTTTATTATCTGCCATTGTGCATCAGGAGGTTCAATATGTTGCATTAATCCAGCTCTCTTACCAGTCAATCTTTTTGATTTTTTGCAAGAATAACAAGATTCAACATATAATTTGGTGTTTTCAGACATTTTAACCCACAATCAGTGTTCTTAATTATCATCATTGTTTTTTCAAGATCAAAATGTCCAGCAAAAATGTCATCATGACAAATTTTCAAGATCATTTCTTTCATAGAAGGAGGAATAAAAATAACATTACTCAACTTTCTTCTATAATATAGATATCCTTCATCTATTGAAAATTTACCTATTTCCAAAGCCTTTTGGTACTTTTGTGGAAGGGTTTTAATTAATGCTTGTATTTAAGCATTCTCTGGATCATTTAATATAGTTCAAAACTTTTTTAAGTCAGTGTCCTTATCATATGAATCTATAATAAGCTGTAATAGCTCTTCCTCCATATCAACCAAGTGTATCCCATGAATATGAATAATTTCATCCTGAGGATCATAAGCAGGATTAGAGTCATCATTTGGTACAGGTAAACTTGATAGCATATCCACTTTTGAGTGAAAAATACCAGCCCTATTTTTAATTGTAATTCTCCCTATGTATTCTTGAACAGCTAACTGCTATCTGAACATATGTCTGTTAGGTGTTTTCAAGTTTAAAAGGTATTTAACTGCAGTGAAGTCAGTGACAAGTTCAAATTTCTGGTCATCTAGGTAATAATGTAGCTTCTCTAGAGCACACACTACAGCTAAACATTAAAGTTGAGTGGCACCCTATTTCAATTCACTATTTCTCAAGGTTCTTGAAATTTAACAAATTACTACTTCTGATACTTTATCATTAATCATTTGTTTTTGATGGAGGACAGCATCAAGACCAATAAAACTGGCATCAGTGTACAAAACATATGGTTGATTAAAGTCAGGTAAAGCAAGAATTGGTGCTGACATCAGACAGTGTTTCATAGTGGCAAAGGCTCTTTGTCTTTCACTATTCCAGACAAAAGCAACATCGTTTCTAGTTGATTGGGTAAGGGGCAAATCTATAATTTTTAATATACTGTCTATATTATCCACACATTCCCAAAAAACTTTGGAGCTCTCTAGCTGTGGTAGGAGCCTTCACCTGTTGTATGGCTGCAACTTTGTTTTGTTCAACACATATCTGTAGCCCTGAAACAACATGACCGAGAAATTTTTTAAAAAAAAAACCTATTTACATTTCTTCAAAGCAAGTGTTATATTTATTTCATCCATTTTATGGAAGACTTTACACAGGTGGTTAAGATGGTCATCAAATGTTTTTGATAATATAATGATATCATCAATATAAACCATCAGCCATCCTTCAATTATCTCTTGATGGAATGTGATATCCATAACTTTTTGGAAAACTGAAGGGGAATTCTTAGGGCCAAACAGCATCCTAAAATACTTATAAATACCCATATTAGTATCAATCATCAGAAAATTCTGAGAATTCTTCTCAACAGGTACCTGGTGATATCCCTTGTTACCATCCAAACAGCTGATATACTTAGCACCTTGTAAGGTAGAATGGATAGAGCTAATTCTAATTAAATGATAAATATCATCAACAGTATAAGTGTTCAGTGCTCTATAATCACCACATAACCTGGCTTTATCTTTCTCATAATAAATTAGGACAGGTGAGATAACACAATCTTTAGGTGTTTCAACTACCTTTTCAATAATATTCATTTTTAAAAGGGTAGAGATATTGTCTGAAATATCTTTTCTCTTTGTGGGAGAAGCAGGATAAGGCTTCTTCTTTAAAATAGGTGGTATATCAGTTAAAGGACAAGATAATGAAAGTTTCATTTCTTCTTCAACTAATCCCAGTTCATGTGACCCATGAGCAAAGGCCATAGGAAAAGATTTTATCAATTTAATGATGGAAGCTTTATGCTCACCAGAAAGTTGTTCTCCAAGAGAAGCATTGTCAATTTCAGACATAAGGGCATGCATTTCTTTTGTAGATCTTCCTTTATATTGAACCACAGAATTACATGTGTTCAATTCTGGTTTTAATAATTTTTTAGGTGAGAAAATCTTAAATTTTCTCTTCCCATTCATCCCCATTGTGAAATATTGGTTTGAAGGATTTAATTTTAAGCCATACTTGGTTAAAATATCATTCCCTACTATAAACAAATTGCTTAAGTTATCATTTTTCATGACAACAAAATCACAAATAGCTCTTACAAAAACATGGTTATATTTAAAAAACACTGCGGCCTTGTAGCCTCTGAATATATCTCGAACTTCAGAGCACTTCAAACTTGAGTAGTTTGGAATGATGCTTCCCTCAAGTATCATATCAAAAAAGGACTTCCTTCGAGGATTCTGGATCAGTTAAATCTTCACGGTCAGAAAATGACCACTTTAACGAATTTAATGGATCAAACCCTCGAACTTGACGAGGTTTACCAAGGACGACTTTAACATTGTTGATACGCCAACAAATATCAAGACCTAAATTTTAAATCAGGACCTTCTTCACACCCACGGACAACCCAATCCTCCTCGACTCAATCTCATCCAAATAAGGGAAAGGACAAGCCTATACTTAAAAGCTCGACCCCAGGAAATATCAGCAAAATACTGGATCCTAAAAGTTAACTTAATAAAGCTTAGAGGAAGAGAAGAGCGGATAATGGGTTATATATGTATTGTGGGGGTAAGCACAAGCTGGAATATTGTGTAAAGTTTCAGGAAAGAGAAGGTACTATTTCAAAGTCAAAAAAATAGTAGATAGTTTACTTGTGTGCAAAGTAAACTATCTTATCTCGCCCAGAGCGCAGAACATCCATGTCTTAAGGACTGGAGTTGCCTTAAACTGCTTGAGATTCATTCTTTTTAACGAGGATACCCCCTTCAGTTGTCTTATGGACTCTGGAGCTTCAATTTCTTTTGTTAGTTTATCTTTTGCCGAGAAGTTACAACTGACATTTACAGATATCAATTGAACTCCAATTTACTTGGTCAAATCAGAGGAACCCAAATATTGGGTAAGTAAGAAAGTTTTATGGGTTTTCAACTTTCCCAACTTTCCCCCTTCAAGTGGGAACTATCAGTCTTGGAAGCCCCAAGGATGGACAATACCATTTTTTGCCATGATTTTTTAATGCATTGGAATCCTGAAATTGATTGGTTACAGGGATTGATCACCCCACGCACTAAGTATCTTTCTAATTCTTCAATGCAGGTCAATAGGGAGTTAAACAACCCGCCTGATAACTTCCTGCTAGAGAACAAATCTCTGCAAGATGACTTGAAAGCATCTGATATTTCTCTAAATGAGAAATTGGCTAACCCTTCTAGCTTGATGACTTCACTCGAAGAGGATTTAAATTTCCTCAAGTAATCATATTATGCTCTCTCAATTCTGGTCTTTGCTTGTCAGATTCTCCTGAAGATGATGAGGACGACTAAATCAACATTGAAGCCATTAAATCAACTCTACCAGAAGTCTATCATGATTTCCTCAATTTTTTCTCAATCTGAAAGGCCGATATGATACCCCCTCATCAACCCTACAACCATCAAATAGAGTTAATAGGTCCAGTACCTCCGGCAGGGCCTGTCTATTCTTTATCGAAGGACAAATCTCAAGTTCTTTGAGACTACATTGCAGAGAATGTAGCCAAAGGTTTCATCAGAGCCAGTAAATCTCCAACCGGCTCCCCTATTCTTTTTGTAAAGAAAAAGGACGGTAGTCTTAGGTTGTGTGTTTACTATAGAAATCTCAACACAGTCACTAAGAAGAATGCATATCCTGTTACTCCTATGTCATTACTTCTTACCCTTTTCAATGGTGCTAATTTCTTTTCTAAAATTGATCTTAGAGGAGCTTACAATCTTATTTGCATTGCGGAAGGTCATGAACCACTGACTGCAATGTGCACTAGATTTTGTAGTTTTGAATATTTAGTTGTGCCTTTTGGATTGTATAAAGCACCATCAACTTTTCAAACTTTTGTTAATGAAATCTTTCAAGATTTTGGTGAACAATTTGTTGTCGTCTATTTAGATGAAATTTTAATTTTCTAGAAGACACTGGATGAACATATTCATCATGTTTGACAGGTTCTAATTGACTTTGAGATCAAGGTTTCTACCCCAAGCACAATAAATGCAAATTCCACCTTTAATAAATCAAGTTTTTAGGTTTTATGTTTTCCACTGATGGTTTAGTCATGGACAAAAAAAAGGTCCAAAAAGTCCTGGAATGGCCTGAGCCCAAAAATGTTAAATCCCTCCAAGGATTTTTGGGTTTTGCAAATTTCTTTAGAAGATTTATTAAAGATTACTCTAAAACTATTTCCAATCTTACTTCTCTTCTTAGAAAAGATATTCATTTTGTTTTTAATTCTACAGCACAAAAGGAATTCAAAGCATTGGAGACGGCGCTCACCACAGCTCCAATTCTTTGACACTTTGACCCTTCTTCTTCGACAATCATCAAGACAGATGCTAGCAATTATGCTATCGCAGGGGTCATTTTTCAATTATATCCTGAAACAAAATTGTTTCATCCTGTTTATTTTGAGTCATGCAAACTCATTGCAGCAGAATTAAATTATGAAATGCATGAAAAAGAGCTTTTAGCTATTATTCATTGTCTTAAAAAATGGCGCTCTTTTCTTCTCAGCCTAGATAGTCCTTTTCAAATTCTAACTGATCATAATGCTTTGAAATACTTTATGTCTTCCAAAGTTTTAACCAGGCATCAAGCCAGGTGGGCTGAATTTCTGTCTGAATTTCCTTTTTCTATTTCCTATTGCCCAGGTAAGAGCTGCATTGTTCCAGATATCTTGTCACATTGGGACGACGTTTACCCACAGCGGGGGGGCGCATTTGCTGAAAAGAACCCAGAAAATGTGAAATCAATTTTCAACGAATTAATGTTAACGACTCATCAACTTAATTTGATGACAATTCAATCTTTTCAAAATCCATTATCCAACATTCTCAAAGCTCAGTCAAAGGACAATTATTGTTTAGGGCTAAAAGACAAAATACACTCAAAGCAAGGGGCCCAAAGATTTAGTATTGAATCAGGTCTATTAGTTTTTGAAGGTAGAGTAGTCATGCCCAACAACAATGAAATAAAATTATGGATTTTTAATATTTGACATGATTCTCCATTGCTGGTCTTTTTTTTGGGTTTTATAAAACCTACCAGTTAATAGCGAGGGATTTCTTCTGGACAGGAATGACCTGAGAAATCAAGGCCTATATAAGATCTTGTTATGAATGTAATAGGAATAAGGCTCCCTGTCACCGGAAGCATGGGTTGCATCAACCACTTCCTATTCCCTCTAAACCTTGGGAATTTTTATTTATGGATTTTATTTCTCAACTTCCTCTTTCTAATAATTTTTATGCTATATTAGTAATAGTAGATAAATTTTCAAGATGTCTATTTTTATTAAAACCACTACTACTGCTACAGTAGAAGATTTTTCAAAATTGTTTCTAGAACATGTATTTTCCAAACATGGCTTACCTAATGATATTATTTCAGATAGAGGCTTATTGTTTGTATCCACATTCTGGACTCAACTGTGTCAACAACTCAATATCACAAGGAATCCCTCCACGGCCTATCATCCTAAAACTGATGGGCAAACAGAAAGGGTCAACCAGATCCTTGAACAATACCTTTGAATGTATGTCAGTTACCAACAAGACAACTGGACCACCTGATTACCATTGGCCAAATTTGCTTATAATAACTCGACTCATTCTTCGACACAACAAGCTCCTTTGGAAACTGTTTATGGAAGACATCCTTGATTACACTCAATCCACGTAGGAACTAATCATCCTGCTGAAAATTATCTTCAAACCATATCACAACTCCAAGAGGAACTTAAATCAAATTTGGAATTAGCGATTCAAAGGTACAAGGAACAGGCTGACAAATATCGACAATCTGCTCCATCTTTTAAACCAGGCGGCAAAGTAGGCTCGATGCACAAAACATTTGAATAATTCGACCATCAAAAAAACTAGCTGAAAAGCGCTCGGGACCATTAGGAATCAACTCTAAAGTCTCTAAAACTGCATTTTGACTCAAGTAACCTCCTAAATGGCAGGTTATTCACCCTGTTTTCAACGTATCTCTCCTGGAACTGGCTGGAGAAACATACCCGGGCAAGAATCAACCTCCTCCGGAACCCGTCGAAGTAGAAGACCATCTAGAGTGGGAAGTAAGACGTATCCTTGATTCAAGAATGCGCAAAGATAATCTTCAATACCTCGTGGAATGGGAAGGCTTCCTCAATGATTCAGACAAAACATCCTTTGAACCAGCCATCAATGTTTCTAATGCCCCTGAACTCCTAAAATCATTTCATCTTAAATATCCTTTAAAACCAAAACCTTAAAACTTCTTTTTTTTTCTTTTCTTTCTTTTTTTCCTTCTTCACTTTAAAATCTAAAAATTTTTACCTTTAAAATTTCCTTATTCTTTCTTTTTTTTTCTTTTCAAAAAGTTTTTCAACCCTCTTTAAAATAAATAAAATTAAACTAAAATAAAATTAAATTAAATTAAAAAAAAATTAAAACAAAATAAATAAAATAAAACCTTCTAAATTTTCTTCAAATTTTCTTTTCTTTTCTTTTCAATTTTCTACATACATTCTTTCCTTAAAAAATTCTTTTCCTCGAACTATCAAAATTTTTTACAAACGCAACACAACCATCTTTCTCTGGTAGGTGATCTGTATATATATTTGTGTGAAGGTAAAGGAGGAGGTATTGGGTAGTTGTGATCTCTGTCACACCTTTTCTTTTTGGAGTTGCAAGAATCACAGGCCCTGTTATAGAGGTTTGGTCTGAGGAGTAGGAAGAGTGAAGTGCAATTTCTGCACATGTGGATGCACTGTTTGCAAGCATAGTTACTTGGAGCAGTGAAGCAGGGAAGGTCCAGTGGGTTAAAATTTGGTGATCCAGCCTTAAGCTGTGAAGCAGCAATAGTGGGATGAAATGAGATGAATTAACAGATTTACCAGTGATGTGTAGATGGTGTAGAAAAAGTGGAATTTCAGAAGGGTGGCAGTGGTGCATTGTGCATGGAGCCGGTGCCACCTTTGCTATGCATCAGTCCATCAAGACTTCAAACTGAAAATGGCAAGTAGTCTGTCAAGACTTTAAACTGAACCCTGGAAAGTCCGTCAAGACTTTAAAATGAACACTGGTACAGTCCCCCAAGACTATAAACTGAGGATGGTTTAATGGTTGAGTCCTTCAGGACTATAAACTGATAATGGGAGTTTGTGTGATTCTGGCAGAGGGAATCCAAGGGGGAGTCTCTGAATTTTGTTAAGGCAAGTGTGGGGATAACTGATGAGCTGGCTGCTCTTTAGAGAAGTCACCCCAGAATGTTAGTTTGTTTCTTTCACACACACTATGGGGGGCAGACTTTCTAGCAAGTCTGAAACCTTGGACCCAAACTCACCACATATTAAACACACATTGAGCTATTGATAAAGGAACTATACAATTAGGGATGAGCACCACTCAGCAGAAAAGTTTTGAGTGGTTGTTCAAGTAGAGTTCAGTATGGGTTCAGTATGATTTCAGTCTGAGTTACATCTGAGTTCCATCTGAGTTCAGGTTGGGGACTTGCTAGTAATTCCTCCCCATATATTGCGTAGTGTTTGGGTCTTAAATGTTTTGATCTCTGGTTCTGTCTTTTTGATTTAGGTTTGTAGTCCCCCAAGACTATAAACTTATGGTTTTTGAGTCCCCCAAGACTATAAAATAAGTGCTGTTAGTCCCCCAAGACTTAAAACTGAGGATTAGTCCCCCAAGACTGTAAAATGAGGAACTTTTTTTATGATGATTGGCTACATTCAGGAATTCTGGAGGAGTCAAGATTTTGTTTTATTTCTAAGTCAAGAGATTAATAAAGATTTATAAGGTAGAAGAGAATCAAGAGATGTGACAAAATGTTCAGCATAGCTTTGAATTGGTGTATGAGGTTCTTTCTTTTATCAAGATCCTGTGGGTTCCTAGCAGGATTGGATTGGAAATAGTTTAATAAGAGATGCTTCTGTTGAGAAGAATTTTGTTGAAATTTGTCCTTAATTGTTGAAAATGGGTTAGGTGGGGGTGTTTCAATGATTCCCACATTGTCATTATTGCTTTCAAGAGGAAAAAGAACTGGGAAATTGTCAGATTGGAGTTCAGTATGAAGAAGTATTGTGTTTACCATCAGATGGACCAGGGATGGTAAAGGTAGTGGTAGTAGTAGTGTGGACACTCTTTTTTGGAACTTGTAATTTGTGGACCAGTCTGGGGATCAGGATAGAAGGCCTGGATCTTTAAGTACTAGTAGGAGGTGAAGAAGTTGCAGAGGACAATGGACCAGGTCTGAAGCAAGTCTTTTTTCTTGGGTGGCAGGCATCCCAGGAGGCTCTTTAGGGATGAGCTGGTGGTGAGATGGAGCAGATGAGATTATTGTTGATGCAGTATTGGCAGGGGCCCATGTCAGTAGCAGATTTGGAAAGAAAGCTGAACATGGTGGTTGTGGTATAGGCTTATGTGGAATTTCACTATTGGAGGGTGGATGTGGTCTTCCAACGTTGGAGGAGCCCTTTTTTGGTTTATTTGGTGTTGTTTTGGTATGCCTTAAATGGCTTTGTTTAAATAATTAGGTATTTTTTGGGAATTACACAGCAAATATTGGGACTACAGGAATCTGGATACTACCATTGAATAGCCCCGTTTTTTCTCTATATTTTATTTCTTGTGGACATTTTTCATAGCTTAAGTATTTGAGGGATAATTTCCCACTTTTCATTTTAAAAGATTGCTGTTGAATTTTTTTTGTGTTTTATGGGCTCACTTTAAGTCTTAGGGTTAAGTTCTTGGTACCATTGGAAAGAGCGGAATTTTCTTTACATTTCATGTCTCAATGTTGTTATAACGTAATTATGTGTTTTAAGGGTTTCAGTAGTTGAAAGTGAATTTTCTAAGTAGTTTGAGTGTTTTTTGGTGGTTTTCTGGCTTCAGGATGGTCGGGCCGCTTCAGGTGAGCTTCCCGGTGCCGGGAGGACCGCCTGCCTCAGTGCTATATGGCTGGGAAGTGCTTCTATGGAGGTTTTATGCAATTTGGTGGTCAGGTACGCCAGATTTACAGGTATGCATGGGATCTTGATTAGTAGTTTGTGTGTATAGAGTGAATAAGACAGTTTGGGGAAACTTTATTTATCATTCAACCATACGGCGGTGATATCCTTGTTCCTCACTCAGTTTTCACTGTTTTCTGGCCACAGTTTAGCTATGTTTTTTGCAAGTAAGTTCTTCATTTAACTTAACTTAGCAACTGTTTTCTCTGTTATAGACTTACAAGCTATATGAAGTATTATTTCTGTCTCTGGTGTGGATTTGCAACCTACATCAAGTATTATTGCATTCTCTGGTGTGGAAATTAGTCTAAATTTTAGTTCTTTGGTTTGGTAGTCTGTCTGGAGACTACTTTCTTGCTGATCAAGCAGTCAAGTGTATTTGGAAAAGGGTCTTTTGGTAACACAAACCAATTTACTGTAACAGGTAAATCTCACTTGTTTTTATAAAGGTACAGGGTTTTTCTTTCTGGTTTTACTCCAACTCCCTTGGTTAAGGCCTATAGCTAGTACTATAGGATTGTCTACAACATGTTAAAATAAATTTAATTTTCATGTTTCATTTAAATTGGTTATTACTTAAAAGTTTATAATTCATGCTTTAAATTGAATTAATTTTTTATATGTGTCTAAAACTTATTTAATTACTTACTTATTTCATGGTAACTTTTTGGGTTAAAATTGGTGGATATTTGGGCTCTGACTCATGTGTCTTATTTAATTGTGTCATATTTCCCCTTACATTTACTCAACATTAGTTACTAGTTATTATGTTTTTATTATTATTCTTTGTATATACTTTATTTTGGCGCTTCAGAGGGCCCTTTGCCTAAATAAAAGCCTTGGGTAACCCCCTGTAGCCCCATCACTGATTACATTCAACTTTTAACATATTTTTTAAATAAAAAACATGTTTATTTTATTTTTATTAGTATTATAAGTCTAATTTAAAAAGTAAATAAATATTCTAAGGTTGCAGTAAGTCTATTAATAATAGTAATTTTTTACCACCATTGAAGATAGTACTTAATTAAATAAATATATTATAAATAAATAAAAACTCACCATTGTGTCAATCTTAAGAAATATTTTTTGCATCTCTCTTAAAAAACTCAATTATTTTATTACTATTATTAATTTCCTTATCATCTTTTGTAAAACCCTTTCTTTATTTTTTGCATTTCCTCCTCTCCATTTTTCCCTCTTATTTTCCTTCTTCTAGACAACCAGCCAACATTTAACTTCAAAGAACTAGGTATATTTAAATATAAATTTTAAATACAGATTTTTTACTTCTGTGTAAGAAGAAAAAATAGCTTTCATCATATTTCCAATTTTATTGTTACATTAAGATATGACATAATTTTAAAATTTTGAAATAGATGATGTTTTGAATTATACATCTAGGCTAGAAAGTCAAAAGGAATGAATTTAGAAATTATAATTGGTATTTTTTATAAAGCTTTAGTAGTAAGAGAAATAATTTCATATATATTTTTAATGAATATTCGAATTGTGGATATTTCAATTCATTAGACTGTTTAAAATAAAATATTCACTTGCCTATTTAATTTAAATAATGATATTCTCTACGTGAGAAATTTATTAAAGCCTTTAGTCCAAAATAGGTAAAGCAGTAGTTATATTATAGAAAGATTCAACTATTTTAAATTTGCTAGGTGTTATATATAAAAATAGTAAAGAGAACAATTTAAAAAAAGTTTAAAACTATTTATTTCATTCAGATTGAGTTACAAATTGAAAAAAAAAATTTTTGGATGACATTATTCAAAAATTTAATCAATCAATATTAGTTGTATTCAAAGTATCATGTATATGATTAGGGCATTGCTAGTGTTTTGTGGAAAGTGTAAAAAGAGGAAAAAAAAACAGAAAATTTTAGTATGCATAATAGTTTTTAACAGTCCCATGAAACATAAATGAATTCCTAATGCTTAATTTTCTTTTCAACCACATCAATTCATTTTGTTCCAGCAGCTATTCAAAGTTCAACCTTTACCAACACCACTCAGGCAGAACATCATTAATTTTTATCTACAATAGCTTCTCACACAAAGAATAATAAATGGCACTTCCAAACTCAGAAATCATTGTTTTTCTCATTTTCCATTCTATTCAAGTTTTTATTGTCAGCCAGACCTGGGCATTTCCTGTAAAGCTACATAACAGGTGTGTTATTTCCACATTTTCACTATATTTTCATAATCTTTTCATTCTCTTCTCACCGTCTTTTAACTCTCTTTTTACTGAAATTCTCACTCTCTTTGAACTCTATTCTTAATATCTTTTGATTATTTTTCAATCGAGGGTATCAAAGTTAGAAATATTCCATTTCAAAATACCTCTTTTTTCCACCCAATCAACCATGATTATTATTAATGTATGCCATCCTGTGCCCCTTAAACATCTTTTTACTGAAAATTAATTTCATGCTTGTGTCTTTTTTTTGTGCTGTGAAATACCTTGTAAATAATTACAAATTTCTAACTTTGATACCCCTTAATATTTCCTTACTTTATTTTAATTCACTTTTCAGTTTGTTTCTTATCATATCTGAGCATATAAGAAACAGTTTCTAAGTTTTTTTGTGCTCTCTTTCTTTTAATCTGTCTTTTCCTGGGTAAGAGGGTAACTGTTGGCCGGTCGTCTAGAAGAAGGAGAAAATAGAATAAGGAATGAGAGGAGGAGCAGGAGGAAAGGAGTATAGGTAATAAAAAAATAAAATTTAATAAAATTATTTAATTTATTGAGAGAAAAAACAACGATAAGTGAGCTGGGAGGTGACAACAACTTGGTATTATTAATATCAATATTATATAAGTAAGAGTTCTGCGCGGCAACCAAAATAATTACTATCAGACTTAAAGCAACCTTTAAATTGTTATATAAAATTTTAATTAGAATTTTATTACTAATAAAAAGAATATAAACGTAATATAAAAATTGTATTTAAATTGTTGAGTGTATAATAAGTGATAAGGCTACAGGGGATTATCCAAGGCCCTTTTATAGGCAATGGGTCCTCTGAAGCGCTACTATATCAGTAAATACAATGATTAGAAAGGAATAAAACAAATATATCAAAAAGAGTAAATGAAACATAACAATATAGAGAAAAACATGAAACAATTAATTAAAAGCCCAATTAAGAATCCAATTTCCCCGCCATTAATCCCCAAATCAGTAAGTGACAATAGTAAATAACTAAACAAGAGTGGAAACATAGGAACTATGAGAAATATAATTCCCAACAGATGGTCCATCCTGATTAGAGGACATTTTAAGTGAAACAAAAAATAATTTGACGCAACAAAACAATCAATTAATCTCAATTTAGTTCAAATTAATTTATTTGTTTTTTCTAACACAATTAAGGGTCAAAAGAAGCGTCCTTAATAATTGTTTAGTGTCATATGAGAGGTATTAGTTAATATATAAATTTAAGTAATTAATTTAAATATATTATAAATCAAATTTACACTTGTAATTATAATATATGTTTTTTAATTAATCAAATATAAATTTATAATTATTAAATATATAAAAATGCGCCATTATTTTTAGAATATATTATATTATGCTCAATTTAATTGTATATAAAAATATATATAACCAATAAATTTAATGTAACATTTGTATATAATAAAATTCTTATATAATTTCATTATGTAATAAAATATTAAGTTATATTCATTAAATACAAGTTTTACCCACTCTTTAAGGTTTTATAATTTATATATCATTTACTGGACTCCTGGAATAGCCTGGCTGACACTCCCTCACTCTAAAAAAACAATAAAAAAAATGCTAAGATTTTTTCTTTTTGTATTTTTTCAACAGAGCAGGCAGATTTGAAATTTCTTTGCCAGGTATCCATGCATCATGTTCAGATGATTTGTTCTTATATCTCAATAAATATTCAGTACCTCTTTCAGAAGTGATAATTCTATCATTGAGAATTTTATCAATTTCTGCTGTTTCTGTGACTTCCTGAGGGTTCTTCTTAGGTCTTCCTCTTCTTTTTGGAAATAAGTCACTGTTGGAAGTATAAGGTTTAAGCAAAGAAATGGGAAAGACAGGATGTTTCCTATCATATGGAGAATACAATACAACTTCTACTGCATTATCACCAACCATTCTTTTAACAACAAATGGTCCTACAAAAGGATCTTTTAATTTGTGGTTACCTTGTAAATTGAAATGGACAGTAGAGATCAACACTTCATCTTTAAATGTGTATTCTTTATGGGATTTATCCCATCTTTTCTTTTCATATTCAAATGCTTTATCAATACAACTCTGAGCATGTTTTCTGCATAGCTGTTGCATTTGCATAAAAGATTTTACACCAGGATGTAGTTCCAACTTAGGTAATTTATTATTGAGAATCTGAGCAGGAGTGTTTGGGACATAACCTAACCAAAGCTCAAAAGGCTTTTTCTCAGTGACAGAATGAAAAGTGCTATTATATGCAAATTCAAGACCAGGCAAAAGAGTGACCCAATCATGAGTAAATCTGTCATTATCTTTATATTCTAAACCAAAGGCACAATACCTTCTAATCATATCTTCCAGAGTTTGAATCATTCTTTCAGCTAGACCATCAGTCTGAGGATGGTGAGCTGTAGATAATTTTAACTCACAGCCACAAATATCCATCAAAGAGGTCCAAAACTCAGAAGTGAATTTTGGATCCCTATCAGAGATAATGGCTTTTGGAAAACCAATAATATTAAACATGTAAGACCACCATAAGAAAGCTAATTCTTTGGTGGATACATCTTTGTGGGTTGGAATAAATTTGCACATTTTTGTGAATCTATCAACTATTACCCAACAAGAGTTAAAGTTGTCTTTACCTGCAACAGGAAGACCAGTGACAAAATCCATATTAATGATTTGCCAGGGAGCACTAGGTGCTTCAATATGTTGTAATAACCCTGCTCTCTTGCCTGTTAACTTTTTAGATTTTTGGCAGGAATCACAAGATTCAACATATAATTTTGTGTCTTCAGACATATTAGCCCACCATGCAGTGTTTTTGATTCTAATCAATGTTTTTTCAAGATCAAAATGACCAGCTAATATGTCATCATGACAAAGTTTGAGGATAGTTTCTTTCATTGAAGGAGGAATAACAATTACATTGGTAAGCTTCCTTCTATAATAAATATAATTATCTTCAATAGAAAACTTTCCTTTATTTAAAGCATTTTGGTATTTTGCAGGAAGAGTTTTTATTAATGCTTGAATTGAAGCATTCTTAGGATCATTCAAAATAGTAACTAATTTATTTAAGTCAGAATCTTTATCATATGAATCCAGTATTAACTGTAATAACTCTTCTTCCATGTCAACTATAAATATACCATGTATATGAACAGTGTCATCCTCAGGTACATAAACAGGATTGGAGTCATTATTTGGCAGAGGCAATCTGGAGAGCATATCAACATTAGAGTGAACATTTCCAGCTCTGTGGATAATAGTCATCCTTCCTCTGTATTCCTGAACAGAAAGTTGCCACCTGAACATATGTCTGTTAGGTGTTTTGAGGTTTAAGAGAGATTTCACAGCACTACAGTCAGTTACCAACTCAAATTTTTGGTCATCCAAGTAGTAATGAAGTTTCTCAAGAGCCCAAACAACTGCTAAGCACTCCAATTGAGTGGCACCATATTTCAATTCACTATTTCTTAAGGTTCTTGAAATATAACAAATTACAACCTCTGAGGATTTATCATTAATAATTTGCTTTTGGTGAAGGGCAGCACCCAGACCAATAAAGCTAGCATCTGTATAAAGTACAAATGGCTTGTTAAAATCTGGAAGAGCCAATATAGGGGCTGACATTAAGCAATTTTTCAATGTATTAAAAGCTTTTTGACAGTCATCATTCCAGAGAAAAGCAACATCTTTTCTGGTTAGTTTTGTAAGAGGCAAGGCTATGACCTGATAATTTTTAATATATTGTCTATAATAGCCACACATACCTAAAAAACTTTGTATTTCTCTTACAGAAGTTGGTGCTTTCACATTTTGAATGGCAGCAACTTTATTATGGTCTACACAAATTTGTAAGCCTGACACAACATGGCCAAGGACTTTCAAAGATTGAAAACCAAATTTACACTTTTTTAAAGATAAGGTCATATTGATTTCATCCATTTTTTGGAAAACTCTATTTAAATGAATCATATGTTCATCAAAAGTTTTAGAAAAAACAATAATATCATCAATATAAACCATGAGCCAACCTTCAATAATTTCTTGATGGAAAGTGTTATCCATGACTTTTTGGAAAACTGAAGGAGCATTTTTAGGGCCAAATGGCATCCTAACATACTTATATATTCCCATATGAGTAGCAATAAGCAAAAAAATTTGAGAATTTTTCTCAACTGGAACTTGATGATAACCTTTATTACCATCCAGACAACTAATAAATTTTGCACCTTGCAAGGTAGCATGTATTGAATTAATTCTGGGTAAAGGATAAATATCATCAACAGTATAAGTATTTAAAGCTCTGTAATCTCCACATAATCTAGCCTTATCTTTTTCATAAGAAATTAAGACTGGGGAGATGACACAATATTTGGGGGTGACATCCACTTTCTCAATGATATTCATTTTCAATAATGTTTCAATATTATCTTCAATATCTTTTCTTTTTGATGGAGAAGCAGGATATGGTTTTTTCTTAAGG
Source organism: Hemileia vastatrix (assembly GCA_030280995.1). Taxonomy (NCBI): domain Eukaryota; kingdom Fungi; phylum Basidiomycota; class Pucciniomycetes; order Pucciniales; family Zaghouaniaceae; genus Hemileia; species Hemileia vastatrix. Next base: position 14,574,395 of record JASXTE010000018.1, on the reverse strand, counting down.
GAAGGAGGAATATCACTCAAATTACAGGATAAGGTAATTTTCATCTCTTCCTGAACAATTCCCAAGACATGAGAACCATGAGCAAAAGCCATAGGGAAAGAGGTAATAGAGGCAACAATAGAATCCTTTTGTTCATTAGTTAAATGATCACCAAAAGAAGCGGTATTTATTTCATGTAATAAATCATCCATTTCAGTTGTTGTTCTACCTTTACATTGGGTGAGTGAGTTACAAGATTTCAACAAATGCCCAGAAGGTTTAGGAGAAGAAATTTTGAATTTTCTTTTCCCATTCATTCCTAATGTAAAGCAATTATTTGCTGGGTCCAGTTTCACACCAAACATTGTTAAAATATCATTTCCCATAATAAACCAATTGCTCAAATTATCATTTTTCATGACAACAAACTCACAAATAGCTCTGACAAAACCACCATTATATTTGAAGAATACAGAGGTTTTGTATTTGCCAATAGGAAATAAGGTAGAACCATACCCTCTCCATTTTTCAGAAGTTATAGGCAATAATTTACTCAAATAATCCATATCCACTGAAGCCAAAGCTTTTTCAGATACTACACTTCCTCCAGCACCAGAATCAAGAACTACATCAACATTTTTACCATTAATGATAACAGGTGCCTTTAAAGGGGATATAGGAATAGAATTGTTAGTAATATCTTTAATTATCTCAGCATTTTCTACTGAAGATAAATTCAATACACAATCTTCAGATATATTATTTAAATAATGGACATCATGTTCCAACATTAAAACATCTTTAACAGATTCATTTTCATAGGAGATATTACTTTCACAGTCACTGGAAGAATTATTGACATCAAGTTCAACTTCATCAGTGTCTTCATTTTGTTCAACAAGATGAATTTTCTTGTCACAAACATGACCCTTCTGCCACGGTTTGTTACATTTATAACAAGTATTTGTTGCATATTTTCTAGGTGCAACTGGGGCAGAGGGTTTACCAGATTTTTCTGGGAGCTTTATAGAAGGTTTATTCTGATCATTATAAGATTTACTAAGGTAATTCTTTGGTTCATATCTATGGTTGAGTAGTACTTCATTACAGATATTAATGAAAGAAGAATTTTCCCTTACATGCTCAGTTCTAGCAACAATCAAATCCCTAAGAGAATTTGGTAATTTATACAAGATTTTATCTCTCCAAATATCATAATCCATCTTTGGATCAATTGCTCTAAGGATTTTAGTTATTTTCATCAGAAAAACAATGGGCTTTTCAACAGAGGAGGATACATATCTAGTATTCTCATACAGTCTCTGCTGAGCTAACCTGAATTTTGAACCACCAAATTGATTCTCAATCAAGGATTTCCAATCATTCCATGTATAATGATTGTTATCTAAGAGGACAGATTCATACCACATCAAGGCTACATTGGAAAATAAAGAAATTAACTTAGAAACAATTTCCTCATCAGGTAGTTTATAAGATCTCTTTAAATTATCAATTCTTTGGATAAAGTGTTGCCAATCAGAGGAAGAATCACCATCAAAGGTAGGATATTGGTCTAACTTAGGCCAATTTTTCTGACTACTGGGATGGTCCACTTTTTGGTTTGAATTATTCATTAGTAATAATTCCTGAAGTTTAGCCAGGTGTTCAGAAATTTCATTATTTACAGAAACAGCTGGTGCATGACTATCACAAGATTTTTTGCTAGTAGCAAAAGATTTTACAGACTCATTGTCAGTTTGTTTAATGGTTGAAATATGAGGAAGAAATGATGAACTTTGTTCAGGTTTTTTCCCTTTATTTTTATGCAGCTTACTGGCAGAAATCTCATTTAATTCATTATTGATGGTTAAGGTTGAGAACTTTTCCTGTAGGTCAGACACATAGTTTCTTATTCTTGGAATTTCAGACATCTGGTCATTCACTTTTGCAAGAGATAGAACATTTCTGTCCTCAGAAACTGAGTGTTTGGTACTTAGTGCATGGAAGTCATTTTTTAGTTTCTTCAACTCATTTTGTAGAGATTTTATTTCATTTTTGAATGAATAATTTTCCTCAATAAGGGGTTTCAATTCACTCAATGTTTTATGCAGACTGATATTTCTATCTGAGATAGCTCTATGGTCACTTCTTATTTGTTTTTGTTGACTAAGAACAATATTCAAGGTTTCTTTGATTTTTAAATAAGCTGTATCTTGTACAGAAGAACTCACTCTACATTGCAAGTGTAAATTATTTAATCTATCATTTTCATGGATTAACACATCTCTCACATGTTTGTCTTTCACAATATTAAAATCAAGGGTATCTTTCAAAATTTCCTCAGAAGTTTTTTCAATTAAGTTATAGATTTCAGGGGGAACAGAATCATTTTTAATTGCAAGAGAAGGATTAATTAAAGATGTAGAAGTTAAATGTAAAGGTTCATCAAATGACAATTTGCTAATTACATCAATAGGGCTACTAGTTACAGGAAGCTGTCTTTTAACAGGTTTAACTGTTCTTTCACCATGTTCAATAATATTACCTGCAGAAGAAGATTTATTAGAAAACATACCCAAGTGACTATCAACCAAATTACTTACCATGGCAGAGGAGGAAACTTCCCCTGGGACTGTGTTTGGGATTGTGCTTGGGCCTTCTTTCTCCTGCTTTGTTGGTAGGGATGAGGAGGTGGATGGAAATTGGGTGTTCTGGATGGGCCAGGCTGATGATGAGGAGGGTGTTGCACATTCTGTTGGTAGTGACTCATTAGATAATCCCATTTCCATTGCTCTACTTCCATAGTATTTGGATTTTGGATGGTTGAGCTGGGTGGCTGTGAAGGTTGAGCCTGAAATTGAAGCTGATTGGGAGGCAATTGAGGAGGGGCCTGGGCCTGAATCTGGTTCCTGAGTTCTTGGACCTGGTCCCACAATGTGTCTACCTTTGCTTTGTACGTCATATTTTCTGTCTTCAACTCTTTTATATGACTGGAGAGGTTGCTGATTTGTTGTGGCAGAGGAAGCTTTTTTATTTTGAAGCCTTTTGGAAGACCTTCTTGAGGCACTAGAGGCTTTACTTCCTTCTGTGGTACTGGGGGAAGGGGGTTTGGTTTGTTTGCATTTCCTGTCATTTCCACATCCTGCAGTATGAGAATTCTTTGTGTTAGCATAAGATTTTTTATGACCAACTTTAGAAGAACTTACAGTGTCAGCATCATAGTCAATTTCTATCTCATCCACTTGCATGTTATCCATTTTTTCTGTCAAATTGTTGGACATACTAGTGGGAAGATTAATATTTTACTTTGTACTTTATAAAAAAAAAATAATCAAAGTTAGTCAATAATTTGCTCCAAATAATATAAAAAAATTTTTTAATTAATTAAATTATAGAAAAATTAACTTTCAATATAAAGTAATAATTAAAAAATTAATTTTTTTAAAAAAAATGGATTGCAAGTTTAAATTGGGAATAACAAGTTAGTTAATTCAACCAATTAATTACCAATATTAAATATGGCAATATATTGGGACTAAGCACAATGTACTTTTAAGTCAACCAAAAATTAACAATAATTAATAATAAAAAAAAATTAAATTAATAATTCAATTTGTATTAATAATAATGTTAATTCTTCTAGGACTAAGAGGATTTAACACTCTATAATGGTCAACTAGGAAAAAAAAAATTTTAAAAATTGAACACTTACACTCAGTGAATCAGCAATTAAGCCACAATCACTGTTATTGCAATAAAAATATAGTATTATGAGTGAGAGGCGCAAAGGTGAACTTACTATAGTGATCGAAAAATCACTTCAAAATAATATAAAAATTAATATTATATAAACCTAATATGTCAAACCCAAGTTCGAAACACAGTCGCGGCAAAAGTTTCGTTTTGCTAGGTGGTCCGTGCGTTTTGTCGTTCGTCGCCAGGCTTCGATCGTCGTCGTCGTTTGGAAAGGCCCTCAGTTGTCGGCCGGTCGTCTAGAAGAAGGAGAAAATAGAATAAGGAATGAGAGGAGGAGCAGGAGGAAAGGAGTATAGGTAATAAAAAAATAAAATTTAATAAAATTATTTAATTTATTGAGAGAAAAAACAACGATAAGTGAGCTGGGAGGTGACAACAACTTGGTATTATTAATATCAATATTATATAAGTAAGAGTTCTGCGCGGCAACCAAAATAATTACTATCAGACTTAAAGCAACCTTTAAATTGTTATATAAAATTTTAATTAGAATTTTATTACTAATAAAAAGAATATAAACGTAATATAAAAATTGTATTTAAATTGTTGAGTGTATAATAAGTGATAAGGCTACAGGGGATTATCCAAGGCCCTTTTATAGGCAATGGGTCCTCTGAAGCGCTACTATATCAGTAAATACAATGATTAGAAAGGAATAAAACAAATATATCAAAAAGAGTAAATGAAACATAACAATATAGAGAAAAACATGAAACAATTAATTAAAAGCCCAATTAAGAATCCAATTTCCCCGCCATTAATCCCCAAATCAGTAAGTGACAATAGTAAATAACTAAACAAGAGTGGAAACATAGGAACTATGAGAAATATAATTCCCAACAGATGGTCCATCCTGATTAGAGGACATTTTAAGTGAAACAAAAAATAATTTGACGCAACAAAACAATCAATTAATCTCAATTTAGTTCAAATTAATTTATTTGTTTTTTCTAACACAATTAAGGGTCAAAAGAAGCGTCCTTAATAATTGTTTAGTGTCATATGAGAGGTATTAGTTAATATATAAATTTAAGTAATTAATTTAAATATATTATAAATCAAATTTACACTTGTAATTATAATATATGTTTTTTAATTAATCAAATATAAATTTATAATTATTAAATATATAAAAATGCGCCATTATTTTTAGAATATATTATATTATGCTCAATTTAATTGTATATAAAAATATATATAACCAATAAATTTAATGTAACATTTGTATATAATAAAATTCTTTTATAATTTCATTATGTAATAAAATATTAAGTTATATTCATTAAATACAAGTTTTACCCACTCTTTAAGGTTTTATAATTTATATATCATTTACTGGACTCCTGGAATAGCCTGGCTGACAGTAACTGATGATTTTATGTCTCCTCCAGCCAGGAATTGGGAGTAAATTAAATTACAGGTCAGTTAAATCAGTTTCCCTTTTTTAAATTTTCTACTGAATAACTTTTAAACCTATCAATTTGATTGAATTTTTTAAAACAATAAAACCAATTTTAAAAAAAAATTTATTTGAATCAATTGATACAATCTATTTGTTTGATTTGTTTGATTCAATTGATATGATAAAATAAATCAAATCAATCAAATTGAATGAAGCAAACAATTTGTTTAAATTAATTGATTTAATTGATTCTTTTGATTTGATCATATAGAAGGAATGAATTCATTCAATTTATTTCAGTTAATTTAACTGTTTTAATTAATTCAATAAATTTGTTTGATTCAATCAAATAAAACAAATCAAATGAATTTTTTCAATAATTTTTTTTATTTTAGATTTTTTTATTTTTTTGCTATTAAATTTATTGTACGATTATTGATGTAGTTTTTTTAATTTTAATCTTTTCATGAAAATTTTTATCAGCCAGGCTACTAGACTTACCTGGTAAAAAATATAATTATTTTACTGAGGTGAAGCCAGGCCTTTTTAAAATTCTTATTAATAATTAATTATTTTATATTTACTTATGTATTACTTACAACTAACTAAGCTAATTATATTAAGTAGTGTAAATAATTAATTTAAGTAAGTGTCCCATACATTTTTACTCCCTAATACAGTGCTCAATAATGCAGTTGATTGGGAATAAAAATTAATAATAAAATTATAATAAAAAGCCATGAAAATATTAAATTACTTCATTGAGAGATCTGGATTTCCGTGAAATCACTATAATTAACCCAAATGTTTTGTATTAATTGTGACAGTCCAAGGGAACTCATACTTTATTACCAGTTAAAATGATGCCCTTTTTGACGTACCAATTAATTTTTTTTTCTTTATGTCATATATATACTCCTTCTTAGTCAGCTTCTTTCTCACATCCTTTTAATATATGGTGTAAATTCTGTGTCTTTATTTCACTCATTTTTGCCTATAAAAGGCCCTCACTTTTTGTACTTTTCAAATCATTCCTTACTTACTTTATTATAATTACATAAAAAATCTATTTATTATTATCAATTATTGTTTTTAGTATTTACACTAAACCGTGATTCTAAACCTTTAAATATAATAGTAATCCACCTCTTTACCTCTTGTTATTTGAGTAAATAGTCTTTAAAAAGATAAGAAAGTACGTACCAAGTTTGAATCCTCTAAAACCCATTGTTGCCGCCCTTGGACCTCCCTGGAAAACCTTCTAGACTTGAAAGACCACTTAAAAGTTGAGAACCTTTCCGAATCGTGGAAAGGGAATTGTTACTTGAGGCGGGAGACCCTGGGGACCATTGCCATTCGAGATATCTATAAGGACAAGTGAATGAAGAAAATGACAAACATCATATATCACATGACTAAAATTTTGCTGCGAACGGGAATTGAACCACGCTCCAGAACTGTCACCGGACAAACTACGCACAAGGTTGAGGGTGTTCCTGGAAGTGAGATGGAGGGAGTAGTTTAGAAACTTCTTCGAAGCACAGAGGAAATGTTTGAGGAATTTATTCTAAGATGACTCAAAGGAAGAGCTACGGCTTCGAGATATGTTCAATAAGAATTCTAAGATAATTTAGAGGTAATATTAATATTATTGAGATCTCACAACGGGTTGGAAACTCAATATTCAAAGATTTATGTTTTAGAAATGATTACTGAGAAAAATAAGGAAATTTACAATAAAAATGATTTAAACTGAAGCTTTACCACTATTAACTATATATACGTTTTATAATTTAATTCTAAAGAATTATTGAACCACAATCCAACCCCTTTTATATCCATTACTCCTCCTTGCATTGACCTCATACCCATCCATCATTCCGTACTCCACAGACCTCCAAAAATACACCTGTTACACCTGGACCCTCCTCACTAACATCTGTTAACCCTTTAATCCTCCGCTAACCATCCTGTCCATACTAACTACCCCTGTTAATAACCCACAGATACTTAATAAACCTTTTTGGGGAATATTACATTAACTATTGCACCATGTGTTGCTTATCAAAGAAAAGACTAAACACACTATTGAGAGATTGACTAATTTAGATTTAAAGTTTAGAATAGCACGGTTGAATAGTGAGTACACAAAGGAAAGTTGCAGTTGCTTTGTAGAATCGTTTTCTGCACTTCAAGTATGGATTTAGACCTCTGTATTATTGATTTAATGAGCTGCTTTTGCCTCAAGTGTCACGTGGCACATGACAGTTTCCCAGGTATAAAACGCAAGCTCCGTTGAGCGTGAGACATATTATTCCCACACTACTTTCTCTCAATTCTTCTTTTAATTATTTTCTATTTATTATGTCGACTTGTCCTACCCCAACTCCCACACCTCCACACCCCAAAGAAGATGGTGCAATTGTTACCTGGCAATACTTCCAAGCCTGCACGGCCTGCGAATTGATAGAATATTTTTGTGTCAAAAGCATGGCCACACGAGGCCCTCACCAGAAATGTGAGTTTTGCTGCTGGAGACGGGTGACTTGTGATGCCTTATTAAAAAACTCTGACATCGAACAACAGTTTACCAAAACTAAATACTGGGTAATCCCAAAGACCAAAGAGGTGGTCGAAGACATCTGGGACGTGTCGGTCAGGGACAATTGGTCAGTGGAAGAGGTTGAGGAGGATGTTGAGGATACTATGGCAACCTGGGTAACCCAGGCCACAGGTAAAAGACAAGGGGTGGAAGAGGAGGTGGATGAATTGGTTGAAGAGGATGAGGATGAAGTCCCCATCTCGAGGAGGATGCCGAAGAAGCGGAAAATGGTCGTCGAAGATGATGAAGAGGTGAAGGAAGTGACAGTGGAGGTCACCCCAAAGTTATTTTTAGTGGCTGACCCGTTTTTCGAAGTAAGTCTGCTTTTCTTATTTCAAAAATTTTGTTACTGATGACCGTATGTTTTTAGAATTCAGATGTCATCGCGGAAGCTCCTATTGTTGAAGTGGCGCCATTGTTGCCAGTTGAGGAGAATCAACCAGTGATTGATTTGAGGGAGGACAAAGAGGAAACTCTTGACCAGGTATGGTCAAAGAAACCTCGGCAGTTTTAATGAGCTCGATTCATTGAAGATTTAAGTGGTGAGGTTGATAAGGTTATTGATTCTGCCTCCTTTGACGTGGCTGAAGAATTAATAGAGATCAGTGAAGTGGTACTGGTAAGAGAGGAGGAGTTATTTGAGAAATGCAGGAAGGAAATAAGGGTGGTATTGGAAAAAATGAAGAAATTGGTTAAGGAGAAAATACAGGAGAAAATTTGAAATGGAAAGAGAAAAAAGAAAGGAAGGAAAAAAATAGAAATCAATTTGTGTATTTATTTATTTATTTATTTTTGTTGTTTTAATTGATATTATATATATATATATTATAAGATTTTGAAAAAGAAAAAAAAATATTTGAATAAAATTTTGTTTCAAATTTTGAAAGAAGGAAAGAAAAAAATATTTAACTGAGAAAATTTTACTTTAAGTTTTGAAAGGGAAAAAAAATTAAGTAAAAAAAATAGTTGATTGAAACAATTTCGTTTGAAATGAAAATTTAATGAGAGAAAAATTTGTTATTTGTTAAAGTTTATTTATTTAAGTTTTGAGGAATTTTGGTTATTTGAAAAGAAAGAAGAAAAAAAAGTTTTGAAAAAAGAATTTGAAAGAAACAAGTAATTTGTTCGAAGAATTTTAAAAGAGTGATTTAAAGGTTGAAGTAAAGTTTGAGAAGGATTTTCATATTGAGTTCGTGAAAAATTTGATCTTTTGAAGAAAATAAAAAAAATAAATAAAGGAAAAGAAAAAAAGTTTTAAAGGAGAAAAGAAAGAAAATCAAAGGAATTATTGATTTTTTAAGATTTTTTTAATGAATTTTAAGACAATATTTTTATTTTATTTTATATAGGCAATAATTTACTCAAATAATCCATATCCACTGAAGCCAAAGCTTTTTCAGATACTACACTTCCTCCAGCACCAGAATCAAGAACTACATCAACATTTTTACCATTAATGATAACAGGTGCCTTTAAAGGGGATATAGGAATAGAATTGTTAGTAATATCTTTAATTATCTCAGCATTTTCTACTGAAGATAAATTCAATACACAATCTTCAGATATATTATTTAAATAATGGACATCATGTTCCAACATTAAAACATCTTTAACAGATTCATTTTCATAGGAGATATTACTTTCACAGTCACTGGAAGAATTATTGACATCAAGTTCAACTTCATCAGTGTCTTCATTTTGTTCAACAAGATGAATTTTCTTGTCACAAACATGACCCTTCTGCCACGGTTTGTTACATTTATAACAAGTATTTGTTGCATATTTTCTAGGTGCAACTGGGGCAGAGGGTTTACCAGATTTTTCTGGGAGCTTTATAGAAGGTTTATTCTGATCATTATAAGATTTACTAAGGTAATTCTTTGGTTCATATCTATGGTTGAGTAGTACTTCATTACAGATATTAATGAAAGAAGAATTTTCCCTTACATGCTCAGTTCTAGCAACAATCAAATCCCTAAGAGAATTTGGTAATTTATACAAGATTTTATCTCTCCAAATATCATAATCCATCTTTGGATCAATTGCTCTAAGGATTTTAGTTATTTTCATCAGAAAAACAATGGGCTTTTCAACAGAGGAGGATACATATCTAGTATTCTCATACAGTCTCTGCTGAGCTAACCTGAATTTTGAACCACCAAATTGATTCTCAATCAAGGATTTCCAATCATTCCATGTATAATGATTGTTATCTAAGAGGACAGATTCATACCACATCAAGGCTACATTGGAAAATAAAGAAATTAACTTAGAAACAATTTCCTCATCAGGTAGTTTATAAGATCTCTTTAAATTATCAATTCTTTGGATAAAGTGTTGCCAATCAGAGGAAGAATCACCATCAAAGGTAGGATATTGGTCTAACTTAGGCCAATTTTTCTGACTACTGGGATGGTCCACTTTTTGGTTTGAATTATTCATTAGTAATAATTCCTGAAGTTTAGCCAGGTGTTCAGAAATTTCATTATTTACAGAAACAGCTGGTGCATGACTATCACAAGATTTTTTGCTAGTAGCAAAAGATTTTACAGACTCATTGTCAGTTTGTTTAATGGTTGAAATATGAGGAAGAAATGATGAACTTTGTTCAGGTTTTTTCCCTTTATTTTTATGCAGCTTACTGGCAGAAATCTCATTTAATTCATTATTGATGGTTAAGGTTGAGAACTTTTCCTGTAGGTCAGACACATAGTTTCTTATTCTTGGAATTTCAGACATCTGGTCATTCACTTTTGCAAGAGATAGAACATTTCTGTCCTCAGAAACTGAGTGTTTGGTACTTAGTGCATGGAAGTCATTTTTTAGTTTCTTCAACTCATTTTGTAGAGATTTTATTTCATTTTTGAATGAATAATTTTCCTCAATAAGGGGTTTCAATTCACTCAATGTTTTATGCAGACTGATATTTCTATCTGAGATAGCTCTATGGTCACTTCTTATTTGTTTTTGTTGACTAAGAACAATATTCAAGGTTTCTTTGATTTTTAAATAAGCTGTATCTTGTACAGAAGAACTCACTCTACATTGCAAGTGTAAATTATTTAATCTATCATTTTCATGGATTAACACATCTCTCACATGTTTGTCTTTCACAATATTAAAATCAAGGGTATCTTTCAAAATTTCCTCAGAAGTTTTTTCAATTAAGTTATAGATTTCAGGGGGAACAGAATCATTTTTAATTGCAAGAGAAGGATTAATTAAAGATGTAGAAGTTAAATGTAAAGGTTCATCAAATGACAATTTGCTAATTACATCAATAGGGCTACTAGTTACAGGAAGCTGTCTTTTAACAGGTTTAACTGTTCTTTCACCATGTTCAATAATATTACCTGCAGAAGAAGATTTATTAGAAAACATACCCAAGTGACTATCAACCAAATTACTTACCATGGCAGAGGAGGAAACTTCCCCTGGGACTGTGTTTGGGATTGTGCTTGGGCCTTCTTTCTCCTGCTTTGTTGGTAGGGATGAGGAGGTGGATGGAAATTGGGTGTTCTGGATGGGCCAGGCTGATGATGAGGAGGGTGTTGCACATTCTGTTGGTAGTGACTCATTAGATAATCCCATTTCCATTGCTCTACTTCCATAGTATTTGGATTTTGGATGGTTGAGCTGGGTGGCTGTGAAGGTTGAGCCTGAAATTGAAGCTGATTGGGAGGCAATTGAGGAGGGGCCTGGGCCTGAATCTGGTTCCTGAGTTCTTGGACCTGGTCCCACAATGTGTCTACCTTTGCTTTGTACGTCATATTTTCTGTCTTCAACTCTTTTATATGACTGGAGAGGTTGCTGATTTGTTGTGGCAGAGGAAGCTTTTTTATTTTGAAGCCTTTTGGAAGACCTTCTTGAGGCACTAGAGGCTTTACTTCCTTCTGTGGTACTGGGGGAAGGGGGTTTGGTTTGTTTGCATTTCCTGTCATTTCCACATCCTGCAGTATGAGAATTCTTTGTGTTAGCATAAGATTTTTTATGACCAACTTTAGAAGAACTTACAGTGTCAGCATCATAGTCAATTTCTATCTCATCCACTTGCATGTTATCCATTTTTTCTGTCAAATTGTTGGACATACTAGTGGGAAGATTAATATTTTACTTTGTACTTTATAAAAAAAAAATAATCAAAGTTAGTCAATAATTTGCTCCAAATAATATAAAAAAATTTTTTAATTAATTAAATTATAGAAAAATTAACTTTCAATATAAAGTAATAATTAAAAAATTAATTTTTTTAAAAAAAATGGATTGCAAGTTTAAATTGGGAATAACAAGTTAGTTAATTCAACCAATTAATTACCAATATTAAATATGGCAATATATTGGGACTAAGCACAATGTACTTTTAAGTCAACCAAAAATTAACAATAATTAATAATAAAAAAAAATTAAATTAATAATTCAATTTGTATTAATAATAATGTTAATTCTTCTAGGACTAAGAGGATTTAACACTCTATAATGGTCAACTAGGAAAAAAAAAATTTTAAAAATTGAACACTTACACTCAGTGAATCAGCAATTAAGCCACAATCACTGTTATTGCAATAAAAATATAGTATTATGAGTGAGAGGCGCAAAGGTGAACTTACTATAGTGATCGAAAAATCACTTCAAAATAATATAAAAATTAATATTATATAAACCTAATATGTCAAACCCAAGTTCGAAACACAGTCGCGGCAAAAGTTTCGTTTTGCTAGGTGGTCCGTGCGTTTTGTCGTTCGTCGCCAGGCTTCGATCGTCGTCGTCGTTTGGAAAGGCCCTCAGTTGTCGGCCGGTCGTCTAGAAGAAGGAGAAAATAGAATAAGGAATGAGAGGAGGAGCAGGAGGAAAGGAGTATAGGTAATAAAAAAATAAAATTTAATAAAATTATTTAATTTATTGAGAGAAAAAACAACGATAAGTGAGCTGGGAGGTGACAACAACTTGGTATTATTAATATCAATATTATATAAGTAAGAGTTCTGCGCGGCAACCAAAATAATTACTATCAGACTTAAAGCAACCTTTAAATTGTTATATAAAATTTTAATTAGAATTTTATTACTAATAAAAAGAATATAAACGTAATATAAAAATTGTATTTAAATTGTTGAGTGTATAATAAGTGATAAGGCTACAGGGGATTATCCAAGGCCCTTTTATAGGCAATGGGTCCTCTGAAGCGCTACTATATCAGTAAATACAATGATTAGAAAGGAATAAAACAAATATATCAAAAAGAGTAAATGAAACATAACAATATAGAGAAAAACATGAAACAATTAATTAAAAGCCCAATTAAGAATCCAATTTCCCCGCCATTAATCCCCAAATCAGTAAGTGACAATAGTAAATAACTAAACAAGAGTGGAAACATAGGAACTATGAGAAATATAATTCCCAACAGATGGTCCATCCTGATTAGAGGACATTTTAAGTGAAACAAAAAATAATTTGACGCAACAAAACAATCAATTAATCTCAATTTAGTTCAAATTAATTTATTTGTTTTTTCTAACACAATTAAGGGTCAAAAGAAGCGTCCTTAATAATTGTTTAGTGTCATATGAGAGGTATTAGTTAATATATAAATTTAAGTAATTAATTTAAATATATTATAAATCAAATTTACACTTGTAATTATAATATATGTTTTTTAATTAATCAAATATAAATTTATAATTATTAAATATATAAAAATGCGCCATTATTTTTAGAATATATTATATTATGCTCAATTTAATTGTATATAAAAATATATATAACCAATAAATTTAATGTAACATTTGTATATAATAAAATTCTTTTATAATTTCATTATGTAATAAAATATTAAGTTATATTCATTAAATACAAGTTTTACCCACTCTTTAAGGTTTTATAATTTATATATCATTTACTGGACTCCTGGAATAGCCTGGCTGACAGTAACTGATGATTTTATGTCTCCTCCAGCCAGGAATTGGGAGTAAATTAAATTACAGGTCAGTTAAATCAGTTTCCCTTTTTTAAATTTTCTACTGAATAACTTTTAAACCTATCAATTTGATTGAATTTTTTAAAACAATAAAACCAATTTTAAAAAAAAATTTATTTGAATCAATTGATACAATCTATTTGTTTGATTTGTTTGATTCAATTGATATGATAAAATAAATCAAATCAATCAAATTGAATGAAGCAAACAATTTGTTTAAATTAATTGATTTAATTGATTCTTTTGATTTGATCATATAGAAGGAATGAATTCATTCAATTTATTTCAGTTAATTTAACTGTTTTAATTAATTCAATAAATTTGTTTGATTCAATCAAATAAAACAAATCAAATGAATTTTTTCAATAATTTTTTTTATTTTAGATTTTTTTATTTTTTTGCTATTAAATTTATTGTACGATTATTGATGTAGTTTTTTTAATTTTAATCTTTTCATGAAAATTTTTATCAGCCAGGCTACTAGACTTACCTGGTAAAAAATATAATTATTTTACTGAGGTGAAGCCAGGCCTTTTTAAAATTCTTATTAATAATTAATTATTTTATATTTACTTATGTATTACTTACAACTAACTAAGCTAATTATATTAAGTAGTGTAAATAATTAATTTAAGTAAGTGTCCCATACATTTTTACTCCCTAATACAGTGCTCAATAATGCAGTTGATTGGGAATAAAAATTAATAATAAAATTATAATAAAAAGCCATGAAAATATTAAATTACTTCATTGAGAGATCTGGATTTCCGTGAAATCACTATAATTAACCCAAATGTTTTGTATTAATTGTGACAGTCCAAGGGAACTCATACTTTATTACCAGTTAAAATGATGCCCTTTTTGACGTACCAATTAATTTTTTTTTCTTTATGTCATATATATACTCCTTCTTAGTCAGCTTCTTTCTCACATCCTTTTAATATATGGTGTAAATTCTGTGTCTTTATTTCACTCATTTTTGCCTATAAAAGGCCCTCACTTTTTGTACTTTTCAAATCATTCCTTACTTACTTTATTATAATTACATAAAAAATCTATTTATTATTATCAATTATTGTTTTTAGTATTTACACTAAACCGTGATTCTAAACCTTTAAATATAATAGTAATCCACCTCTTTACCTCTTGTTATTTGAGTAAATAGTCTTTAAAAAGATAAGAAAGTACGTACCAAGTTTGAATCCTCTAAAACCCATTGTTGCCGCCCTTGGACCTCCCTGGAAAACCTTCTAGACTTGAAAGACCACTTAAAAGTTGAGAACCTTTCCGAATCGTGGAAAGGGAATTGTTACTTGAGGCGGGAGACCCTGGGGACCATTGCCATTCGAGATATCTATAAGGACAAGTGAATGAAGAAAATGACAAACATCATATATCACATGACTAAAATTTTGCTGCGAACGGGAATTGAACCACGCTCCAGAACTGTCACCGGACAAACTACGCACAAGGTTGAGGGTGTTCCTGGAAGTGAGATGGAGGGAGTAGTTTAGAAACTTCTTCGAAGCACAGAGGAAATGTTTGAGGAATTTATTCTAAGATGACTCAAAGGAAGAGCTACGGCTTCGAGATATGTTCAATAAGAATTCTAAGATAATTTAGAGGTAATATTAATATTATTGAGATCTCACAACGGGTTGGAAACTCAATATTCAAAGATTTATGTTTTAGAAATGATTACTGAGAAAAATAAGGAAATTTACAATAAAAATGATTTAAACTGAAGCTTTACCACTATTAACTATATATACGTTTTATAATTTAATTCTAAAGAATTATTGAACCACAATCCAACCCCTTTTATATCCATTACTCCTCCTTGCATTGACCTCATACCCATCCATCATTCCGTACTCCACAGACCTCCAAAAATACACCTGTTACACCTGGACCCTCCTCACTAACATCTGTTAACCCTTTAATCCTCCGCTAACCATCCTGTCCATACTAACTACCCCTGTTAATAACCCACAGATACTTAATAAACCTTTTTGGGGAATATTACATTAACTATTGCACCATGTGTTGCTTATCAAAGAAAAGACTAAACACACTATTGAGAGATTGACTAATTTAGATTTAAAGTTTAGAATAGCACGGTTGAATAGTGAGTACACAAAGGAAAGTTGCAGTTGCTTTGTAGAATCGTTTTCTGCACTTCAAGTATGGATTTAGACCTCTGTATTATTGATTTAATGAGCTGCTTTTGCCTCAAGTGTCACGTGGCACATGACAGTTTCCCAGGTATAAAACGCAAGCTCCGTTGAGCGTGAGACATATTATTCCCACACTACTTTCTCTCAATTCTTCTTTTAATTATTTTCTATTTATTATGTCGACTTGTCCTACCCCAACTCCCACACCTCCACACCCCAAAGAAGATGGTGCAATTGTTACCTGGCAATACTTCCAAGCCTGCACGGCCTGCGAATTGATAGAATATTTTTGTGTCAAAAGCATGGCCACACGAGGCCCTCACCAGAAATGTGAGTTTTGCTGCTGGAGACGGGTGACTTGTGATGCCTTATTAAAAAACTCTGACATCGAACAACAGTTTACCAAAACTAAATACTGGGTAATCCCAAAGACCAAAGAGGTGGTCGAAGACATCTGGGACGTGTCGGTCAGGGACAATTGGTCAGTGGAAGAGGTTGAGGAGGATGTTGAGGATACTATGGCAACCTGGGTAACCCAGGCCACAGGTAAAAGACAAGGGGTGGAAGAGGAGGTGGATGAATTGGTTGAAGAGGATGAGGATGAAGTCCCCATCTCGAGGAGGATGCCGAAGAAGCGGAAAATGGTCGTCGAAGATGATGAAGAGGTGAAGGAAGTGACAGTGGAGGTCACCCCAAAGTTATTTTTAGTGGCTGACCCGTTTTTCGAAGTAAGTCTGCTTTTCTTATTTCAAAAATTTTGTTACTGATGACCGTATGTTTTTAGAATTCAGATGTCATCGCGGAAGCTCCTATTGTTGAAGTGGCGCCATTGTTGCCAGTTGAGGAGAATCAACCAGTGATTGATTTGAGGGAGGACAAAGAGGAAACTCTTGACCAGGTATGGTCAAAGAAACCTCGGCAGTTTTAATGAGCTCGATTCATTGAAGATTTAAGTGGTGAGGTTGATAAGGTTATTGATTCTGCCTCCTTTGACGTGGCTGAAGAATTAATAGAGATCAGTGAAGTGGTACTGGTAAGAGAGGAGGAGTTATTTGAGAAATGCAGGAAGGAAATAAGGGTGGTATTGGAAAAAATGAAGAAATTGGTTAAGGAGAAAATACAGGAGAAAATTTGAAATGGAAAGAGAAAAAAGAAAGGAAGGAAAAAAATAGAAATCAATTTGTGTATTTATTTATTTATTTATTTTTGTTGTTTTAATTGATATTATATATATATATATTATAAGATTTTGAAAAAGAAAAAAAAATATTTGAATAAAATTTTGTTTCAAATTTTGAAAGAAGGAAAGAAAAAAATATTTAACTGAGAAAATTTTACTTTAAGTTTTGAAAGGGAAAAAAAATTAAGTAAAAAAAATAGTTGATTGAAACAATTTCGTTTGAAATGAAAATTTAATGAGAGAAAAATTTGTTATTTGTTAAAGTTTATTTATTTAAGTTTTGAGGAATTTTGGTTATTTGAAAAGAAAGAAGAAAAAAAAGTTTTGAAAAAAGAATTTGAAAGAAACAAGTAATTTGTTCGAAGAATTTTAAAAGAGTGATTTAAAGGTTGAAGTAAAGTTTGAGAAGGATTTTCATATTGAGTTCGTGAAAAATTTGATCTTTTGAAGAAAATAAAAAAAATAAATAAAGGAAAAGAAAAAAAGTTTTAAAGGAGAAAAGAAAGAAAATCAAAGGAATTATTGATTTTTTAAGATTTTTTTAATGAATTTTAAGACAATATTTTTATTTTATTTTATTTTATTTTTTTAATTTAATTTAATTTTATTTTATTTTATTTATTTATTTATTATTTTTTTTGAAGAAATTTTGAAAAAAGCTTTTGAAAAGAAGAAAGAAGAAAAGAGAAAAAATAGTAAGGATTTTTAGAAGAGAAGATGTTTTTTAGAAATTTAAGAAAAGAAAACAAAAAAAAGAAGAGAAGAGAAAAATAAAAGAGAGTTCTAAGGTTTTGGTTTTAAAGGATATTTATGATGAAAAGATTTTAGGAGTTCAGGGGTGTTAGAAACATTGATGGCTGGTTCTGTAAGCCTAGTTATCCCTAGGACTGAGTATTTCTTATGCTTAAAATAAGATAACCTTAAGTAAATTAAGCTTATATCTTAAAAATAAGGTTAAAATAATAATATATATTATTATCTTATATATATATATAATTATTATTCTATTATATAAATTATAGTAGTTTAAATAGCTTATCCATAGCCTAATAATACTTATTAAGGTTTTAATGGAGTCATATTATACTTATCTTAAGTGATATGAAGTAATTATTGACATACATAAGCTTATATGTATACATAAATCTCATATTCAGTGAAATATGCAGTATATTATGTATATTTAGGTATATAAGTTGGTTTTAGCCCCTTAATAGCCTATAACCTTTGTTTTTCTGCTTATTTTAGGTCATATGGACAAAATCAGTGGACTCACAAAGCCTAAAGAAGCGTAGACACCTATATCAGGCGCATACACCCAGTTTGGACAACTTAATTTACTTCCTTGGATGGTTATTCACGGATTAATGAGTTGCAACGACATTTCTGGGTTAATGTGGATGATTGGGGATGTTATTGGGGGCTTGGACATTTTATTTGTTTCCTTTATATGCTTTTGGTTTCATTTAATCTCTTTTTGA
The DNA here is from genome assembly GCA_030280995.1 of Hemileia vastatrix. Lineage (NCBI taxonomy): Eukaryota > Fungi > Basidiomycota > Pucciniomycetes > Pucciniales > Zaghouaniaceae > Hemileia > Hemileia vastatrix. Next base: position 14,555,841 of record JASXTE010000018.1, on the reverse strand, counting down.
TTGTTTATTTTACCTGTTTCTTTATGGTATCCACTTTTATCTGGATTTTCTATTTGTGGTATAGATCTATGGTATCATTAATAGTGATGGAGGGTCTTTACTGGAGGTCTGGGTGTTGAATCTGCTTGAAGTGGACGCCATGGGGAGGTGATGGGCCCTCAAAGTGCTGTAATTGCTATGGATAGCAGTGACATCATCTGGATTGAAGGTCTGTGCACTCCAGTGGATTTGGGTATAAGTAAGGAGGGATTTTGATGGTTATTTATCATAATTCAATTACTACAATTCAAAAAAACACTACTATACAATTATTAGCATTCAGAAATATACTATAAAGCCATTATAAATTGATATTATCTTTATATAAGCTATAACTATATGTTATACATCTATTTTCCACCACTAGCACGCATTAAAATCTGAGTATTGTGAGTTTTATTTGAGTATAACTATTTTATTAGTCTACCCCTGAGGTTTAATTACTAAATCATTTATCAATAAGTAGTAGGACCATAAATAGACACTATTATATTATACTTATATACTAGACTATACTGACAGGTTCCCAGGATGTTTTGTCTGAGTCATCGAGGAAGCCTTCCCATTCCACGAGGTATTGAAGTTTCCCCTTGTGAATTCTTGAATCAAGGATACAGCTTACTTCTAACTCTAGATGGTCTTCTACTTTGACCCGTTCTGGAGGAGGTTGGTTCTTGCCTGGGTATGTTTCTTGAGCCAGTTCCAGGAGAGATACGTGGAAAACAGGATGAATAGCTTGCCATTTTGGAGGTAGCTTGAGTCTAAATGCAGTTTTAGAGACTTCAGAGTCGATTTCAAACAGTCCCTAGCCGCTTTCAGCTAGCTTCTTTGATGGTCGAGTTGTTTGAATGTTTCGTGTGTCGAGCCATACTTTGTTGCCTGGTTTAAAGGGAGGAGCAGATTGTTGATGTTTGTCGGCCTGTTCCTTGTACCTTTGAATTGCTAATTCCAAGTTTGATTTAAGTTCTTCTTGGAGTCATGATATTGTTCAAAGATAATGTTCTTCAGGATGACTAGTTCCTACATGGATTGAGTTGAATTGAGGATGTCTTCCATAAAAAGTTTAAAAAGGAGATTGTTATGTTGAAGAATGAGTTGACTTATTATAAGCAAATTTGGCCAATGGTAACCATGTGGTCCAATTTTCTTGTTGGTAACTAACATACATTCAAAGGTATTGTTTGAGGATTTGGTTGACCCTTTCCATTTTCCCATTGGTTTCAGGATGATAGGCCATGGAGAGATTCCTTGTGACATTGAGTTGCCAACACAATTGAGTCCAGAATGTGGATACAAATAATGAGCCTCTATCTGAAATAATATCATTAGGTAAGCCATGTTTGGAAAATACATATTCTAGAAACAATTTTGACAAATATTCAGCTGTAGCAGTAGTAGTGGTTTTAATGGAAAAAGACATTTTTAAAAATCTATCTACTACTACTAATATGGCATCAAAATTATTAGAAAGTGGAAGTTGAGAAATAAAATCCATTGATAAAGATTCCCAAGGTTTAGAGGGAATAGGAAGTGGTTGAAGCAACCCATGCTTCTGGTGACGGGGAGCCTTATTCCTATTACATTCATAACAAGATCTTATATAGGCCTTGTTTTCTCTGGTCGTTCCTGGCCAGAATATATCCCTCTCTATTAACTGGTATGTTTTATCAACCCCAAAATGACCAGCTAATTGAGAATCGTTTTGACTATTGAAAATCCATAATTTTATTTCATTATTGTTGGGTATGACTACTCTACCTTCAAAAACTAATAGACCTGATTCAATACTAAATCTTTCGGCCCCTTTCTTTGAGAGTATTTTGTCTTTTAACCCTAAACAATATTTGTCCTTCGACTGAGCTTCGAGGATGTTGGATAGTGGATTTTGAAAAGATTGAATTGTCATTGAATTAAGTTGATGAGTCGTTAACATTGATTTGTTGAAAATTGATTTCACATTTTCTGGTTTCTTGTAAGCAAATGCATCTCCCTGCTGTGGGTAAACCTCTTCATGATGTGACAGGATATCTGGGACTATGCAGTTCTTACCTGGGAGATAGGAAATAGAAAAAGAAATTCAAACAAAAATTCAGCCCACCTGGCTTGACGCCTGGTTAACACTTTCGAAGACATTAAGTACTTCAAAGCATTATAGTTAGTCAGGATTTAAAAAGGACTATCTAGGCTGAGAAGAAAAGAGCGCCATTTTTTAAGACAATGAATAATAGCTAAAAGCTCCTTGTCATGAATTTCATAATTTAATTCTTCCACAATGAGTTTGCGTGACTCAAAAGCAACAGGATGAAACAATTTTGGTTCAGGATTGAATTGAGACATGACCCCTGCAATAGAATAATCGCTAGCATATTTCTTGACTATTGTCAAAGCAGAAGGATCAAAGTGCCGAAGAATTGGAGCTGTGGTAAACGCAGTCTTCAATGCTTCAAATTCCTTTCGTGCTGTAGAAGAAAAAACAAAAGGAATAACTTTTCTAAGAAGAGAAGTAAGATTGGAAATAGTTTTAGAGTAATCTTTAATAAATCTTCTATAGAAATTGGAAAAACCAAAAAATCTTTGAAGGTATTTAATGGTTTTGGGCTTAGGCCATTCCAGTACTTTAACTAAACGATCAATGGACAACATAAACCCCAAAAAATCAATTGATTTAAGATGGAATTCACATTTATTGTGCTTAGCATAGAGACCCTGATCTAGAAGGGGATTTAGAGCTTGTCAAACATGATGAATATGTTCATCTAGTGTCTTCAAGAAAATTAAAATATCGTCTTAGTAGAGCACAACAAATTGTTCAAAAACATCTTGAAAGAGGTCATTAACAAAATTTTAAAAAGTAGATGGTGCGTTACATAATCCAAAAGGCATGACTAAATATTCTAAACTACCAAATCTAGTGTGCATTTCAGTCAGTGGTTCATGACCTTCCACAATGAAAATAAGATTATAAGCGCCTCTAAGATCAATTTTTAGAAAAGAAATTAGCAATATTAAAAAAGGTAAGAATCAATGACATAGGAGGAATGGGATATGCATTCTTCATTGTGACTGTGTTGAGCTTTCTATAGTCAACACACAACCTAAGGCTACCAACTTTTTTAATTTACAAAAAGAACAGGGGAGCCGGTTGGAGATTTACTGGCTCTGATGAAACCTTTGGCTACATTCTCTGAAATTTAGTCTTGAAGAACTTGAGATTTGTTCTTTGATACAGAATAGACATGACCTAGTAACTCTATTTGATGGCTGTAGGGTCGATGAGGTGGTAACTTATCGGCCTTGCAGATTGAGAAAACATCGAGGAAATTGTGATATATCTCCAGTAGAGTTGATTTAATGGCTTCAACGTTGATTTGGTTGTCCTCATTATCTTTGAGAGAATCTGTCAAGGGAAGACCAGAGTTGAGAGAGCATAATTCAACAACTTTGAGGCAATATAAATCATCTTCCAGAGAATTGAACCAGCTAGGAAGGTTAGCCAATTGCTCATTTAGAGAAAGATAAAATTCCTGCAAGTCATCCGGCAGAGATTTGTCCTCTAGAAAGACATTGTCAGGCAGGTTGTTTAACTCCCTATTGACCTGCATTGAAGAATAAGGAATATACTTAGTGCCTGGGGTGATCCATCCCCATGACAAATCAATTTCAGGATTCCAATGCGTTAAAAAGTCATGGCCAAGGATGGTATTGTCCATTCTTGGGGCATCCAATTGTGATAATTCCCACTTGAAGTGGGGAAAATTGGGAAAGTTGAAAACCCATAAAACTTTCCTCTTTACCCAATATTTGGTTTCCTCTGATTAAACCAAATAAATTGTAGTTCAATCGATATCTGTGAATGTCAGCTTTAACTTCTTGGCAAAAGATAAACTGACAAAATAGATTGAAGCTCCAGAGTCTATAAGACAACTGAAGGGGATATCCTCCTTAAAAAGAATGAATCTCAAGCGATTTAAGGCAACTCCATTCCTTAAGACATGGAGGTTCTGTGCACTGGGAGATATAAGATAGTTTGCTTTGCACACAAGTAAACTATCTACTAGTTTTTTGAACTTGAACCAGTACCTTCTCTTTCCTTCAACTTTACATAATCTTCTAGCTTGTGTTTACCCCCACAAGACATACATATCCCATTATCTGCTTGTCTCTTCCTCTCAGCTTCTTTAAGTTCCCCTTTTGGATCCAATACCTTACTTATATTGCCTGGGGTCTAGCTTTTTGGTCGAGGTTTGTCCTTTCCCTTATTAAGTTTGTATTGAGTTGTTCGTGGGTGTGAAAAAGGTCCCGATTTAAAATTTAGGACTTGAGATTTGTTGGCGTATCAACAATGTTGAAGTCGTCCTTGGTTAATACTGTCAAGTTTGAGGGTTCAATCCATTGAATCCGTTAAAGTAGTCATCTTCTGACCATGAAGTTTAATTGATCCAGAATCCTTGAAGGAAGTCCCTTTTTGAAATGATACTTGAGGGAAGCATCATTCCAACCTATTCAAGTTTGAAGTGCTCTGAAGTTCAAAATATATTCAGAGGCTTTACCGTTATCATTAATGCGGAGGAAATTCAGTTCAATTTCTGCATTGTCAGTTTCATTAGGGTCACCTAACAATGTAAAGAGTTGGTCTTTGAACTATTCCCAGTTTTTAATGAGTATGTAAGTTTCTTTCAAAGAGAGCATGAGAAGATAAGGTTTGAAACACCTTGCTTCTTTTACAGCTAGAAATAAGGAAGCCTAAAAAACTTTTGATCTGTAATTATTGAAGGTTTGAGGGTCATTATGGAACAGGAGCTTGCAGGTTTTCAAGAAGGGGTGCAATCTGTCTGGAAGCTCTCCATCAAATTTATCAGGAGATTTCATAGAAGGATTTTGAAATTTTGATCCCTCTGAAGACATTGGATTTGAAAATGTTTTCATGAAAAGTCTCCTGAAGTCTTCCATAGAATTAGATGGTCCATGTTCCGAAGGTTGACCAGAAGGGCGAGTAGCAGGGGCAGATGGTGCCTCATGCATTGTATCCTCTCCTTCTTCTTCCTCACTAGAATCATCAAAATCCTGGGGGTTGTCTTCTACAGATTGGACTGAGCGTCCCTGTTCCCTAAGGTTGAGAGGTTCCAGGGAGTGAGTGTAGGAAACAGGCCGTGTGGCTGTTGGCCTGCCTCTGGCACCAGCCCTAGTAGTAGCACCCATAGGAGGAGTGCGTTGAACAGGTTCCATTTAAAGAAGTTAAAACACCTGAAAAAAGGACGTAGTAGTGCCAAAGAATGAGAACTAAGGAGAATTAAATTATACTGTAACCGGACGACCTACGCACAAGGTCCAGGGTGTTCCTGGAAGTGAGATGGGGGGAGTAGTTTAGAAACTTCTTCGAAGCACAGAGGAAATGTTCAAGGAAGTGATTCGAAGATGACTCAAAGGAAGAGCTACTGCTTCGAGATATGTTCAATAAGAATTCTAATATAATTTAGTGGTAATATTATTATTATTGAGATCTCACAAAGGGTTGGAAACTCAATAATCAAAGATTTAAGTTTTAGAAATGATTACTGAGAAAAATAAGGAAATGTACAATAATAATGATTTAACCTGAAGCTTTACCACTATTAACTATATATATGTTTTATAATTTAATTCTAAAGAATTATAGAACCACAATCAAACCCCTTTTATATCCATTACTCCTCCTTGCATTGACCTCATACCCATCCATCATTCTGTAGTCCACAGACCTCCAAAAATACACCTGTTACACCTGGACCCTCCTCACTAATATCCGTTAACCCTTTAATCCTCTGCTAACCATCCCGTTCATACTTACTACCCCTTTTAATAACCCACAGATACTTAATAAACCATTTAGTGGAATATTACATTAACTATTGCGCCGTGTGTTGCTTATCAAAGAAAAGACTTAACAAACTATTGAGAGATTGACTAATTTAGGTTTAAAGTTTAGACTAGCATGGTTGAATAGTGAGTACACAAAGAAAAGTCGCAGTTGCTATGTAGAATTGTTTTCTGCACTTTGAGTATGGATTAGGACCTCTGTATTATTGATTTAATGAGCTGCTTTTGCCTTGAGTGTCACATGGTGCGTGACAAGAAATTAGGTTCATATATTGACTAAATGTCTTATATTTTGTGGTAATTATTGAAATTACTATTTGTGGGTCACTTTGAACTTTTCATTCTCTATGTATTTTCTTTTACTCAGCACTCTGTAAGTGGCATTAATTTGCTCATTTTACAGGGGGAGGTGTCTATTAAATTGGAATTAAAAATTTTATTATTTATTTTATTTTTCCTATTTGAAAAAGATAGAGCAATTGTGTTCTTAGTCCTAGAAGTAATAAATTATATTTTAAAAATTATTCATTATAATTTTCAGTTGACTTTTGTCCTGATAAATTAAAATTTTATTTGTTCCAGTTGACAAATTGTCCTAACAATAATTTTTTTTAAATTCATATTTATTTATTTCAGTAGATATTAAGTCCTGGTAATCATTTATTTTTCAATTGATTTAAAATCCTGATAATTATTATCATAAAATTGTTAATAAAAATTTTTAATTTAATTCTTCAGTTGATTATTTTATAATCCTGGTTTTAAATTGTTTTGAATTAATAAATTTATTATTATTTTAGTTGATTTTATGATGAAGAATTTTATTTTTATTATTATTTTTCTTTTAAATAAAAGTAAAAATACAAACTAATTCACCTTATTTTATCCCTCCCTCATTTCAGTTAAATTTAAAAAATGACTGATCAAGGTGTTTCTGCTGCACATGAAGAGGAATTGGATTTAATTGATTATGATGAGGCTACCTCTGTGAGTTCTCCTTTAACTAGAAAATTATCTCAAATTAATCAATCATTGCCCAAATCAAGATGTGGAGATGGAGAAAGTAAAAATTCTGGTAGAAACAACTCAGGAACAGAAACCTGTAATAAACCCCCCAGAAGAAATTCCAAAAGGCTTCAAAATAAAAAAGATGCCACTACCTCAACAAGTAAAGAACCTTTCAACACACGTTAAAGAATTAAGAACAGAAAAATTGAGATTGAGGTCAAGAGTAGATGCACTAGAGGAAAAGGTAAGAAAGATTGATGATTTCTTCAAGAGAAGAGGAGACCTCCTCCCCCCAGGGATCTTCAACAATTTTCTCCCCAGCAGCTAGAGAAAGTGGAAGTATCAAAGTGGCAGTGGGATCGGCTGAACACACAGTGGGATTACCTGTCTCAAAATAAACAGACTCAATTGCCTCAAGCAGGTCCATCAAGACCCAGTTAGGTCAACCCCACACCTCCTCACCCCTATCAAGGAAAAAGAAAAAGAAAAAACAATATGATCTTGCCCAGAAAACCTTGTTAAGCCCCTCTATTGATTCTAAAGTACCATTTACTGTAGCTTATTCTGTTCCTTCATGTAAATCTGAAAGGGAAGATGAAACCTTGAGACCAGTAGAGGCTGGGAGTAGTAGACAAATCACTCATGTATCTAATCCTTTAGTTTTAATTGCTATTTCAATGATTAATCCTGATATGGCTGTTAATAATGAAACACTTGATCCTGAGTTTTATGAGAATCTGGAAAGTTACTCTGTTTCCTTATTGAGGAACACTCCAGATGTAGCAAAAATTAATTATGAGTATTGAAGAGATATTATTGCAAAGCAAAATCATATTATGAACAATATGCAATTGAATAAAAAGTATAATGGTTTATTAACTGAACAGTGTTATCAATCATTAATGAGTGAATTGCAGAGAGTTTCTAATGATTTGTTTAATTATAAAGCAACTCATGAAAAAAAGGTTGCTTTGTGGCGAAATATTAAAAATGATTTGTCTAAATTAAAAAAAACTGTATCTATCTGTTGCCAGGAGCTGGAGATAGATAAGATTAATCTGAAAAGATTGAATTATCATTATTCATCTTTTCAAAATAAAAATCAGTTATCTTTTGCAACAATCAATGAGAGTTTATCTAGTATTCCAGGAGTGAAAACCAGACTAACAACCATTTAGGAGATATTGACCTCATTGTTTAATGATCAAAAATATTCTGATATTTCTTTAAAGGAACATATAGTACAGGATTCTCCAAGGTTACCTGTGGCTATTTCATCTAAAGTTAAAGTAGTTCCAGAAATACCAGTTGATACCACTGAGTTTCCATCAAAAATTGATAATGCACCAGGATCTTCAACAGAGGGATTAAAAAATGAGATTACTGCAAAATTAGAGAAGTTACAGCTTCTCCTTACTCAGAAGCAAGCTGGTTCTAAGGAGACTCCTTCAAATCAAAAGAATTGGCCAAAACATGACCAATACCCAACATTTGATGGTGATTCTTCTTCTGATTGGCAACAATTCATTTGCAGAATTGATAACTTGAAAAACTCTTACAAACTCCCAAATGAGGAAATGGTGTCTAAGTTAATTTCTTTATTTACCAATGTAGCCTCAATGTGGTATGAATCTGTCCTCTTAGATGAGAATTATTACTCATGGGAAGATTGAAAAAAATTAATTAAAGCACAATTTGGGGGCTCCAAGTTTAGGATGGCTCAAGAAAGGCAGTATGAGGAAACTAAATATAGTTCTTCTACTGATAAAACTATTGAGTTTTCAATCAAAATTGTAAAAGTCTTAAGAGCTATGGACCCAAAAATTGAGTTTGAATTATGGAAGGACAGGATCCTTTATAAATTACAAATGTCTTTGAGAGACTTGATTGTGGATAGGACTGAGTTCACCAGAGAAACTTCTTCTTTCATAAATACTTGAAATGAGATTCTTCTAAAAAACAAGTATGATTCCAGAAAATTCATTCCTAGAACCAATTGGGAGAAACACTCTAATTACCAACAGAAACCTCTGGAAAAGGTTGGTAAGCCTTCTGCCCCTGTTGCACCTAAAAAGTATGCAACAAACACTTGCTTCAAGTGCAACAAGCCTTGGAAGAAGGGTCATGTTTGTGAAAAGAAGATAAATCTTGTGGAACAAACAGAGGAGCATACTGATGACACAGTAGCACTGAATGATACTTCAAGTGATTGTGCCAGCAATATTTCATATGAATCTCAACAAGAAATCTTGATTCTGGAAGAGGATATTCATTTTTTAAATACTATTGATATTGATAATAATGATTTAGCTACAGTTGAGGATGCTAAGATCATAAAAAACATTGAGGATAGCTCAATTGTTATTGCCCCTATCAAGGCACCAGTCTTGATTATTGGAACCAGCATGGAAGTGTATCTGGATTCTGGAGCTGGAGGAAGTGTAATATCTGAAAGAGCACTTGCTTCAGTAGATAAAGACTATAAATCAAAATTATGCCTATCATTTCTGAAAACTGGAGAGGTTATGGCTCTGTTTTTCCCCCATTGGTAAATACAAATCCACAGTGTTTTTTAAATATAACCATGGTTTTTTAAGAGCTATTTGTGATTTTATTTTCATGAAAAATAATAACTTAAGAAATTGGTTTATTGTGGGGAATGATATTTTAACCAAGTATGGCATAAAACTGGATCCCTCAAACCAATGTTTCACAATGGGGATAAATGGGAAGAGAAAATTCAAGATTTCCTCCCCTAAAAGATTAGTAAAACCAGAATTGAACACATGTAATTCTGTGGTTCAATATAAAGGAAGATCTACAAGAGAAATGAATTCCCTTGTGTCTAATATTGAAAATGCCTCTTTTGGAGAAAAACTTTCAGGTGAGGATAAAGATTCCATTATTAACTTGATAAAGTCTTTTCCTATGGCCTTTGCTCATGGGTCACATGAACTGGGATTAGTTAAAGAAGAAATGAGACTTTCATTATCTTGTCCTTTAACTGATATACCACCTATTTTAAAGAAGAAGCCTTATCCTGCTTCTCCCACAAAGAGAAAAGATATTTAAGACAATATCTCTACCCTTTTAAAAATGAATATTATTGAAAAGGTAGTTGAAACACCTAAAGATTGTGTTATCTCGCCTGTCCTAATTTATTATGAGAAAGATAAAGCCAGGTTATGTGGTGATTATATAGCACTGAACACTTATACTGTTGATGATATTTATCATTTACTTATAATTAGCTCTATCCATTCTACCTTACAAGGTGCTAAATATATCAGCTGTTTGAATGGTAACAAGGGATATCACCAGGTACCTGTTGAGAAAAATTCTCAGAATTTTTTGATGATTGCTATTCATATGGGTATTTATAAGTATTTTAGGATGCCATTTGGCCCTAAAAATGCCCCTTCATTTTTTCAAAAAGTCATGGATAACACATTCCATCAAGAGATAATTGAAGGTTGGCTCATGGTTTATATTGATGATATCATTATATTCTCAAAAACATTTGAGGACCATCTCAACCACCTGTGTAAAGTGTTCCAAAAAACGGATGAGATAAATATGAAACTTGCTTTGAAGAAACGTAAATTTGGTTTCCATTCTTTAAAAGTTCTTTGTCATGTTGTTTCAGGCTTACAGATATGTGTTGCCAAAACAAAGTGGCAGCCATACAACAGGTGAAGGCTCCTACTACAGTTAGAGAGCTTCAGAGTTTTTTGGGAATGTGTGGATACTATAGACAGTATATTAAAAATTACCAAGTCATAGCCTTACCCTTTACCCAATTAACTAGAAAGGATGTTGCTTTTGTCTGGAATAGTGAAAGACAAACAGCCTTTGACACTATGAAACACTGTTTGATGTCAGCACCTATTCTTGCTTTACCTGACTTTAATCAACCATTTGTTTTATATACTGATGCCAGTTATATTGGTCTTGGTGCTGCCCTTTATCAAAAAAAAGTGATAAATTATAAATTATCAGAAGTAGTAATTTGTTATATTTCAAGAACCTTGAGAAATAGTGAATTGAAATATGGTGCTACTCAATTGTAATGTTTAGCTGTAATGTGGGCTCTAGAAAAGCTACATTATTACCTAGATGACCGGAAATTTAAACTTGTCACTGACTGCAGTGCAGTTAAATCCCTTTTAAACTTGAAAACACATAACAGACATATGTTCAGATGGAAGTTGGCTGTTCAAGAATACAGAGGGGGGATGACAATTATTCATAGGGCTGGTAATGTTCACTCAAATGTGGATATGTTATCAAGGTTACCTTTACTAAATAATGACTCTAATCCTGCTTATGATCCTGAGGATTAAATTATTCATATTCATGGGATATATGTGGTTGATATGGAGGAAGAGCTATTACAGCTTATTCTGGATTCATATGATAATGACACTGACTTAAAAAAGTTATGCACCATATTAAATGATCCAAAAAATGCTTCAATACAAGCATTAATTAAAACCCCCCCACCAAAGTACCAAAAATCTTTGGAAAAAGGTAAATTTTTTTTAGATGAAGGATATCTATATTATAGAAGAAAGTTGAGTAATGTTATTTTTATTCCTCCTTATATGAAAGAAATCATCTTGAAAATTTTTCATGATAAAATATTAGCTGGACATCTTGATCTTGAAAAAAAATGATCAGAATTAAGAAAACTGCTTGGTGGGTTACTATGTCTGAAGATACAAAATTATATATTGAATCTTGTGATTCTTTCCAGAAATCAAAAAGATTGACTGGTAAAAGAGCTGGATTAATGTAACATATTGAACCTCCTGATGCACCATGGCAGGTAATAAACATGGATTTTGTAACAGGATTACCTATTTCTGGAAAAGAAAGCTATAATTTTTGATGGGTTATTGTGGACAGATTCACTAAAATGTGTAAATTTATCTCTAAACACAAGGATGTTTCCACTAAAGAATTAGCTTTCTTATGTTGGTCTCATATGTTTAATACTGCTGGTTTTCCTAAAGCCATAATCTCTGACAGAGACCCAGAATTTACTTCTGAATTTTGCATGTCTCTGATGAATGTTTCTGGTTGTGATCTAAAACTATCTACTGCCAATCACCCTCAGACTGATGGATTAGCTGAAAGAATGATCCAGACTCTAGAAGACATGATAAGAAGGTACTGTGCTTTTGGCCTTGAGTATAAAGACAATGACAGATTCACTCATGATTGGGTTACCTTACTTCCTGGGTTAGAATTCGCTTATAATAGCACTGTTTATTCTGTTACTCAAAGAAAGCCTTTTGAGCTCTGGCTTTGATATGGTCCAAATACTCCTGCCCAAATTCTCAATAACAAAATACCTAAATTGGATATACATCCTGGTGAAAAATCTTTTCTTCAAATGCAACAACTTTGCAGAAATCATGCTCAAAAATGTATTGAAAAATCATTTGAATATGAGAAGAAGAGATGGGACAAATCCAATAAAGAATACAATTTTAAAAAGGGTGATGAAGTGTTGATTTCTACAGTCCACTTCAATTTACAAGGAAAGAACAAATCAAAATACCCATTTGTTGGTCCATTTTTTGTAAGAAGAATGATTGGAAATAATGCAGTTGAGGTTATTTTGTATTCTCCATATTACAGAAAACATCCTCTTTTCCAATATCTGTTCTGAAACCTTACACATCCAATAGTGATTTTTTTCCAAAAAGAGGAAAATACCAAAGAAAACCCCAAATGAAATCACTGAAACAGCAGAAATTGAAAAAAATTCTTAATGACAGAATACTCACTGCTAAAAAAGGTACAGAATACTTATTGGGATTCAAGAATAAATCATCCGAATATGATTCTTGGATACCTGGGAAGGAGATATCTAATCTTCCTACTCCACTAAAAGAGTATAAAATGAAAAGATCATAGCATTTTTTTTTTGCTTTTTTAAGGTGAGGTAGTGTCATCCAGGCTACTAGACTAACCTGGAAAAAAATTAATTATTTTACTGAGGTGAAGCCGGGCCTTTTTAAAATTCTTATTAATAATTAATTATTTAATATTTACTTATGTACTACTTACAACTAACTAAGCTAATTATTTAAGTAGTTTAAATAATTAATTTAAGTAAGTGTCCCATAAATTTATACTCCTTAGCACAGTGCTCAATAATGCAGTTGATTGGGAATAAAAATTAATAATAAAATTATAATCAAAAACCATGAAAATATTATATTAATTCATTGAGAGATCTGGATTTCTGTGAAATCACTATAATTAACTCAAATGTGTTGTATTAATCGTGACAGTCCAAGGGAACTTGTCAGTATAGTCTAGTATATAAGTATGATATAATAGTGTTATTTTATGGTCCTACTACTTATTAATAAATGATTTAGTGATTAAACCTCAGGGGAAGACTAATAGAATAGTTATACTCAAATTAAACTCACAATACTTGGATTTAAATGCGTGCTAGTGGTGGAAAATAGAAGAATAAAATATAGTTATAGCTTTTATAAAGATAATATCAATTTATAAGGGCTTTATAATATATTTCTGAATGTTAATAATTGTAGTGTAATGTTTATTTGAAGTGTAGTAATTGAATGATTATAATAAACCGTCAAAATCCCTCCTTATTTATACCCAAATCCACTGGAGTGCACAGACCTTCAATCCAGATGATGTCACTGCTATCCCCGGCAATTACAGCACTGTGAGGGCCCATCACCTCCCCATGGCGTCCACTTCAAGCAGTTTCAACACCCAGACCTCCAGTAAGGACCCTCCATCACTATTAATAATAACACAGAGTCATACCATAAATAGAAAACCCAGATAAAAGCGGATACCATAAAGAAACAGGTAAAATAAAAGATCAAAAAGAGATTTAATAAAACTAAAAGCATATAAAGAAACAAATAAAATGTCCAAGCCCCCAATAACATCCCCAAGCATCCACATTAACCCAAAAACATATTTCCAACCCATAAATCCGTGAATAATAATCCAAGGAAGTAATTTTAGTTGTCCAAACTGGGTGTATGCGCCTGATATAGGTGTCTATGCTTCTGTAGGCATTGTGAATCCACTGATTTCGTCCATATGACCTAAAATAAGCAGAAAAACAAAGGTTATAGGCTATTAAGAGGCTAAAACCCACTTATATACCTAAATATACATAATATACTGCATATTTCACTGAATATGAGATTTATGTATACATATAAGCTTATGTATGTCAATAATTACTTCATATCACTTAAGATAAGTATATTATGACTCCATTAACACCTTAATAAGTATTATTAGGCCATGGATAAGCTATTTAAACTATTATAAATTATATAATAGAATAATAATTATATATATATAATAAAATAATATATATTATTATTTTAACCTTATTTTTAAGATATAAGCTTAATCTAATTAAGGTTATCTTATTTTAAGCATATGAAATACTCAGTCCTAAGGATATTTAGGCTGACAGAACTCATACTTTATTACCAGTTAAAATGATGCCCTTTTTGACGTACCAATTAACTTTTTTTTTCTTTATGTCATATATATACTCCTTCTTAGTCAGCTTCTTTCTCACATCCTTGTAATATATGGTGTAATTTCTGTGTCTTTATTTCACTCATTTTCGCCTATAAAAGGCCCTCACTTTTTGTACTTTTCAAATCATTCCTTACTTACTTTATTATAATTACATAAAAAATCTATTTATTATTATCAATTATTGTTTTAGTATTTACACTAAACCGTGATTTTAAATCTTTAAATATAATAGTAATCCACCTCTTTATCTCTTGTTATTTGAGTAAATAGTCTTTAAAAAGATAAGAAAGTACGTACCAAGTTTGAATCCTCTAAAACCTATTGTTGCCCCCCTTGGACCTCCCTGGAAAACCTTCTAGACTTGAGAGACCACTTGAAAATTTTACTCAATAAATATTATGAGTATTTTTTTTAATTATTTAACTAAAATTTGAATCATTGAATTAAAAAAACTCAAATAAAAATTTTAAACAAAATTTGATTGCCTATCCAGGGTCTTGCTCCTATTTTTAAAAGATATTTTTTAGGTAAGTAAGTTTAAAATTAATAAAAACTACAAAAATAAATATAAATATAATAAATAACTAAAAGTGTTCTCACAGAGATTGACAATGAATGATACAAAACTCAAAATAAAGTTAATAAAAAAAGCTAAAAAGACAAATAAAAACTTAAAAGCAGCTAATTTTTTTTTTCAAAATTATTTGAATTTTGTTTATGTATATTGGTGCATGTTTTATTTTTTAAAAGCAAACCATTTTTGATTTTAAATTGATAGATCTGAAAAAAAAAAAATTAAAAAGGAGAATCTTGAGACAAATCATTTTGGAAATTTTTTGGAAAGAGAATTATGATTTGAAATAAAAAATGTATGTATATTTCCATTTATTTAAATTATTTAAAAAAATAACAGATGGTTAAGGTGTAATGTAGTAATTATTGCACCTCTTGGTCAATTATTAGTGTAGTAGTATTAGAATAATTGATTGATTAAATACAGAAAATTTTACTAATATTTTTTCTTTGATTGCTTTATTTTATTTTTTCTTTCTTTTGGTTGACAGGACCTGGAGGATTTTTAAAAACTATTTAGTTATTTTATATAATTTTTTTAAATTTTTAGATTAGTATTGTATTACAAGATTGAGTTCAAATGCAGTGAGCATTTTGTGAGGGAGTTATTGCTCCTTTAAGGTACTTTATCATGTAATATCTACTAGACAGATTTATTAAATATATATAGAAGTTATGTCAATCATTTTTTTCAATTATTAAAGCAGATTTTAGTGAAATAACTAGATTACTTAAAAAGGTGTGTAAAACATTAAAATTTTTCAATTTAATTTTTTAGGTTGTCAGAATAGTATAATATTACATGATTGAGTTTTAATGCAGTGAGCATGTCTTGAGTGTTTTATTGCTCCTCATATATACTTGATCATGTAATACTTACTAGACAGATTTATTAAAAATATATAGAAGTTATTTTTATAAAAATATTTTTATAATTTTTAATGCAGATAATTATAAATTTATAGCTAGAGGATTTAAAAAGGTATGTAAGCCATTTAATTTTTTCAATTTATATTTTTAGGTTGTAAGAAAATTATATATATAATATTACATGGTTGAATTCTAATGCAGTGAGCATGTTGTGAGTGTGTTATTTCTCCACTTAGATACTTGATCATGTAATATATACTAGACAGATTTATTAAATATATATAGAAGTTATGTTAATAAAAAATTAATTATAAATTTTACTGCAGATAAGTGGTAAAATAATAACTAGTGGATTTAAAAAGGTATGTAAACCATTTTTTTATTTTTTTATTTTTTTAGGTTTTCAGAAAAGTATAATATTACATGATTCATTTCAAATGCAGTGAGCATGTTTTGAGGGTGTTATTGCTTCTCTTAGATTATTTATCATGTAATTTCTAATAGACAAATTAATTAAATATATATAGAAGTTTTGTTAATAAAATTTAATATTCAATTATTACAGCAGATTTTGGTGAAAATAATAAATAGGGGATTAAAAAAGTTATGTGGACCATATAATGTTTACAATTTTTTTTTGATTATCTAGGATAGGATAATATTACATAATTGAGTTCCGATTCAGTAAGCATTTCATGAGTGCATGATTGCCCCTCAAATTCACTCAATCATGTAATAGTAACCAAAAAAATATTGAATGTTTTTGAGGTTTCGAAAACGTTTTGATTTTCTATGGGATATAGAATTTCTGTGTTATAATTTTCATTTGGAATTAATTTAAGGTATTTCAACTTATTATAATTTTAATAGTAAAACTTTTTGAGTGTCTGATAAGTATTCAATAACAAAATTGAGGTCTAATGAAGAAAGCATGTAAAGAGTGCATTATAGCCCCTTTTAGAAAGTCAATCTTGTTACTTCTACTCAAAAATAAAATTAATATGATTAAAATAATTGAGTAATTTTGCAAATGAACTATGTATTATATATCTGAATCAAATTTTTATTAGAGTAACAAATGTGAAATTCTGATGAATTGAAGGGAAAGGATGGTAATAGAAAACATTGATTTAAAATGGGGGGAAGAAAAAACATCTGAAAAACACTTTGAAGGAAAATTTTATGGAATGTGAAGCAACAGAAGAGCTAGATATAAGAGTAAAAGAGGAAAATACAATGTTTGTTCAAAATCTGAAATTCAAATTAATATACAAATCTTAATATGCAACATAAAACCCTAAATATTCAAAGCCACTAAATTAAGGAACATACTTCATCCATCACAAAATAAGTGGTGCACAACCAATTACTATATCATTTATATTATTAGAAAAGTTAGAAAAGATCAAGAATCTTGATGATACAGGAAAGACAGTGAAAGATCTTCAGCTTTTTCAACATGTGGTCTCATGTAATGGACTACAAGAAAATGGTTTAATTTTTCTTGATGGGATTTTGATAGGATGTGAAATTTCTCAAACCCTAAGTAAGTTAATTTTAATGTTGTGAAAATGAGTGAGGTATTAACAGATTGGATAAGGGAAATACAAAAATGACAACATTACAAAAGCAAAAAGGAATCAGGTGAATAACCAAATTTTAATTTTTTACAGGTTTTTATTTCAGTTGTTTTCAAAGAAGCTATACAAGGAAGCACAGGATATTTCAAAGGAGCTGAATTCACCAGTTTGGGAAGATGAAGAAGACTCTTTCTTTGGTAGTATAACATAGACCATGGGTAGAAATGGTAATGGATTAAGTAACATTCTTCATAATGACCAATATTCTAGTCAATATGCATTTAGGATTTGGTACCCCAGAATACATATAACTATGAACTTTATGAGAACATACTGATAAAAAAAACTACTCCAAGTAGGGGGAAATTTTATTTTCCCTGAATTGGAGAAGAGAATAAAATTCTACCACTGTAATGGACTATGGATGATTTTATGGCCAGAAAATCAAGTACTACACTACACATTGAAATTTTATGAGGAAGAAGTGCTCACATGTCTGATATTATAAATTCAAGTGTCCAAGAAGCTGTTTAATGGGTTAAAAAAATTTTCTCTCATAGAAGTTAACATTGGACATTAAATATCAATTGAAAATAAAAAATCAAAGCTAACTTTATTGAAAGAAAAAATATCATAGGTATTGAATAAATAATATCTGACTTTTGAGAAGTAAGAAAAACTGAGAACTTACCAAAAAAATATTAATAAATCTATCTAGAAGATTAGAGGTGAAATATATGTATGAAAAATTAATAAAGTTAAAAATATTAGTTACTAATTATTTGAATTGAACTAAATAAAATTAAGGGTCTTCAAAAAAATTAGTGTAAATGGCTGAATAAAATAATATCTGTGAGGTGAAGGAACAAATAGGGGGTATAAAATATATTAACAAATAAATGTGACATGATGTGTGGAGAAGAAAAGCCAGTATATATGAGAGCACATTCCAAAAAATTGCATAATGAGGATACACATGATAAATAAAAGCAGAATAAGTATAGAGAATCAATAGAACAAAGATAGGAGGAATATTCAAATAAATGATGTAAGTCACAAAATATAGTGATGAATATACATTAAAAGGGAGATATGGAATCAATAGGGAAATATCATATAATGAACTAAATCAAAGATTACAAAAATCCAGTAGTTAATTATATAATATAATAGTATCAACCATGGATATGGAAATATCATGTTGAAGAAGTATGAAGATGATTAACAAGGGAAAAAGTATGAATTTATTGACAAAGAGGTAGAAATTCAGCACCTAAGGCCATTAGTCATGGTCCACATGTGTATTTTTGATAGCATTAATATAGTTCTTGAAATTGGAGGATGTGAACTCTGACCAATGGCTTAAGATCAGAGTCAATAACTGTATATTTTCATGCATTTGAATAATTGAACGAAGTTCAAAAGTTTTAATCTGATCTAAAACTGTATATCAGGGTCTAAGAGGTTATTTTTGATAATATTAAAATAGTACTTCAATTTAAAAAGTGGTGTACCCTGATCTTTGGCTGTAGATCAGAGTACCACTTCCAGTGTAAGCTAGTATTTTAATATGATTTAATATTAAATATTAATGGTCCTACTACTTATTTAAAAATTATTTATAGATTTTAACTCAGTGAAAGACTAATAAAACAGTATTTCTCAGTTTTTAACTCACAATATTTAAATTTGTGTGGACTAGTGGTGGAAAATAGGCTAATAAAATATAGTTATAGCTAATAAAAAGATAATAGCAATTTATAAGGGCTTTTAAATATATTTCTATATGCTAATAATTGTTTAATAATGCTTTTTTTGTGTGGTAAGTAAGTGATGTCTTATAACCCATCAAATCCTCCCTTACACAAACTAAAATCCACTCGAGTGCACAGACCTTCAATCCAGATGATCTCTCTGCTATCCATTGAAATTACAGAACTTTGAGGGCTCATAACCTCCCCGTAGATTCCACTTCAAGCAGTTTCAACACCCAGATCTCCAGTAAGTACCCCCCATCACAATTCACCATGCAATACACACCACACAATATTAGGGGGGGACTTACTAGCAAGTCCTCAACTTGAAGTCTGATGGAACTCAGATGTAACTTAGACTGAACTCATACTGAACTCATACTGAGATCTTACTGAGCTTTACTTTGAACTAATATTGAGCTCTTTATCAAGTATGGATGATTCTTTACTGAAAGGATAGTGAGATTTGAATGAAAAATCAATATGAAGATGGTTAGGAGAACTTAATATTCTGATTGATTCATAGTATTTTTAAAGAAACATAATTCAATGTTAATTTTGAGTTGAAAATGACCAATAAAAGGATTAAGAATTATATTATTCATTTCAAAAATATCAATTTTAAACTGTTTAATTAATTAATTTTTTTTTTGGAAAACATATAAAATTCACACAGTGACTCTTTTTATTGGAAATTTCTGTTAATTCAGAACTTGAAACTTTAATTTTCAAGTTTTAACTGTATAAACTGATGATATCTTTGATTTGTATTAATAAGGCTTAATTATTCAAGTTGTTTGTTTGAAGTTCCATTGAGTTATCTAAAAAAACCCATTGAACCATAAAAAATCTTAAATTTTATATCCTAGAATACAGTTCAAAACACACATAAATAAAGAAATAAAATATAAGAATTTGTTATTTCATAATTTATGACTCAATGAATGAATATCAAACCAATTTTATAATAAATATTAATTGAGACATCATTTTATTATGTTTCTTAATGTAAGTCAAATTCTTATGATAGTAGAGTTTAATCCAGTTTTTGAGATTTTTAAATATAAAAAGATGATTAAAAGTGACATAAAATTGATTCCTGCCTTTTTTAGGTTCTATTCATTGCTCAAATAATAAGTGATTCATACTATCAATTTATTTAAAAAATGAATAGCTAGTAATGGAGCTATGTGTGATATATTCTGTAACCATTTCATAAGCATAATATGAGCTGTTAGAGTTATCACATGGTTGGAAAAAATTAATCACTACTCAGTAAATTTTTAATGTGACAAAAAGACATTTAAACTAAATCAAAATTTTAAAGATAAAATAAATATAAATATATAAATATCTTCAAACTGCATTTTAAATCTAAAGTGTGCATCAATATTATTTTTTAGGATAATTAGAATGTTTTCCTGGAAACATGAACATCATATTTATAAAATTATTTCTCATGTGAAAAGAGGTTTTTAAACTTTAATTTTAGATGTTATTTATTTTCAAGGACTCTCTCAATAATGTGGAAGTAGTTATTTTTTATGATTCTATCAGTTTCTCATTGAAGGTCTACTATATGATGTCTAAATTGTACAAAATATACAATTTGAATTTTTAGTCATTCACATGGGAAAAAACTAGCATTAAAAAGATTAGTTTTTTTTTAATATGGAACTTACTACATATTTTAAATTAAAGTACATAATTATTTAACTTCATGCTGCTCAAACATAAACTAAATACAATGGTTCAGGTATACACCTTTAGATTTTAGAAAAAAAATTTCACAGGAGTAATTCATTACTAAAAATTAAAAAATAACTTTTAAGTAAGGAAAAAGTGGCTTAAGTATTTATCAATTGTTGATTATAAATATGATAATCACACTGATAGGTAAACAGTGTTTTATGGTGCTATCCAATGTGAAAGTCTATGAATTAAAAAAATTGGTATTACATTGAAAAAGAGACTATATAAATCTTTACAGTAATATACCTTATCAAAAATACATAATAGTTTTGATTTATTTTTATGAAAATTCATTTAAAAAAACTAATTTTTAATCTCTTCATCAAATATTTTAACAACTAATTAGGTATATAATTTTATTTTATAAAAATATAAAATGATGAAATGAAGACTATTCCCTTTTCTAAAAAAATATCAAGGTTATTATCCTGTTGGCTTCAATTTGGCTTATATATATCAATCAAAGAAATAAAATGATACTAAGAAGTATCTGAATAATCTTTATTTAAAACAAAAAACTTCTTTCTTTATATTATTTTAAAATTAAGCAGTATATCTGCTACCTTTTATAAATATTATAATTTAATACTATTGTGTTTATTAATTTTCTTAACCAATCATACAGAGAAAAAGTCATATCATATTTATAGCAAATATAATTACAATAAATTATTATATATAATATTTTATCAAAATGATACATCACCTCTATTTTTTTTTAGAACTTGAAAATATTTAATTTATATATTTTTGATATAAAAATACACTTCTTTTTAAAGTTGAAAATCTTACATATAATTTTGAAAAAAATAAAAATCTTCTCAAAGTTAAACTGAGCTTGAACCACAATGGTAAACAGGATTTCATTGGTAGTTCAATCTAAGTTTCATAAAAACTAAGTTATATATTGATATAAAAACTTATATATACATTGGAATTAAGATATTTTAGTAGGATAAAGGACAAAAGTGGTTTAATTTTTTACTGAATGGATAATAGTAAATATATTAATGAAGCTTACTTATATAATTTTCTCAAAATTTTATTTATTACATGTCATTTTTTATGTATGTATAGTAATCATAAAAAAAGAGATCAAGAAAATTTTTTAAAATATTTAAATTTATTGTGTGTGAAATCTTTATTTGAATAAAAAAATTTAATTCAAAGCTACTTGGAATCTTATCAACAGAATTAAAAATTATACTAAAATATAAATACACTCATCTCATAAAATCAATAAGGGCTTCAATTTAAAATTTTAACATAGGTTGTGTTCATTTTTTTGATTTTTTTTTTTGGAAATTTTCCCTATTTTTTTTTCTTTTTCTATCCAATGTGTAGTTAACAGAAGCATTTTGTAAAATAGATTGTAAAAAAGTGAAATAGTACTTTAAAACTAATATCTATACACTAATAAATATTGTATCATTTATTGAAGCCTGTAATACCAGCAGCCAATAAATCTGTATTTTTTGTGGATAAATTTGTACATATGACAATACAGTAGAGGTATTGATTATTTTAAGAGACCAAACAAAATTACTGAAAACTTACAGTGTGAACTCTATTCTTTGGCCAAAGAGTAGACTCCATCTTCAGTTTATTGCTGCCTCGTTTGACACACTTTTCACATCCCCTCACTTTTTGCTGCTTTTTCATTCTTTTCAGTTTGATTCACACCCCTCCCCTTTCAAAAGCTATCCTTATAATCTTGCTGCACTTTCCAGCCCTCTCCAGCCTATTTTACAATGCTTCTCACCCCTGTCCTCCCCTCCCCATTCACTTTTCACCCCACCTGAGCTCTTTTTCTTTTCTCCTCATCCTTCCTCACCCCTTTTACATGCCTCCATACACCAAGCCATCCCTTTTTAATCATTTTTAAGCCTTCTGTTTTTCCCTCAATCCCACAACACCCCCATTTTACCCCATCACATCCCTCTCGCTTTTATATGTACTTTTCTTTCTCTACACCTCAACTATTTCTTCCCCAACTCAATCCAGCGCTTTATCTTTTCACTCCACCCCTTTCACTTACTAAATCACCACTTTCACTCCCTATGGAGTAATAACGGTGGCAACAAGAGTGAAAAAAGTGGGGTTCAGTGAGCTGGGTTGTAGGGGGGTTTAGAGGGGAGTAAAGGGGATAGAATGGGTTTCAAACGAGTAAGGTGGGGTGAATAATGAGGGAGAGGGGTGAAGGAAGGGGGCACAAGTGTAGAGGAGGGGAGAAGAATGAGGATATTAAATCAAAATCTAAGAGAGGGAGAGGGTGCTAGAGGGTAGGAGACTGGTATGCACAAGAGTAGGGAACAAAGTAGTGAGAAGAATAATCTTAAAAACATAAAGTAATATAAATACACAATAAAATATAAGGAATGGAAAGTGAAATGTTGTGAAACCAAATGAGAAGCTTATAATTATTGGGCCCTTTTTAATAGAAATATTTTTGTTCTCAAAAAATTGGGCACTTACTAGTTTGATATAGTGAAGATAATTGTAATTTAATTTTTTTAAATTAGTACCCATATATTTTTTAAACATTTGAAATGTGTATGAACATAAATTTTAAAAATTATAACCTAAAATAAATCTGTTATAAATGAGTTTTAAATAGTTCTGAACCCTGGAAAAATATTTTCAAGCTAAAAGATTTTTCATGATTATATATTCAAACAGTAAGAACAAAAAAATACTTTTGAAAACTTTTACTGATTAAAATTTTATTGACATCAATGATTCAATGAATTTTTTTTCTTGAATAATTTCTTATAATAATGGATGATTTATCTATATATTTAGCGCTAAAAAATAATATAAAAATATTTAAAATGTCTCTTAGTTTAATTAAAATGAGAAATTCATAATTGTATAAGATTACAAAAAATTTTATAATATCTTGCATGTGCCAACCTGCTTGGGTGGTTGGGTTCAATTTTTTCAATATTACTTCAAAGATTCTTGAAGTTCAAGCCTCTAGATTATTTTTGCTAATGATTGCCCATGCTCAAATAAATTTTCAACTTATCATCAAAGTGTATTCAAAGTAAATTCAATACTTCTTCATGATAGTTTCATCACTTCCTCAATGTGTGCTAAAAAAGATATGAATTAGGGTTCAAGGTTGCAGACTTTCTAGCAAGTCAACTCCCCATCTTGCGTGGTGACAGGGGGCGGACTTGTTATCAAGTCCGCAACCTTGGACTCAAATTCCCCACTGTGATTCCTTAGTGTTTCTTAAGTGTGCTCTAGGATTTCCAAGGGAAGTAAACTTAAGTTTCATTACACAAAATCAGTGCTGTATTTATATGCGCAAGAAAGATATAGAAAGTACAGTACAAGTCTCAAAAAGTAAATAGAGGCGAGCTTTTCAGAGAAAGGCTCATAATGTACACTTTAGTTATTTCCTAAACCGGAAAAGATTGAAGAAAGAATAGAAATGTTTTAATAGTAAAAGTAATTGTCTGAATTAAGCAATAGGTTAAAAGAAGAAGTACAAAGATTCTTTAAAAGGAAAATAGATAAAAAAGATATTATGAACCACATCATCCCCTCACTAACTTCTAGCCTGTCTGGGTGGCCATGAGAGGTCTTCTTGAGCAAAATTTATAGTACAATCCAGGAGACTTTCATCAGGTGTTATATTGAAGGTTCTCCTATTATTATTAGGACGGATCATCAATCCCTCAGCTACTTTAAAACTCAGAAAGAAGTGACTCAGCGGCTAACCAGATTTATTAACGAGATTGAATTTTTTAATGTTCACATTATCTACAGACCAGAGAATAAAAAGCTCACTGCCGATGCTCTTTCAAGAAAACTAAACACACAGAAAAATGAAGATCCTCAGGAAATTGCTCCATCACTCTTTAACATTGATCAAAAAAACCTTTGGGAACTTATTCCCTGGTCTGTAGATAATGTGAACATTAAAAAATTCAATCTTGTTAATAAATCTGGTTAGCCGCTGAGTCACTTCTTTCTAAGTTTGAAAGTAGCTGAGGGATTGATGATCCATCCTAATAATAATAGGAGAACCTTCAATATAACACCTGATGAAAGTCTCCTGGATTGTACTATAAATTTTGCTCCAGAAGACCTCTCATGGCCACCCAGACAGGCTACAAGTTAGTGAGGGGATGATGTGGTTAATAATATCTTTTTTATCTTTTTTCCTTTTAAAGACTCTTTGTACTTCTGCTTTTAATCTATTGCTTAATTCAGAAAATTACTTTTACTATTAAAACATTTCTATTCTCTCTTCAATCTTTTCCGGTTTAGGAAATAACTAAAGTGTACATTAGGAGCTTTTCCCTGAAAAGCTCGCCTCTATTTACTTTTTCAGACTTGTACTGTACTTTCTATATCTTTCTCGCGCATATAAATACAGCACCAATTTTGTGTAATGAAACTTAAGTTTACTTCCCTTGGAAATCCTAGAACGCACTTAGGAAACACTAAGGAATCACAGATACGTATCTGTGGGTTTTTTACACACTATTTTCTCTTGATAAATTAGTTACTTGTCTAAAAAGATTGACCTTTTCAATATTTTTTTAAAATCTCATCAATATCTCAGATAATTAAAACTAACTCGTCAAGACTCTAACCTTTCACCTTACCCGCTCAATCTGTAATTGTTGAACAACATAAGGTAAAAGATTTCTAATCATTATATTTACTGAATCTAAGCTTAAGGAAGTTTCTTTTTAAGCCAAATTCAGATTTCTGAAACACCTGATATATCTACCTTGGCAGCTCAGAAAACTTATCTCTTAGAGAAGCAAGAAAGGGCTGAGGATCATCTCAGGAAACGCAATGAATATGATTGAAGACAAGATGAAGAACTCATCTACTTGAGGTCTATCCAAAATTGACCTCACAACCATGGTCATTCACTTAAGATAGAACCCCAGAAATTCAAGGGGTAAGGAGAAAATATTAACCATTGGTTAAAAGATTTTGAAAATACACTTACCTCAAAAAATATAGCGGAAGAGAAATGACTGGCAATTATGGTTGGATACTTGATTGGAGAAGCCAAATCCTTTTTTTATCAGTTACAAGATTACAACGATGAAATACTCTTGGAATAGAATTCTCTTAAAAAAGCCTTCCAAGAAAATTATAATCCTAAATATAAAGAAGAAGAAATCCAAGAACAACTAGAAACAATGACATACCAAAATTGGAAAATCGACGACTACATCATAAAATTCAGGGAAATAATTTCTCAACTCCCTCACAGCCAATTTTCAAATCCTGAAAAAATTTTCCTGTTTAAAAGGAAACTCCCTCCATCCCTTCGATTACAACTAACCCGCTCAGACTTTCCCAAAGATGTCCCATTGGAAAAGTTCTTTAATATGGCTAGAGACTACAAAAAAACCTATCAACGCACTATGAAGGGAAATTCCAAAGAAATAAGTCAAAGATTTGGGTCCCTTACTAGTCCTTCTTGGAGAGCCTCGAGCACTCCATCAGCTATTCATTTCAACAAGTCATTTAAATTACAAACCCCAAAAAAATCAACCTTTCAAAAGGCTCAGCAAACTCCAATGGATTTGGACTCAATCAACCCCGCAACGGCCAAATGTTACAACTGTCACAAGAAGGGACATTACACTAAAGACTGTAAACAAAAGAGAAAACTATCTACAGAACCTGGAAAAACTAAGGAATGCAATAACATCAACTCAACTCTTCAATGCGATAAGGAGGTGGAAGACATTCAAGAATTTTGGGAAAAGGAAGAAGAGACTAACAGGAACTTAAATTTTATTGAACCCATCAACAGTGTTGATAACTCCATATGCATTCCAGATGATGAAACAGCTTCAAAGTTAATAAAACAAAAAGAACCTAATAGTACTATATTCAACCCAAAAGAGTTTTGAAGAGAAAAAAAAGATGAGGATGAGTGAATGGTTGTCATGAGGAGATGAAGGGAATGGTGAAATGGAGGGAAAGATCAGTGCAAAATATCCAAAATACATAAAAATGCTGTTCACAGACTTTTGGTAGAGCACTTTACACTAAACAAAAAGTAATATATTTAAATTTCAATCCATTTTTTATTATCAAAATCCCCATTTGGGTGCTAGGCCACCATCATTCAAAAAGGGATAAAGCATTTATACAATATAGTGAAGGGAAGATGAAAATACAGTGAGAAAGTTGTCCCATGTCAAGCAATGAACTGGTGAGCAGACAGGTGTGTCAGATAAAGGCATAAAAACAAAGCTTGAGCCATTTTTATGTAATTTATTTTCTCCAAATTAAAGAGATAGATACATCCTGTCAGAATTTGAGGGTCATGTTAGACTTCTTCTGTCACTTTCTTTTTTTCCCATACACATAACATTTCATGACACTTGTTATTACACATATTCTTATAGGCATACATATAAAACATGAAATACAACATCTAGATACATATATATATAATGATATATATATTTATTTAAAAGATACTCCACATATCTTAGCCCTAGTTTGTTTCAATCAAAAACTTATTAATGATTGAGTAGTACAAAAGATTGCGACATTTATTTATATAACGCCATCTTTTTTTGCTCACCAATCATTATAAGGTAACACCACTTTTTCTCATAAGTCTCTTTACTCTCATTAAATTTATTTTATTAATAAATAAATAGTATCTTTTGTTTCTCACCAATAATTATAAGCCTTGAAATCCATAGTGCCTTTTCCTGCTTTGCTAAACCATTTAAGTGCCGCCATTGTCACGGCACCATCATTTTAAGTCTGGACATTGTTCCTTGCATCACTACGCAATATAGGGGGTGGACTTGCTAGCAAGTCCTCAACCTGAACTCAGATGGAACTCAGATGGAACTCAGACTGAACTCATACTGAACCCATACTGAACTCTACTTGAACACCCACCTAAAACTTTTCTTCTGAGTGGTGTTCATTCCTGATTGTATGGCTCCTTTATCAATAGCTCAATGTGTGTTCAATCTATGGTGAGTTTGGGTCCAAGGTTGCGGACTTGCTAGCAAGTCCGCCCCCCATATTGTGTGGTGCATCATCATTGTTCAGACTGGCCTTTGTCCTGGCATCACCATTAAGTTGGTCCATAGTCTCCCCACATAATTTAAGATCTTCCATTGTTCTTGGCACCATCAAGACAGGCCGTTGTTCCTGTGCCATCACCATCAAGTTGGACGTTTTCCTCCGCATCCTCATCAAGACTGGCCATTGTACCAGCACCACGTTTAGACCGGCCATTGTCCCAGAATCATTATCAAGTCAAATTTTCCCTCAGACCATTGCCTCCGGCTCATCACCTTCCATTGGGCCTTTGTCCCCTTATTAATTATTTTTGTTACTTTTTATTACACCACATTATTATTACATTGGCCCATCTCCTCACCACTTTATTTATCTTAATCAAATTATTTAACTTAAAATCTAACACATCTAACTGGGAAAATTTGCAGAATTTCCAGCAATAAAAATAAAAGTTGACCATGAAAAAAAAACTTACTAATTGAAAAGGGAGTACCCCTAACCTATCCCTGACCTTTTTTACTACAAAAATGCTTTGTGTGAGAGAAAATTTAATTTTTTTGTTAAAAATTCCACAAGATTTTTCACTAGGCTGTCACCACACAATATGGGGGGCGGACTTGCTA
The DNA here is from genome assembly GCA_030280995.1 of Hemileia vastatrix. Lineage (NCBI taxonomy): Eukaryota > Fungi > Basidiomycota > Pucciniomycetes > Pucciniales > Zaghouaniaceae > Hemileia > Hemileia vastatrix. The sequence goes on along the minus strand of JASXTE010000018.1, from coordinate 14,527,185 downwards.
GCAAGTTGGCAAACTTGGACCCAAACTCACCACAGATTGAACACACGTTGAGCTATTGATAAAGGAACCATACAATCAGGGATGAACACCACTCAGCAGAAAAGTTTTAGGTGGATTTTCAAGTAGAGTTCAGTATGGGTTCAGTATGAGTTCAGTCTGAGTTCCATCTGAGTTCCATCTGAGTTCAGGTTGAGGACTTGCTAGCAAGTCCTCCCCCTATATTGCGTAGTGTGTAGTACAAAAACAAACAAAAATGAAAAAATAAATCATGTGCAGTTGGTGAAAAAATTGGAGTCCATCAGGATTTAATCATGTATGCTTAATGGAAATCATAATTGATTTATCATTCTATTCTAGTACAGCTAGGTGAGAAATTTTTGTAAACTTATTAAAAAAATAATCAAAGTTTCCTTTGAAAAAAAAAATGCTAACTGAAAAGAGTGTTCCTGTCAGGCTGAGGTCAAGTACGGAGATGTGAACAAGCTTGAATGGTCATTTTTATAGAATATTTTAATGATCCTATATGAATACTGTAGTACAAATCCAATAAGTATTAAAATTTAACTCAATATAAAGGTGTCAGGAATTTTTAATATCACTAATTATAAATAGGTTACAATCTTATAGTTGCTAGAAAAATAGATGTAAGAATTCAGATATTATTCAAAGACTTTATAAGTGCTGTTAATATGTGTTGTAATAGTATTGGTTATATATTTGATTGTAATGATAAAGAATGTAGAAAATAAGACCAAAAACACCCTCCTTTTATACACAATTCCTTCCCCAATGACTCCCTTGATTTATCAGCTCTATACCCAGTTAATGACGCCTCATTTCAGCTAATAGACATGTCCAGAAAAAAAAAGAGTAACCAGTAACATAATTAGAATGATATCACCCACCAAAATCCTGTAGTAATAGGGATAATCCATCAGTAATAAAGAATAAGTAAAAAAAAGAGTATATGTGTATTATACATTAATATAAAGGATTAAAATGGAAGAATTAAGACTAATTATTACTTAATAATAAGGGGTATTAACTGTAGAAACTTTGGGGATAATCAAGACATTATCCTACGTGAAATCCCCATTCAAAAATAACCAAAATTGACTGAGAAACCACTCAGAAACCCAAAAAAGGGTGTGAGATGTGGGGTAACTACATGCAGTCCTTGGAAGGCGCTTGCACAGGTAAATCCTTGACTAATATAGGCAAATTTAAGGGTGGTAGTGTAATAAATTGCCAAGATTGAGGTTATTAATGAAATTAGTGCATATAAAGAGGGTCAATGCATTTGTAATTAAGCTAGGACACTAAATAAGTGCCTCTCACCTATTTTAGCATGTTTCCCCACAGTGGGCGTAGAATGTGGGGTAATTATAGTGTGAAAAGGCTCACTTTGCTAAAAATGAAGCTATTCACACGGGAAAAATGCAGGCAGTATGTGGCCAGTACACAGAAGCCATTTCTGGCATAAAAAACACCAAATTTTAAAAGTGTTATTTTTATGCATTTGAGTAGCCAAATCAATAGTCCTAATTAAAACAAATTGATCTGTCAAAGCACATTTTTAATATTATTAAATTTATAGTGCATATAATCAACTTTTAAGTGATTTAAAGTGCATTTCATGTTTTTTACATAAAACAATGAAAACAACAGCTTTAAGTGTACTTAAAGATTATTTAGCCTTATATTTAAGGTTCTTAAGATTACCCTAACATATTCCAACTTAATTTTAAGTACATTAGACTTATAAAAGGTGGATATATGCATGTATATAAGGTGTTATAATGGCATATTTTGTATATTATCATAATTTTACTTATGTATACTGTTTGTGTACTCTAATTTATTGCTCCCATGTATAGTCCATGTGTTTAACATAACTTATAAGTACTTTTTACTCAGTCCTGGGGATATCCAGGCTGACAGTTACACCCATATATTCATGACTCTTTTGGATAGGCAAGTCCTTTTTTTTGTGAGGAGAGCAATTTTTTATTTTTTTTTGTCAAAAATTCCGCAAGTATTTCCCACTTTGATGTGTCGAAAAATTTCGGAAAACTCAAGGTATGTATTATCCTGAGCAGATTAATTAGTTTCAGGTGACACATGATTCATAGAAATTCATCGCTTGAAATGATAACTCAAAAAGTGCAATCAAAAGGTGTGTGTTTTGTTTTTTGCAAAAAGGAATCTCCAGACAGATATAACAGACAAATACTTTATGTTATAAATTTTAAAAGGATAATTGTCCTTCAGACAAAAAATTACGGACCAAAATTATTTAAATCTTCCTAACTTGTAAGTTTATTATGATCAACTTGTACTTTTGGTCTCATGACACCATCAATCTCTATGCCGAAAGAGAGATAACTATCTGGTAGTGTTAGTGCAACTATAGCATTCTGGAAATGAGAGTGTTAGCAAATTAATCGCTGATAGATATGTCTAAAAAGTGGAGTCACTTACGGACGGAGGGTGGCCCTGATTGACATAGCCACTGTTCGTTTGCAACTCCACAAACTACATCATAGAAAATCGTTAATAAAGTGCTGTCACAACTAAATGTCTATCCCATACCTAGTGTTGAGTTCTTCTCTTGACGGAACACCCATTTGCAAATTTGACTTTGACGGGTTTGACCGTTAAGCTTACAGTTGGTCGCATCTATGAACAATCAATGGCGTTGGTGACCAATTTATAAAAGGGAGAGTGATCAAATGTTTACTAAAGGGATCGCAGCCACCGGCGCAGCCAAAGAAATAGTCTCTACTCCAACAATCCTGCGCTGTAACTCGAAAGTGTTAGGAGCGATAAAATATAAAGAGAATAAGATGACCTACCTGGTGGTGGCTCATTGTGTATATCTGGGCGCACGTTTCCTTTACAAGTTATATTAAATCGAGAAGATTGACCGAGGATACTTCCACCCAAGCTAAGAATGTAAAACAAAACACTGATTACTTTCATGAGGGTTAAATGACTGTGTGAATGTGTATTTTTTCTTAAGAGAAACAAAAACAACGGGAAAATGAATTCGGAGAGACTGGGGGAAACGGTGCTCTTTTTGTAGCCATTGTTCGATTTTTTCCTCTTACTTCTTTCAAAAAAACACCACCTATCAATCAATTTGAGGCGTTATTTGAGTTCACTACGGACCAAGTAAGGTATCCTTTATGGGGATATCCAGCGTGAGTTAGGGATATTGTAGGCAGGGACATAAGGATAGAAAGATATGTGTAAGAAAAATACGTGCGAGAAAAATACGTGTAATGAAAATATGAGCCAAAAAAATATATGAGAAAAATAAGTGTAAGAAAAATATCTTGCTACCATAGGAAATTTTGTTTTTTCTTTATTTTTTTTCTCTAGAAAATGGTTTTTTACTTCACTTTTTGTTTTTCTCTGTTTTTTCACAATTTTTTTTCGTAAAAAAAAAATTCTCATGGTCGCAAATGATTATTCTTACACTTACTTTTCTCGCACTTATATTCCTTGCACTTACTATTCTTACATTTATTTTTCTAACCTTATGTCCCTCCCTAAAATATCCCCAAATCGCTCTGGATATCCCCATCAGAGATATCTTACTGTGTGCTAGTGGTTAAGTCCAGTGAGCACATCAGAATAGTCTAAAATACTCTAGATACTAACCATTTATCAGCCACACAGTGTCGTGTCTTAGTAATATGCAAAACTAAATATATAATTTTCAAGAAAGAAAGGAACCAGACAATCGAGATGAAAATCTTGGACCTTCCAAAGATCTATTCCATGGTTTGTTCAAACATTTGGGTAGTTGAGTTATATCAACTTGTGGCCAGATACTTAAACATGGCGAATTACGCCAAACGAAGAGCACGATAGCACATTTATGCTGTGAAGCCTCATCTGCGAATTTCAGCCATATTGCCGGAAAATGTCAAAAGCGTGCACCTTTGACAATGGACTTTTGCCAGTACTAGATGAAGGGTCGAAATTGAGCTCCAGCTGAAACGGTATCGTCGACTCAGATGAGAAATTATGCAGAAATCAAATTATTATTTGAATAAAGCAATATCATCCAAAAGGGGAAAAAAATGGACTAGAATAAAAAACAAATAAAAGTAAAAATAAAAATAAAAATAAAAATAAAAACAACGTAAAATTTGAGTTACTTCAATAATTCCTCTCCATCTGAAGTTTTTATATGTTCTATTAAGAGTAATGGGATAAAACGATTTAGCATAAGGACAAAGGTGAACTGGGACAGAGAGACTGGAGAACAGGACTCTGAAGGACTGGGACTAGGACTTAAATAAAAATAGGATGGTAATAAAACTTGTAGAGGAAATGTAAGTAAGAGCGGCAAATCAAATAGATGGGGAAATATCTGTATTGGCAGCCGCCCTTTTATAGACTAAGTGACTAGGAAAGTGAGAGCTATATGGAGAGATAACTACAGTGGTACCACAATTATTAGACTAGACGAAACGATACAGAATGGAAAGGAACGATTATGTGACTAGAATATTTAGTGTTACTATGGAAATTTATCGTACTGTAACGTTTGGGAGAAAACATTTTGTGGAGACCGATTATAGAAGTAAGTAGTAGATTTACCAGATGGAAACTTATGATGATAAAGCTATTAAACAAGATGTAGATAAGTAACTGAGTAAGATAAGATTCAAGTATCAAAAGAGTTTTAAATATTAAAGACTCAGAGTCTTTTAATTTATTAATTTTAATCTGACTGTTAGTAATATCCCCGCGCTGCTAGAAACTTTATTGTCAGCTTTTAAGCTATTTTTTAGTTGTCTCCTCTGGACAACTTGTCTATTATATTAGGGGGTATCAATGTTAAGGGATCTGCAATTAGGGAAAAGGATTTTTTTTGCCAAGATCAGACATTATTAAGAATAGCACAATAATGCATTATCCCACCTCTTATACCCCGATTTCCATTCCATATTTCCTGATCCTGAACTCATCACATCCATGATTGATTTGTAAGCAAGTCACATTACATATAATTGCAGATGCCATCCTAAACTTTCTTACTTACCCAATATTTGGGTTCCTCTGATTCGACCAAATAAATTGGAGTTCGATCGATATCTGTGAATGTCAGCTTTAACTTCTCGGCAAAAGATAAACTGACAAAAGAAATTGAAGCTCCAGAGTCTATAAGACAACTGAAGGGGGTATCCTCCTTGAAAAGAATGAATCTCAAGTGGTTTAAGGCAACTCCAGTTCTTAAGACATGGAGGTTCTGTGCACTGGGAGAGATAAGATAGTTTGCTTTGCACACAAGTAAACTATCTACTAGTTTTTTGACCTTGAACTAGTACCTTCTCTTTCCTTAAACTTCACACAATCTTCTAGCTTGTGCTTACCTCCACAATACATACATAACCCATTATCTGCTCGCCTCTTCCTCTCAGCTTCTTTAAGTTCCCCTTTTGGATCCAGTACTTTGCTGATATTGCCTGGGGTCAAGCCTTTTGGTCGAGGTTTGTCCTTTCCCTTATTGGGTTTGGATTGAGTCAAGGAAGATTGAGTTATCCGTGGGTGTGAAGAAGGTCCCGATTTAAAATTTAGGCCTTGAGATTTGTTGGCGTATTGACAATGTTGTAGTCATCCTTGGTAAACGCCGTCGAGTTCGAGGGTTCAATCCATTAAATCTGTTGAAGTAGTCATCTTCTGACCATGAAGATTTAATTGATCCAGAATCCTCAAAGGAAGTCCCTTTTTGAAATGATACTTGAGGGCAGCATCATTCCAACCTACTTGAGTCTGAAGTGCTCTGAAGTTTGATATATATTCAGAGGCTTTACCATTATCACTCATGCGAAGGAAATCCAATTCAATTTCTGCGTTGTCAGTTTCATTAGGGTCACCAAACAACGTATAGAGTTGGTCTTCAAACTTTTCGCAGTTATTAATAAGTAGGTGGTTTTCTGTCGAAGAGAGCATGAGAAGATAAGGTTTGAACCATCTTGCCGCTTTTCCGGCTAGGAATATAGAAGCATAAACAACCTTCAATTGGTTGTTATGGAACAGGAGCTTGCAGGTTTGCAAGAAGGGGCGCAATCTGTCTGGATGTTCTCCATCAAATTTATCAGGAGATTTCATGGAAGGAGTCTTAAATTTAGATCCCTCTGAAGATGTTGGATTGGAAAGAGTTTTCATGAACAGTCTCATGAGGTCTTCCAGCAAATTAGATGGTCCAGGTTCCGAAGGTTGATCAGAAGGGTGATTAGCAGGGGCGGATGGTGCCTCATGCATCGTATCCTCTCCTTCTTCCTCGCTAGAATCATCAAAATCCTGGGGAATGTCTTCTACAAATTGGACTGAATGTCCCCATTCCCTAAGGTCAAGAGGTTCTAAGGAGTGAGTGCGGGAAACAGGCCGTGTAGCTATTGGCCTGCCTCTGGCACGAGCCCTAGTAGTAGTGCCCCTAGGAGGAGTGCGTTGAACAGGTGCCATTTAAAGAATTTAAAACACCTGAAAAAAGGATGTAGTAGTACCAAAGAATGAGAACTACAAAGAATTAAATTATACTGTCACCAGACGACCTATGCACAAGGTCAAGGGTGTTCCTGGAAGTGAGATGAGGAGAGTAGTTTGGAAACTTCTTTGAAGCACAGAGGAAATGTTTGAGGAAGTGATTTGAAGATGACTTGATGGAAGAGCTACTGCTTCAAGATATTTTCAATAAGAATTCTAATATAATTTAAAGGTAATATTAATATTCTTAAGATCTCACAAAGGGTTGGAAATTCAATAATCAAAGATTTAGGATTTAGAAATTATTACTGAGAAAATAAGGAAAGATACAATAATAATAATTTAACCTGAACTTTACCACTATTAACTATATATACGTTTTATAATTTAATTCTAAAGAATGTCAAACCAAAATGCAACCCCTTTTATACCCATTACTTCTCCTCACATTGACCTCATACTCATCCATTATTCCGCACACCACAGACCACCAAAATACACCTGTTACACCTGGACCCTTCTCACTAACATCCGTTAACCCTTTAATCCTCCACTAACCATCCCATCCATGCTCACTACCCCTTTTAATATCCCACAGATATTTTAATAAAACTTTTTAGCAGACTATTATATTGACTATTGCACTGTGTGTCTCTTATTGAGGAAAAGACTAAGACACACTATTCACCACAGAAAAAATGGGGGGGTATTGCTAGCAATACCCCTTGCTTGGACTCTGTTGAGCCACAAATCTATGCTTGAATTATGCACACATCATCACCATGTAGGAAATTGTTTGGCCTTACATTTAGTCAGAGATTTGTCACAAATTGAGCTCAAGATGAACCTACATTGATCACCGTTTGATCTTGTAAAATCCTAATTTGATCATCAGTTGAACTCCCTTTGATCTCACTTTGATCTAACATAAGCTTTTGCATATCCAATATGTCAACTATTCACTTTCAAAAAGATTCGTAATGAATTTCACATGGAATATTAGAAAGGAAACCAGTAATTTTGAGTAAATGGCTCATCAAAATGATTAATCTACAACAAAATACCATCGAAATTCAATCTGATTACTGAAAACTTTTGGTAAAATGACTAATAGATATTTAAATTGGAAAATAATATTCCATTTCTCAATTTCAAATTCAAAATATAAATCCTCGTTTGAAATGTGAATTTTGTAGATTCCTTGCCTTCCTATATTATGAGTAATATTTGAGGTATTTTACACCTTTGTAAATATGGTGTTGTGCTGCTAGAAATTATCTCTGTTTTAATTCAACTTTATTGAAGCTTGATTCCAGAATGATACATATTTTATAACTATTTTGTGAAAAAAGTCACTAGTAATGAATTTAGCCTTTTATCTGTCCTTTATTAAACCTCACTTAATCCTACTTAAATCCAAATTGACCCACAAAAACCTTATTTGGGATATTTTTTAGCCCAGGATGATTCAAGATTGGAGCAAAATATTATTTTAAATATCCAATATGCCTATTGATTAAATTTCTTCAAGCTTACTTTAAATTCACATTAACATTAACTTTCACAGGAAATATTAAACACAAATATTGAAAATATAGTATTTAAAATCATAATAAATATAATATAATATGCTTACAACAAAATTTTCTTTCTGGATTAATTGAAACAAAAAATTGTTCATTTGTGAAAATAGAAAAAATACTATCCATCCTGAATTTAGAATTCATTTTTAAAAATTTAATGCCCCCCCACTTTCAAGTTTATCATGTATTTCGAAAATTATATTTTTAATAATTTTGTGAATAGTACACCTGAGATATAAACTTGGGGATATCAAAAACTAAAACATCAGCAAATTGAAATGTTTTTTATTGTTATGAATGGAAATAATGATTGAAAAACACCATTAGAGCAAGTTTGATTTTGAATAATAGGCATACTTTCTCATGTAAATTTCATTAAAAATAATTTTTATTCTTACATAAGTTGCGGTGGATACATTTGAGCTCAAAAAGAATTAAAATTGACAAAATAAGACTTCTATAATTCATATTCAAAAATGAAATCACCCTTCATTATCTACCTGTAAACTATTTTAAATTGAATAATTTCAAAGTCAGTATATACTGATGTTATTTTTTCTTCTAAAAAATTTATTATATAGATTAATAGTCATAAACAGTTGACATAGATGTTAAATTTATATAAGCAATCTTTAATTCATAAAATGATAAAACTATCTTTTATGTAAAAAGTGATGAAGGAAAAAAATATTATTAAATTTTTGATGCACTATCAATAAAATTGAAGATAGAGCATATCAAAAGTTTAAACTTAATTTCAATTTTGATATCATCATTTTATTTTATTTTACTTGAGTAGAAAACAGATTTTAAATCTCAATATAATTTTAAATCCCATTAGTTTGTAGATTTCAACATTTGAAACTATGAAATAAATATTTATGAAAGAATTTTACAATATTTGCCCTTCTAAAAACTCATAAATCCAACTTCAAATCTTCTAACCTTCACAAGTAACCACAATGCATTCTGAAAATACTCTATATTTAAATATTTAAAGGTAAATAAAATTATGTTTTTATTCTTTATTTCAATTTTTGATAAATAATATATATATATACATATATATATATATATAATTTCTTAAAAAGTCTAAGAGGGAACTTAATAGTGGTTTTGGCATTAGATATATAGATTCAACTTTCAAAAAATTTGTTTGGAATAAATTACAAAGACAAAAAGGATATATTTTGATGAAAGAATACTGATTTAGGTTCTCTTAAAATATTATTAACCATTTTTATGGAATATTAATCCATGGTTATCATTCTTTATGATATTATCATAGAATTTTTTCCTTTTTTAATATAATGATTTTCCATTGTGTGGTATGTAGGCTAAGATAAGTTTAAAAGATTTATTGAAGATATATATACCAGAAACAGTATAATCTGTAGATTTATAACTATAACTTACTTTTCTGATGTTTTACATCATTGATAAGTAGCTCATGCATTACACAAGTAAATAATTATAGTCTCTGGAAATAATTCCTTGTGAATTTCAAATTTTTTGTTATTCTTAAAATCATTACTCAAATAAACTAAAAATTTCTTCAAATATTGATTGAAAGAAGGAGTTACAAAATCTTATTTTGTAGTTATAAAAGTTTGAGTTATTTTTCATATTATCAAGTATAATGAACATTTGTAAATTTTAACTTGAAAACTAGTGATCATAGCAAAGTAATACTGGAAGAATCAGATAAAAAGGATGGAATAAAGTCATAGCACAACAGGAAATGATACAAAATTTTTGATTTTTATCTCACAAAATTCAACATATTTTTAACATATTTTACCACCTTTAGATAATGTTTAGTGGATTTTAACATTATTATAACAAGCAAACTTAACAATGTTTTGATTTTTTTAACAAAAATAAATATTGTTAGATCATTTTTTTAAAAAATATGACTTATTTTTATGCTTTATCTACAATATTTAGTAGTTTTTTTTGCAGAAATTACTTGTTTTGATATTCTATTTTTGAATTTTTTAAGAGAATTAATTGCATTATAGTTTTGTAATAATTTTTCATTAAAGCATCATATTTTAAATCTAGAGATTTGGTTTTGAAATAATATATATTTTCATGTTAGTTGACTCATTATTTTTGGATTGATAAATTATGTTAAAATTGGGATTGCTTATTTCTAGTGAGTGTACATCATAGTTTGTTTTCAAATCAAAGATTAATAAATGGTGAAATTTGGTAAAATTCTAAATATCTTTTAAACCTTTTTGATTTAAATAATGTTTAATGTTATGTAATCATTCTATAAGTAGAACACAGTTAAAATCTGATAATGGTACATTGCTTTCAATTTCTAATACTAAAATTCTATTCTACTTGAAACAATGTAAACTAAAGCTTGGTATCTCATAAGAAACTCACAATTTTCAAAAATCATATTTCCAACTTTTTAAACATGATACACATTAAAATATATTTTTAGAATAATTTCCTAATTAGTTTCAAATACTAGAAAATAATGACCTCAATTTATTTTAATACTTAAACCATTCTGATGAGTGAATTTCACAATCCTCTAAGTAACATATGGTTACCATTTATACACATATGCATGATTTCTCCTTTTGTTTAATTTTAGCTGAATCTAAAAAGTAAAATCACATGTTGAATATCATCTATAGATAAACTTCTTATATTAGAAGCTAATATTTCATATGAGAAATTTGTTATTGAGTTTGGGAAACATTAATAAGTGTTGGGTATTATAATTGAGCCATTTATTCAAGTAAATAAAAAAGGGTGACCTTCTAAATATTTCATATATATATATATATATATATATATATATATATATATATATATATATATATATATATATAATAAAAATTAATTATATAGTAGCATTTAACCATGTTTTTATACTAATGTCATATAAAAAAAGGGATTGAACTAAAACTTTCAGTAAAGAAAATAAAAATAAGATAAGTTAATATTCTTGTTTATATTCTCATATTTTTGAAATGGCTTACTTAAGGGAGAAAATTATTTGGTTTTAGAGTACAAGAATTTCTAGATAAAAATCTTCACAATATAGTTTGACCCTCTCAAAAAGAAAATTCCTCAAATTTTACTATCACATTTTATATATTTGTTAAGTAATAGAAAATGGAGTTGTGTCTTTGACAAGGAAGCTTTAGAAAATGAAATAAATGATTTAAATTTATAATATAATTTTTGAAACAATAAATCATGTATTCAGAAAAAATTATATATCTTACAATCAAGATAACAGTATTAATTAAGCAACTCTAACAACTTTGGAAAGAAAACAAGAAAAAAATAATTAGTAAAATGCATAAGTTATTTTTAGAATTTAAGGAAACTTAATAGCTCTACCTGTAAACTAGCCTTAAAGCAGGTTTGGATTTAACATGTGGAAATTCATACATAGTACCCTTCCATCATTAGAGCAGAATAAAATTTATGTAGTTTTATTTTTTTAATTTATAATAGTATTTTTATTTTTGGCTTTTTCATTAGTATAACTATATATTTTTTAACTTTTTTGTTTTTCAAAACATAAGTTCAAAGCTGCACATCACTACTTCAAGATGAAACTCCATATAATGTAATAAATGAATGATATATTATAATGAATTTTACTAGAGACTTTTCAAAAATGGTGATTAAGAATACTTATTATAATTTTTTAAATTTTTATTATTATTCTATCTCTTGAAAGGAGATGGCCATATCTCAATTTAATTAGTTTTTCCTCAGAAAAATTTATTCTTGATCTAAATAAAATTGCATCACTATTAACTAGATGTTATTATACAATTTTAACAATTTTTTTATCTGAACATAGTTGAAAGTATGTATAAATTAAAGTGTTTCCACATAGTCTTACTATTATCCCACCATTTTTTTCACATTTAGATTTCATTATAACTGTAAAATAAGTTTTTCAATAATTTTAATAATACCTTAATATTTAATAATTTAGTTACATAGTAGATTTTTTATCCTTTTTTTTATATGAGGCTTATTATATAAACACCACTTTTAGATTTTATCCATTTTGATGTCTGATAATTTAAATTTTCATTTAACTACCCAAATTATATCAAAAAAAATTCAAAAGTATATTTTTTTAATGTACTCTTTTTGATAAACTTATCATTTCTTATAGGTTATTCTTCAACTATTTATTGTAATTAATTACCCACTCATTTATGGTCTGTTATTGTTGTTCATTACATACAGACAAAATAAGGATACTCTCATATTATATTGGAGTTTTAAATTAAAAAGTAAATACTAGTGGCTGGTATTAAATATGAAGTTGTTATAACTAAGTTGAACATTAATTAATTATTAAATGGCATTTTATATTAAAAATTTCATTGAATGTATATAAAAATAACACTCAAGAAATATATATAAGATATATATATAACCATTGTATATCAAAAATGAAGTACTTATCAACATGGTCTTTTTAAATGATTTTCAAATTTACTTAAAGAGACATTAATATTACCAATTCAAATTTTATATCAAATATAACAATATAATTATTTCATTTTTAATTATTTTACAAAAAATTTGAGTTTCAAAGTAATTTAATTCAGTATTTAATGAATGTTTTTGAAAAATATTTTTAAAAATAGAAATAACCCCTCACAAAAAAAATATTATTTTTTTACTTACAATTTGCACCATATTTCTACCCTTAAAATATTTGTATTCTTCTAACAAAAATATTTTTTAAATAAATTTAAAATTTTTTTCATTATTCAATTACAAAATGTCAAATTTATAATTTATTTTACCTTACTAAAAAATTTAGTTGAAAATTTAATTTTGTATTTCCAAAAAATAAACTTAAATGTCAAAAATTAAAAAAACAAAATTATAAATATAATTATGAGAAAGAGGTAGATTAAATTTATAATATTCATATAAAAAAAATTCATATATTTTATGGTGTTTGAATTTTAAATTTAATGTATTAAAAAATAATTATTAAATAACCAAGCCAAATGAAATTGGCTTGGATTTTTGGTATCACTAGCACTCATTTTTTTTTTATACTCACATTTTAATTTTTAATTTTTTTTTTCTACATTTCTCATTTTTTTTTATGATTTTTAATGTTTTTAAGACCGAAGTTGCTTTCAAACAACTTCGGTCTAACGTTTCTCTCACTTTCCCACCAGATTGCACCTGGTAGGGAAAGTCACTTCCATTTTAGAGACCAAAGTCCCTTGCAGGGACTTTGGTTTCTCTGTGTGCATTGCACAGCCAGAAAAAAACTGGCTGTGTATTGCACTGCATGCAGCACATGCAACACGCATTGCTGCTGCAAGTAATGCGCATTGCATGCAGCAGAAATGCGCGTTGCATGCAGCAGCAATGCAGGCTGCATGCAACGCGCGTTTCTGCTGCATGCAGCGTGCATTGCATGTGCTGCGCATATCTCATGCAGCTGACTTGATATCAGCTGCATGAGATATGGTAGCGATTGTGCAATGCGTGTTACTTGCAGCGGCAACGCGCGTTGCACACTGCTTTGGCCACCTCCCAGCCAAGTAAATTAGCTGGGAGGGTGGCAAACATTACAGCAAGAAATCGAAGTCGCTTTTAGCGACTTCGATTGCTTGAATGAGACACTTCCAGCCAGGGGAAACCTGGCTGGAAGTACTTAATTGCAATGTAAGGGACCCAAGCCAATTTCAAAGGCTTGGGTCATAAATTAAGGTTTCTAAAAAGCAGCCAGTATAAATCTGGCTGCAATAAAAAGTAAACTTTTTAAATAAAATACATAAAAAAATAAAAATGTGTTCAAATAAAATATACAACACTCTTCAGCCAGTAAGAAACAGCCTTCCATTGTTACACATAGAAACAAAATCAAATGTTTCTTTCATAAACATTGGCCATGTTTCAATATTTTGAACCAAGTAAGATCAGGAAAAAGGTCACAGCAAAAAAATTGCATAATTAAAAGTCTCCAATTTAATATGGTGCGGAGGTTCATATTTTATAAATAGGTGGTGCACATTATAGTTCCCTTTAAAAAAATTCAAAAATGAATTAATTTTGGCGCAATGTAAATTTAAATGTGATGAGTGTATGTTTTTTAGCTACGTGAAACATGGTAGCTAGAATTATGTGGCGTCAATTTTTTTTAGATGTGAAATTCAGTGTTCCACAAATGTGCATCTGTACAACATGCAGCCAAGTAAATTCTAGCTGGAATTAGTATATGCATAGGAAAAAATGATCATGCTGTGTACAGTGCCTTGGCAACATCATTCTTGGAATTTAGATGAAGTTTATCATATGACTTGGAGAGCTGCATTTTTTTGAAAATGTGATCAGTGAAAATTCATGATATATACATCTGTTTGCCACCCAATTTATTTTTCCTTTCTCATTCTCACTTACCTTTTTCAAAAATTATCAATCATATTTTTGCTTTATCATTTTGAATTATTGGTACTATTTTCTTGACCTTATCTGATTACCAGTAAGCAAATTTTTCTTGCTATTGCATTTCATATCATTTTGGTTTGTTACACTTTTTTACACTTTTGACAAGTTAATCTAATGATTCTAATTCTGAATTTATTTTTATGGTATCTTTTACTGTACCCTTTCAATTCATTATAAAATAATTCTTTTTCAGTTAACTTAAAGTTTTTTTATTTTTTTGTCAATTTACTTTTCTTTATTCCTTATCAAAAATGTTCAATTTATTTATCTAACCATTTATTTTTTAAAACAGTGATTATAAAATAAACTTTATAATTAATTTTGATCAATCAGCTACAAATGGAAGAAGATTTTATAGACATGTAAGTTCATGTTTTGCTTATCATTTTTCTATATTTCTTTAATACTTTCTCAACCATTATATTATTAATATGAAAAGTAAAACATCATCTTGTACTTGCTGAAAGCATACAGGATAATGTTTTGTTTTTCATAATAATAATTATATTGTTTGTACTTTACCTTTAATTTATTGATTTTTAAGTTGTTTCAAAGTCTCGTACTTGCTGAAAGCATACAGGACAATGCTACAATTTAAAAATTAATAATTTATTGAAGTATAACTTTCTAAGTCAATATATTGATCAGAACAAGATTTTTCATTTTATACATGTGGATATCATAATTCTGTAAATTTTTTAATATTACTAGTGTATTGGAGTTATACTTTCATTATATTATTAATATTAAGTGTAGAGCCAAATCTCTTACTTGCTGAATGCATACAGGATAAAGCTATAGTCTTTATATGTATAATTTAATAAAGTATAACTTTGAAACGCTTTCTTAATATTTGAAATAAAGAAAAAGTATATAAATTTACTAATATGTAGATATGCTAACTTTTGTATTTCTAATATTGAAGATATGATAAAGTCAAAGGTATCATTGACTGATAATTGAAATTATGTTACTATTTTCTAATTTTTGATTTTTTTCTATTTTAAATCAAAATTGAATTCTCTTAGGATTGAACCATCAATGAGTAACGATTTGAAAAAAAAAAACAGCCAGGGAAGAACTCTAACAATAGGTGGGCGAAAGACATTGCTACTGGAATGAAACTTGTAAACGCTCTTGGAATGGATACAAACGGGAAGAAGCCACATTTCTATGCACGATCTTATGCAAATAATATGACAGATTGCAATAATTATTACAATTTTTTTCCTGGATGTAGTATTTATAAACCAAAAGGTGTCTTAATACCTAATGTTCTTGTGCAGACTTTTGAAATTCATGAGCTCAAAGAACTAGATATGTTAGAAGCTACGGTGCAATGCATTAAGGATCTTTCTTACTGCGAACATGAAATTAAAAATAATGGTTATCATCGAAGAGCTGGTGTTTTGGAAAAATGTTTGGTGGTGGCTTTAATTTAGATAGAAAGAAATCTTTACATATTCCTAAGTATCACTTTTTTTAATTTAAATACTGAATTTTTGAATGCTTTTCCTTGCAGATGAATACACTGATGATATTGTAAAAACGGATGAATATAAAAAACGAATGAAGAGGATTGCAATGTACTTTGAATATTTTTTTAAAAAAATATCATATGTAAAGTACAATGAGGCAACTAATCTTTGCGCAAAACTTGGTATTCCTGGATTTTCAAAAGTTTCTAGTGAAGAAGAGGGTGTACCGTTTGCTAGTAATTTAACTTGGACATCTGGAGGGAATGGTAATGGGTTCTCTAATGAGGTTCATCTCGATAAGGATGCAAGTGAGTATACTTTAGGAATATTTTTTCCTAAAGATACAGAAAAAAACACCATTCATATGAAGTATGATAAGACCCAACCACGACAAATAGGTGGAGAACTTATGTTTCCCAAAATTCGAAGTAAAATCAAATTTGAAGCAACTAATGGAATAACAGTGACATTATGGCCTGCCAATCAACTAAGGCATTTTACCTCAAGATGTCATGAAATTCCTGGCTTCACTAGGATAGGTTATTCTATTCAAATCAGCACTAGACTTTTTCATGCTATAGAAAAGCTTAATGTTTTTGATATTGATATTTCAGAATACTTAGAAATTAAAAAAGAAAAATTTAGGTTAGAATATTTGATTAGTGCTTTGAGAGTTTTTTTGAAAAGAGATGACTTAATAGAGGAAGAAATAGAATCAGCAAAGTATTATTTATCTAATGTTAAGACAAATCTAAAAAATCTAGATATATAAATATTAAAAATTTATATTATATATACACAACTTAATGCAAATTTAAACATGATAAATACTGGGAGTAGCTGTAACATTTTCAGTTTTGATAATTATAGTATTATCTATTTTTTTTATTTGTGAAATAAAATAATTTTTTTTCATAATATTATAAGAAAATTTGATTTACTTTTGAGGAAATATATAAGTTGTGAAATCTTTAAATGTCATTTTTATTAAATTGGTAGCAAAGGTTCTAAAATAAAAAAAACTATAAAAAAGAATTTGAAATATATTAGCCATAAAAATGTGCTTTTAATGCTACCAAATTAACTGTATAGTATTTTAGGTCAAACAGGCTTATTAATAAAAAAGTTAATAATAAAGAGTTGAAGAAAGAATTTTGAATCAATAATAGATTAAATTGTATTTATTTAAGAATGTACTCATTTAATTATTTAAATTGTTCTACTTCTGAATAAAAATGTTACAATCAACAAAAATATTTGTAATAATTAATAGATTATATAATATTAAAGGTAAAGTAACAAAAATAGAGCAGTTATCATATTTTTATATAAACAATAAAATATTTAAAAATTTAATACAAGTATTTGAAATCATATAAGTGGATTTTAAAATCTTTGTTATTGCTGGACTTACAATAATTTTTTTTAATAATTAATTTAGAAAATCATGTCAAAGGTTACTTAATAAATTTCAAAGATGGTCACATTTTTGACGTATTTGAAGGAAAATAACTTGAATTATACAAGATATATCATATAGACAGAACTTTATCTATTTACATGTTGGAATATTAATTTATTGAAAGGCTATGTTTAGCAAAAAAAGGTGATACTGGCTGAATGGAGCTCCAGTGATTAAGAAAATCTGCAGAAATAGCCCTAGCGATTCCCGGAGGACTTGGGGTATCAAATTTTAAAGGAAATGGATCACACTTGCCTATAAAAGGTTTTATTAATGTTAAAATATAGTTATTTAAATTTTTCCAAATTATTTCTTCCATAAAATGATTTTTTTTCCATGTAAATTAAGAAACTTAACTTCTGATATTACCTCCAAGCAATCAGCTGCTGAAGCCAATCTATGATCTTGAGAGCTCAGAAATAAACCACGGACACCATCGATTATATAGAATGTGAAAGATTGATATTGGTGGTGGAAGTATTCAGAATTTATTTTGTTTAGTGCAGCCTTTTGTTTCTCTCTCATTATAGTCAGTTCAGTATTTTCGTTTTTCTCACTTGATTGTTGAGCTTCACTAGTCTTGCCACTTGATATTGTTGCAGCACAATATTTTGATTTAAGAATGATAATTGACACAATTAAATCAATGATAATATTTCTGATTTGAAGAAGAGTTGACATTGATATATCACGGGTTTGAAGTGCAGTGGGACCAACTTCTAAGCCATCAGAAATCGGACTCTTCAGATTTGAAAGGTGAGCTAGAAGCTGAAGACCACGTTCAATTGGACAATCTGAGTTAAGGTTTTGATGTGATGGAAGCTGGCTGAATTCATGTGCGGTCAGATAAAGTGAAGATGATATAAGAGATACCCATGAAGAACGGCAGTGGTCACTTGGGATCATTAATCTCATGAGCATTCGGATAAGATTGGATTCAGGGTGATCCATTTTCTTTGTTGAGGAAAGAATTTCAGTATTTAAACCATCAGGATCACATAAATCTTTTATTTTTTTGAAATCAATATTATCGAGTACCCATAGCTGTGAGCTATCAATCTCTAAAAAAAAATTTGCTACAAAAGGAAAAAAAAATAAGTAAAAGAACAAAAGTCAAGACTAAAAATTATGGTAACTTACATAACTCAGTAAGTTTTGAAAGCCAATCTTCTCCACAAGATTTTTCCCAATGAAAAGTAAACATTGGAATATTTGACATGGGTTCTTGGGAAGAAGTAGAAGAGCGTAATTCGAGGAGAGTAACAATTTCCAACCACGACCTGAGGACCTTTGCCATGCTGATTCTACCTTTATAAAAATTATGAATTTTACAGAATTCCTCCTGAAAATCAGATTCTTTTAGAACTGGGGGTGAATAAGTTAGAGGTTTTTTTGATATCTTGATTGGAGTTGATTTCATTGGTAGAGAAGCTTTCAAAGTGGTCAAAGTAGGTAATTTAGGAGGTGATGGGTATTGCTTCTTAGAAATGAAGGAATTCAGTGATGAGCTGTTTGAATAATCATCTTTATCAAACATATCAACATGTCTTGAAGAAGATTTTAAACTTTGCTTTTTTTGATGAACAAGCATAGCTTCATATTCTGACAGTTGATCATCGCTATTTTCATCGCTCTTTTCATCATCTTCATCAGGGAGAGGGCGTTTATGGATGGAACAATCTACAGCAGGTGAGTTTCTGGTACAAAATATCAAAAGAAAGATAAAAAGTACAATATGTAGGCAATAAAAGAGATATATGATAGAATTTTAAAGATAAAAGAATAACAATAAAAAAAAGGAAACCAGAATATACTCATTATCAAAACCTTTGCTTTTTTTTTGAGATTTATTATTTGATACATCAGAAAATTCATTAGCAGAAGCCGGTTTAGTACGTCGAACAAAAGAGGAGCCTTGGGATAATCTCTTTTTCTTGGAGCGGATAACAGGTGTTTCAAGATTTTCCTTAGAAGTTAAAGCATGAGTTAAATCTGATGGTTCATCTGTCTCATAATCATCCCTAATGACAATGATTTCATCAGGAGGAATCATACCCTCCTCATAAGCTACAAATATATATGAAGAAAAAAAAAATTTTAATAATCTTATCTACTAATTTAAAAGGAGACAAAAAAGGTGAAGAACATACATTTTTCAAGGCTTTTCACATATTGGAGTAAGTCATTACAAGGGTTAGATAAATATGAAGGAGAAGGATTATTGTTAAGGATCTTGACAAGCTCTTCTGTTTTATCTCTAGCCAATTCAAGTAAGTTGCGATACTGAACTCTTGTTATTTCCTGCCTCTCATTGCTAAGTAGAGGAGGGTTAGGTGCCATGCCATGTGGAAGACATGGTGCAAGCTCAAAAGCTTCAAAGCGAGTATCAATCAGAGAGTGGGATGAAACACATTTGGGTGCTGGAAAATCAAATTTTTGAAAAAAAAGATATAGAACATAAGTGAAATATATAAATTAAGAGAGAGGAACATGATATACATACAAAGTAGAGGTGTAGGATTTTGTATACTAGACATATTGATTAATGAATATTAAAAAAAGTATTTGATATCAAAAAATTATGATGTAATATGATGAATAATTATAAGAAACTCTATTCTAGAAAATTGAAGTTGATAATTTAATAGGATAAAAAATTGAATAAGATTAAAATTAAAGTTAGGATGAAAGAAACAGAAAACATAAAGAGGGGGATTTTATATTATTTGAGCTTTTTTTAACATGTATTATTCATAGTGGGGTAAACTGAGTAACATGCTAAATCACAATCTGTTTATATTGAAGCAAAATTTGATGTAGTTAACAGAAAATACTAGTAATTCTTTGGGGACTTTTAGTGTGAAAAACAAATAATAACAAATGTATATCCCATATGCAAATTGCCACGGGTAAATACAAAATTTTTTAAATTAGAATTTACTCCTAAAAAATGGAGATACACTTAATAAGTATATTATATGAAAAAAAGGATAATCCTTTATGAATATTTGTTAAATTTACTTTCAGATGACAATGCGAGATTCACATATATACTGATATGCCTCATCAAACAAGAAATGAATTATAAATATAAAATTGGTAACATTAGAATTTAAGATAAGAATTTGTTTTTTAAGTGACAGGAGGAGTGTCAGGCTAGGGTGTGGGCACCGTGACCAAACCTTTGATAAACTTGGATACAACTAAGGGAAAAAAAAATTGAATAGTTTTATTTTGCAATATATCTTAGTCTGCACAAGATATTGCATTGTTGTCCCTAACTATACCAATATTGTTACTTTTCAAAAGTTATAGGACTACTAAGTTGATAAAATATTATTATGAATCACCCAATGAAATACCTTAAGCAACATTCAAAATTATTAAAATATTAATATTCAATTTGAGATTTGGATTAGCTAATTTTTCACAACTTACCACAGTTTTGATTAATATAATAAAACTTGAAAAAAATTGTTGAGATAAACTAGAAATGGGTGCAAGAAAATGATGAAACATATGACTTGAAACTTAACTCATACACTATTGATAAACTTCATGGATCCTGATTAATTTCTATCGAAATTAATTTTGAGACTAGCATATTGAATTTTAGCTATGACCAAGTACTGTAAGTGCCATGGTTTGTATTCAATATATTGGTGTTGAAATTAATTTTGATAGGAACAACAAGTATCATATGGCACCATGCATGAAACACTGACAGAAACCATCAAATTTATGAGGCAATGAACCTCATAATTTTGATCGAAATTAATATAGACCCCTGCATATTGAATACAAGCCATTTCACATGGACTACACAGACATAGATAAAATTCAACATGCATGGCTTAAAATTAATTTTGATCTAAATTAACCAAGGCATTAAAACATCAATTTTTATATGGTGTACTTGATCAAACCAGTTTATCTAACTGCTTAGCTTACCTATACTTATAGGAATTTTATGCATAGTCCATGTCCATATTAATTTCAATCGAAATTAATGTTGACTAATACATAATGAATACATGCTATGACACTTACACTTACCAGGCATAGATACCATTAAATATGCCAGTATCAAAAATTAATTTCGATCGAAATTAATGAGCATGATAATCATGAATTTCTGGAGTCAACTGCTTATTTTTATGCATGGTGCCTTGCCAACATTAATTTCGATTGAAATTACTTTTGATACTGGCATATTGCATGTATATATGCCTGGAAAGTGTAAGTGGCATAGTGTGTATTCATTATGTATTGGTTAACATTAATTTCGATCGAATTTAATGTTGACATTTGCATATTGAACCCAAGCCAGAAAACAACCCAGAAGATTCTTCATAAAACTTCCCATTAATTTCGATCAAAATTAAGGCTGACCATATACATATTGAATGGTAGTTATATCTGGTCTGAGTAAGCGGAGATTACTTATATTCAATATGTATTGGTCAACATTAATTTTGATCAAAATTAATGAGCATTTTGATCATGAACTTTTTCAGTCAGTTAGTTGTTTCAATGCATAATGGCATGCCAACATTAATTTTGATCAAAATTAATGTTGAAATGATATAATGCTTTTTTGCATGACATGTAAAGGACGGCAAGTATTTTTAAGTATTGAAATTTACTATACATGTTGAGGGTAAATATAAAATTTACATATCCATATTAATTTCTATAAAAATTAATGTTGACCAATACATAATAAATAGTAAATATGCCTGGCTAGTGTAAGTGGCATAGCTTTTTTTCAATCTGCACTTGGCAACATTAATTTCGATCGAAATTAAGGTTCATGATTATCATCAATTTATTCAGTCAGTTGCTTACTGTTATGCATGGTAACATGTCAACATTAATTTTAATAAAAATTGAATTTGACATGCCACCAAGCATTTTTATGTAAGATGAAAAGTAGGGCACTCTATTCTTAAGTAAACACATTACAATGCATATTGAGCATGTAAATATCATTTACACATTAATATTAATTTCAATCAAAATTAATGTTGACCAATAAACATTGAACACAAGCTTTACAACTTACACACACCAGATATAACTACCATTCAATATGTATATGGTGCTCACTAATTTCGATCAAAATTAATGAGCAGTTTTATGAAGAATTTTTTGGGTCGTTTGCTGGTTTGGGTTCAATATGAAAATGTCAATATTAAATTCTATTGAAATTAATGTTGACCAATACGTAATGAATACACACTATGCCACTTACACTTTCCGAGAATAGACACCATGAAATATGCCAGTATCAAAAGTAATTTTGATCGAAATTAATGTTGGCAAGGCACCATGCATAAAAATAAGCAGTTGACTCCAGAAATTCATGATTATCATGCTCATTAATTTCGATCGAAATTAATTTTTGATACTGGCATATTTAATGGTAGCAATGCCTGGCAAGTATAAGTGGCATAGCGTGTATTCACTATGTATTGGTCAACATTAAATTCGATTGAAATTAATATAGATACATAAATGTGACATAAAGAGGTATGGACCATCAATTTGTTGAAAATAAATTTTTATATCTCATACATTATTTGTTTTTCTTAAATAAAATGTTACTCTCTCTCAATATCACTTTATAACATTTACCAAGCTGCTTTGAAAAAAAACAGAATACATAAAATTCAATATAAGATAGCTATATTACACAGAAGATCACCGTTATACCTAAGTTATGATGATGTTGATGCTCTATTAATTGATTCCCGAATATTTACCAGATCAATATCAGCTCCAACCCCAAGTGACTCACGTTCATTCACAGATAATCCTTGCAAAAATGTTGCTGAATAGAAATTCTTGGGCAGGTATTTGGGAACATTGAATATACCATTTTGTGCAACTGTCCTTTATGATGACCGTGAATATGTTTTTAATGCTGATTTTCTTTGAGCTGGTGTATGGGCTAAGTCCTTTGTCATCTTATCCATTTTTTTAAACAAATCATTGAGTTCAGGATTTTGCCATCCAGGAATAGCTCGGATAGGTGCAGTTGGGGCTGGTGCTGGGCCTTCCTCAATATCAGAGATGCACCTAGTATCATGAAAAAGCACAACAAAACCTGGCACATCACTGCAGAGATCTCTTGCTAACTTGTAGCGTGCACTAGCAATCTGAATTCCAACTAAATCAGCTTCACAATAACAAAAAGCAAAGTAAAATAAAAAACTTACCTTGGTCCGATAACGTTTTACTTGTGCCCTTTCCCTCTTTTCAATCTTTTCTCTTGCTACCCTTTCCTCTTCTTGCCCAAACAACCTTATCATCTCCTTCCCCTTATTAACTACCCATTTCTCAATAACACATTGAGTGAACTGAAGCTTTGACTGATCGATTGTATTCAAGGTGGTGAGCCATCTGGTACAGTGGTCGCATACTATGCTTCCCATGACTTGATTCCAAGTTGATTCTGAAAAATCACGGCAAGTCCAATCAAACGCGAATTTCTGAAAACCTTTTTCTTGCAATTCACGCTCTAAGTTTCTTTTGACAGAAAGTGGGATCGGTGCTCCTCCTTTTAGTCCTCAAGGCTCAGGTGCTGGAAAAAATTCGGGTAGTCAAATTTTGGATCGCAAGAAGGCTATAGAATTGGTTATCAGAAATTGTCGATCAGCTGCAGAATTGGCACGGTTAGAAGATTGGACTTGGGTTAGGACAGTTTAATTGGCTCCAATCTTTCCAATTTTCAGTCTCCAAAGGTGTTGGGCTCAAAGGATATTTTGATATTTGTGTTGGTCCCCCAAGACAATACTTCAGAAAGTGGTAAATATTTCTATTTAGACTGTCAGAGCTCCTGGGAACATCATTCCTTCTAACTAAGCCTCTTACAGCCCTTAACCCCCGTTCTCGCTCATGAGACTCTGCTGAATTGAGTCTGTGGTAATCACTGATACCCATAATGATTGAGGGATTCACTAAAAATTCAAATAAGTTAATTAGATTGGCTATTTTTCAATAAAACAATACACTACAAATTTGACTTACCTGCTCCACTTGTTCTTGCTCCTTGGTTAGGCTGAGCAGATGATGATTGGTCTCCGAAAAATTCCCTCAATACTTCACTAGCCCAATCTCTTCCTAGCTGATCAGCACTTTCAGAATCAGAAGGATGATTGGGATTAAAATTTCTCTGTTCTGAATGAGACTCTTGGCCTGGATTGGGATTAGGTGGTGGGTTAGGATTAGGTGGTACAGATTGAGATGCATCTGGAGGTGGATCAGCAGAGGGTGGTGGAGGAGTATTTCCAGTATTAGTATGTTGAGGCGGAAAACAATCAGAATCGGTTGGGTCAACAGACATCCCTTCAAAATTATCATCCATAATGAACTGTAATAAAATAAAATAAAATAAAAATAATCAGTTGTTAAAATTTATACCTATCAAAGCTAAAGTAAAAAAAGATACTATGTATATAGTCTTGTAAACGTGTATGTTCTCTTGTCGAAAAATAAAGTGAATAATATATAGCTATCAGCTAAAGTTGGAAGGTCAAACTATTTATAGTAGATGAATGAGCAAGAAGATCATTCATTAAGTAAAAATTTTATCATATTTCTCATTATCATGATTTTATTTCTTTCATTCTTACATTTAAGATAAAAATGACTCATTGAAAGCATGGGTTCTCTTGCAATAAAAGCAACCAAAGTAATTGTTCACTGATTTATGATAAGGTAAGTTGGATGCATTGCATTTTTTAATCGAGCATTGAATTATTTCTTTCACCATTTACAAATATCACCAATCCTAAAAATTTCCCCAATCCCAAATTAACACAAAGATGTTAGTCAACAGAAAATAAATTTGATTAATTTTTTCACTCACTACTGTCTGCAGTCCAATGGCAGTGACAACCTCGTCTTTGATTCCAAACATTCCTTTTTTGTGCTCGACAGTAGCTGCATGTCCAATTATTGCATCTTTCTTAATCACAATTTGAGTTGCTTTGGCTACTCTTACTAACCGACAATGCACTTGTGGGAAAATCTCATAGGGATCCTTTGATGTTTCTTCTGGAAAGATCTCATTGAAAGGACTCACTATTAAATAGATTTGATCATTCTCTTCCTTTGACCTGAAAAGATCATCAATTTGCCCAAACTGGCTATCTTTTTCATAGTAGAATTCAATTGTTGAATTAGCAATGTGTCGATGGTAGCTAGTAAACCTCTTTCCATGTATCAATATGCTTGCTACGTTTTCGACTACCCAATCCCCACTTTTCTCCGATGGTGTCAAAGCCCGTCTTGAAGTTTCTTTTCCCATTCGTGCCCTTACCCATTTAGTAAATAATGCCATACTTAGATGGATCCATTTGTTTTGTTTATCGAGATCAATATGGATTTTTTTAGTCTCACATTGATCATTATCTTCAGCTTCACTAAGATCTAATACCCTAGACTTCCAATACCAATGTTTGAGCATTGTTAGCGGTATCTCTCCTGTGGTAAATATTAATAAATTAGCACAGCTGAGTTTTTAAATCAATGCTTAAAAACATTACATACGTGGATGGTGATTGTTTGGAATTTCAGATAATATATGGTTCACCCGCTCTCCAGACCAAGTAGCTGTACATGATGGTGGACCAAGACGCTTTATCATTTCAGGATAATGTTGAGTGATATGCAGATTTGGCTTTGCATTAATATTCTTCCAACCCTCTTCAAGGCACTCATGATACTCTAACAGAAATTGATCTAGATCTTTAAGTTCATTAGTCTGTATATTTTTTAATGTCAAAAAATTGGTGATCAAGCATAATGTTACAAGTGACTTGAGAAGATAATATTCTCTTGGTTTATCAGCTGAGGAAGCTGAAGATTCAGATTCTTTAAATTTTTCAAACCAAAGGGGTATAAGTGACAAAGGGAAGTAGAGAGTATACAGCATGTGCCATTCTGCTGCCTTGAGGGATCCTGCCTTTTTAGATCCTACTGATTTTGGAACTCGTGTTAGCCAGGAAGGTCTTCTTTCTTGATCAATCATCTTCCATACAACCTGTAGCTCTGCTGCTGTGATTCGTGGATTACTACTACCTTCATTTTCTTTCTCCTTACCTTTCCTTTTATTTTCTTCATCTCTAGCTGTCTCATTTGATTAGTGAGATCCTTCACTCTGTGATATGCTAATGCTTCTTTGCCTTAAGTTATACAATGAATTCCTACTGTCACTTCTGTGAGACTGTATTGAGGCCACATCGCTATATGGAGGAATAAATTTGGAGCTGGATGACCTACTCTGGCTTCTTGATCGATTTGTTCCCAATCCTTCATTATCTAGTCCATGATGACTTGATGAATGTCTTGAACTCGTACGTCTTTGCTGCTTGTGCTGTCTCGTGTGTCCTGTATCATCATCATCATTATTCGTGGTGCTTAAGCTACTTCTACGTTTTTTTGAATGTTTGTGCAGTGAAGTATCAGAAAAGAAATCATCATCTTCTTCTCTTACATTCCAATTTCTATCCTTTTCCAGCTTTCCTTCTAGATCTTTTGCTGCATTTTGGATTTGAAAATAGCTTAGACTGTGATCTTTTAGGTTGCCAAGCATATGTGAATGCATAACATCAATTGAGAAATATTCAGTCGGACGCCAATATTCAAGGTTATTCAGCTCACTCCATTGTACCCCATGATTTTGAACAATTGATACACGCTCCCAATGTGACTTAGAATTTTTCCACTTTGTTGCCCAGCACATATGATCCTCATGATTTTGTAATGAAAAATTTCCCACATTCTTTTCACTAATTTCATCTTTAGAGATATTACAGAAAGAGCCGAACATTTTTGCAGAGTGACTCGAAAAGCCAGCCAATTTTCGTATTGCAGGAATGTCACCTATCAAAGAGAACAATGCAACTCTTAATTTCCGGCCTCGTGGATAAAGATGTGTCTTTTCAATCAATATACCATCCCATAGAGTTTGTAGATCATTAACCAGTGGTTTTAAAAGGTGATTAAGCTTTTCACTTGTGGGTTCTGTTGGTCCAGGTATAATAGCATACAAAAAAAGATTTTCCATTTTGTATCTATCTTCTTGAGGTAGGTTCATACACACCATCATAATATTGCCTACAGACTTCTGATTACCTCCAATCCTATTGCCACCAGGCCTAAACCAGTCGACATATAAAGTAAACATTAAGTTGCCTGAAGTTATTGTATATTCATCATCATTGCTATCCAGAGCTGGAGTGGTTATGGGAAAGTTTTTCCAAATTGAACCATCACAAACATCCTTCATCAAATCACACTCTACACGTTCTGCCACAGGGGTTTTCTTCTCAATCAGAAGCTCAAATTTGAACAGTTTGATCTTTTCCTTAAGCCAGTTGATAAAAGAATGGTGATGAAATGTTTTAAGAGATAAGTATTTTACATGTTCTTGATGTTCCTCCATCAAATACAGCCTTTCATCACATTTAACTGCAATTTGTCCTGCTCCAAACATTTTTAAATAGCGCTTTGATGATGAAAGAAACGGTTGATTGCAACATAGTATAGATGGTTGAGATTCAGAGTTATACTCATAAAGAGCAAAGCATTTAGGACAGCATGTTTTAGTGAAAAATGATTGATTGAGCTTTAATCAACTAAAAACTGTATCTATCGAGCGTGGGACCAGCCGGACAATGCTATCAGAATCCAGTATTCCACTATCACCTAGAAGTTTGAGATTCTTGATTTCTTCATCCAAAAATTGAGTACAACCTTCTTTGCTCAAATGATGAATCAGAGAAAGCTTTGCTGCCTGCCACATAATTATTTGGCTATACCGTTCCCCAAGATTTGAGTTTCTAGAGACTGTTGAAGATACTTCTGCCCCCAATAGCAACTGCCCCTATGTAATAAATCATTTAAACATCATAAAGACTTTAATTCTCACATTGAACTATAGATATACAGCTTACTGTTTCTGTGGAGCGGGAACTTCCAATGTTAAGTGGATTGTTGGAAGAAATAACCATCTGGGCCTTCCTATTTCTTTCCTCTTGATGTTTTGCATAAGAATTAGAGATTTTGAAAGCCATACAAACTTCAAAGGACCCAGAAGAAGTTTGATACTTTCTATTGACACATCCAAGATCTTGAAATTGACATACATGAAAAAATGGAGGCATTGTAATTGTGATAATTGTAGGAATAAGTTAGCTATTTGAAGTTACCGATTGAAGGTATTCCTTTTTTTGAAAGGCACTAGCTAATATAAGCTACATTTTTTTATCAAAAGAATATGATGGAATATGTGTTGAAATTTTTTAAGTTTAAATGTTTAATTTTTAATCGGATAAATTATATATTAATTTAAAGTTATGCAGTCTACTTTATTTGTATTCTGTATACTCTCTGCATTTGTACAACAATGCATGCATGTTTATCAGAATATTTTCTATCATAGAAAAAATTCTGTTGTATGCACAAGCATCTTAATTATTTTTCTATCAAATGCCTTCTGAGTTATATCTAACTAACCTATAATTATTTGATTTTGATAAAAATTTATAGTTATGGACTATAAGAAAAGTAATCCATATTTTTAACATAATTATTTAAAAAATTACCCCAAAAATCAAAGTTAAACCCAAAAATAAGGTTAATATTTTGTAAAAAACAATCACAAACATATTTCTTTCACTTTGAAAATTGGTCTGTACTAGGTAGAATGTTCTATAAAGAAAAAATCAAAAATACTCAAATAATAGATGCTACAAAAGTGTAAACCTTAAAGAATTACATAAAAGCTGAAACCTTGTATAACTTTTCATACATAAATGTGATGAAGTGACACTCAAGTCTATTTATTCAGGTTGAAAAAAATTACTCAATAGAATATGTATTACTATCATATTGGACCAAAAATAATTTTTTGGTAATCAAAAAATGAACATAGCATCACATTTAACAAATTATTTTTGTGGAAGAATTTTTTGAAAAGAAAAAAAAATCCGTTTCTTAAATGAGTCTGCTTTTATCACATAATCATTCTCTTTATTTTATACCATTCCTTTTGAGTTCAAGTTGCATATAAAAATATAATTTATGCATATTATAATTCCATAAAGTTGAAATATTTCTTATTCATAATTTTTGTGATATTTCTCCTTAAATCAACTTTGATCATAAAGTTTTGGAGCTCAAAAAGTTATCCTTCCTCTTTGTTTAATTTAATTGAACAATTTCTTAATCTAATTATTTATGAACCCTAGTAGCTCTTACTTTCCTCATGGAAACCTGCCCACAAACACAAGAACACTTAATAGAATTTTTAATGAGACTTTGCCTCCATTCAATTCTCACTTTTGTAGATCTATACACAATTTTTGTCATTCACTTTTGGATATGTCACCAGAATCAAATGGATGGAAACAAAACCCTACTGAAGAGCAATTAGACAGATTTTCATCATTCGACATGAATTCTTGCAACATTGCCTTTGAACTACCTCATCCAGAATCAAATTCAGCGGTTTCGGAAAAGTTTCCACCAATTTTCCGTGAATCTTTTATTGAGCACCTTCGCATGTGTGGTTTCCCAGGATCAACTTTTGCTTGGAACCTAGATTGGTTTGACAAATGGAACCAGGTCTTGGCAAATATTCTCATTAAACACTGGGACAATGCCTTAAAAACTAATAATTTGATTGCATATCCAATTGACTCAACTCAAATTAGCTTCTCAAATCAAATAGGAGTTCTTCACCGTTGGTTTTTAGGTCATGCTGATAGATTAAGACTTGGGAAGGATTCTCATAGCTCTCAAGAAATAATCAAGGTGAGAAAGCATAAATATAGAATAAAAAAAAGTATGAAAATCCCTTTTTTTTCAACCGTTTTTATTTATGACCTTTATTTCAAATAACAAAGATTCTTAGAATTCAGTTAACCAAACTAAACTTCTTAAACAACTTCCACATTGTGAAACTTATCACAACCTTTTCACAAACATCAAGTGTTGTTCAGACACCGAAATTGATAATGATGGATTGTTAAGACGTATCTTAATGCAATGGAGGTCTGAAGATTTTTCTAAAGTTGCACAATATCTTGACCAACAAAACTTTGATATTCGAGATAATTCAACCTACTCTGGAAGTGTGCTAAAGGACTTGGCCTTGTACAAAAGAATCAGTTTGGTTTCAACATTATCACCTAACCTTAATCCTTCTCATGTCCCCCGGGGTTTGCCGAATGACTGTTATTCTCCCTTATATCTTGCATCTCTAAATCCTCAACAACTCAGACTTTTAAATCCTCAAAATCCCATAAATTTACCTGCCCTCCTTGAAATTCTTTCTTCCTCTAATGTGAGTGATTGACAAACTCCCTTAATAATAGGTTTGCACACTCATAATCCTCATTTCCACTGTTTGGGACACTTAGCCTTGAAAACAAAAACATAATTTTAATGATTACTATTATCATTAAAATTTATAGAAATGAAATTCGGCTTACATTGTTAGCTCCATTTTTTTCCTTTGAATCTTATACATGCTGAATTCTATACTTCCTTGTACAAAATAATTCAAAACATTTACTTCATTTTGCTGCCCCATTCTATACAGCCGATCAACAGCCTGTTGCTCAACTGCTGGATTCCAATTTGGCTCCTATTTCAACATTGAACATATAAAAAATTTAATATTTTTGTTCTTAATATGAAATAAAAGACATTGAGCTCACCATTATATATACATTTTGAGCACACCTGAGATCTATACCCACTCCTGCAGCCTGAATCGTTCCAACCAAAACTTGGCAATTTTTATTAAAATGGAATTCATGCATATTTTTGTCTCGCTTTGTCCTGCTGAGTTCACCCGTAAGCTGGGTATACCTAATATTGTGGTCATCTAAAGCCATTTTTATTCTATTTTGAAATATTAGAAAATTGTTTTTAATAAGCCAACACAATTTTGTAAAACAATTCATTATAGAATCACTTACATCTGCAAAAAGTCTGCAAAGTTGGAGAATATAACAGCTTTTGGAAAATTTATACCCCTTTCACCAGACAAAAAGTTTTTTAAGTGGCCTATAAGATGACAAATCTTTGCGGAATGCTGCCAGGTGAAATCAAAAGTTGGAGTTTCATCCAGATTTTCGTAGATTGGATGGTTGCAGAATTTTCTTAAAATCATCAGCTCTCTTAGAAACTCAGATGAGTCCCAAGGGAAGTCAGTGCTTCTGGAGGGCCCATATCACTCAGTGAATCCTTCTTGAAGCACATCAAGTTTAGACCTCCATGGATCTGCTAATTGAACCAATATCCCCCTTTTAATCTTTTTTGGAAGAGACAAAATTGCATCCTTTGTTCTACGTAGGCTTATGACTTTCATTAAGTGATTGATTGATTTAATAGAATTAGTCTTTCCTTTTTTCAAACCTGGAAAAAGGAAATTCTTCCATAACCAGTCTTCTTGCCACTTTTTGATTCTAAGAAAAAATATGAGACTTTGAAGGTCAGTGGGCCTGTTCTGAAGTGGAGTTCCAGTCAAGCATAGTCGGTGTTGGGATTCCAAGTCAAATATTGTTTGAGCCCTCTGTGAGTAAGGATTTTTAATGTAACTAAAAGAATATTTATAAAAATAGATTATAAAAATTAAGTTTTAAGTTTTAGATATAGAAATGGGCACTAACTGAGCTTCATCTAAAACAACTCTATACCAAAAGAGCATTTGAGTCACCGGTATTTTTTTTTGGCTTTGATTTTTTGAAATCGTTGGGCTAGCTATTTCATAGGTCGTTAAAACAATAGCAGTGTCCTGTAGCTCATTGACATTAGTATTTTGACAATCCTTCCCATAAAGAACCTTGAAAGGAAGCGCATTATCTTCAAAGTGCACACTTATTTCATTGATCCAATTCGATAGTGTTGCCAGGGGGCATATAATCAGTGTGGCTGAACTCCAATTAATACCTTCTTGATTTTCTGATACCTGTAATTGTCTTGCTTCACCTTGAGTTGCACTTATAAGAGAAAGAGTTGAAAGTGTCTTTCCCAAACCCATATCATCAGCAAGTATTGACCCGTTTCCTTCAGGTGTTAATTGATTGTTAGGAAACTGATCTTTATAGTCATCGAATCCAGTTCTAAGCCAATGATTGTCCTGGTGCCTCCACATGATATCCAACTTTTCCTTTAACATTTGTTCATTGTCAATCATAAAATTTATTTCTTGAAGTTGATGTGTTTTGAGAACTGTTTTGATTCTTGGATAAGTTGATCAGCTTTCCAATCTTGAGTACTCTGAGATATTTGGAAAGAGCCTTCAAAAATTACATGCGGGATATTAAAAAAGATAGTGGAGTCGTAGTTCATGATTGGACATAAATCGATTTGTGCAGAAGAAAATTCTTCTTTAGCAAGACTGATTAGTGTACATGAAGAAAAGAGGCATCCACAAAGATGATACTGATTACCAAAAACTGGAACCAAGTAAGCATGAAAATAGAAAGGCTTCATAGGATTCAAGGCACTTCTTTGGTTTAAATGGTGAGATCCAGAGCCAATGTCACCCAATAGTGGTCCAATGTGCTGACTCTGCACTTGAGAAAGATTACCGACAAGGGTTGGTTTTCTTTCTTCAAATAGTCCAAAAATATGAACATTCGAATGGCCTCGCTGTAAAATTGTGGGGGTCAGTTAGTTTTGAAATCTTGAAATTACATTCATATAAATTTGATAGATTGTTATTGAGAACTGTCCAACACATCTGAGACTTGACATATTAAGTAAGAATAGTATCTGAAGATAGTGGTTGTTAAAAGATGAATTGAAGCAAAAAATGAAGAATCAGTTTTGAATAAAACGACAAAATAACTTTTTAGCATATGCTATGCTAAGCTCATAATTCTTTCACATGTATTATTATTATCTTTTTAATAAATATTGGAAGTAAATCAATGATAACTGAAATGAATAATATGGCTTAAAAATAAATCTTGAGCCTATAGAGTAAATTTTGGTTTGTGGAGGAAGAAAAATTTTCTCAATAAAAATGTGCTTTATTGTTACATTATAATCACAAAATAGAATAATTTCACTCTTGTTACACTTATTTATGTTTCTGTCTAATAGTAAAATGCTTTAGATGTCAGTTCAAAATCCAAATTGAAACTACTACCTAGAACAATGTCTTGATACTAACATACTTTTTGTAAGTCTTTGGACAGACACTTATTGTGATCTCAATAATATTAAAATTGATTTGAATTGTATGTTTTATCAAATATCTATGTAGTCTAGTGTAATAATTGAGATACTACAGTTGAACCTTCTGTTACCAACTTGGCAAGAAAATATATGTAGATATTCTTAAAACGAATATCAAATTTTGCTTTCCACAAGATGGGAAAGTGAATATTATGATATGTTAAGTGATATGTTCAAGCTTTGCTCAATCTGTGCTCAGCTCAAAATCAAAGTAATCACCAAGCTCCAAGAAACCTGTGATTGAGTTTGGTTGAACCTAGGTCTAACTGATTACCAAATCTTTGTCCAATTAATTTAAATCTGGTTTCACAATGAACTCCCAACAGCCTTCCAACAGCTTTCCAACCACTTCCCAACATTTTTAAATGAGGGGTATTGCTAGCAATACCCCCCCAAATTTTCTGTGGTGATTTGTTAGATTTATCATAAACATTTTTTTTGTGAATTAATTATACTAAAATTTCTATCTTTATTTTTTTAATTTAATTGCAGCTTATTACATGCTGAAGGCTATAAAATACACCCCCATGAGAAACTTCACTATCATCCACTAATCTTACAATATTTTTATCCCAATCTTTATCTAACACAATACACCCATCTTTACATTTGAACTATTTATTAAAAGAAATTTAAAACTTTGACAGCATAGTAAGACAATTAGAGTTTAGACTAGCGCGGTTGAATAGTGAGTACCCAAAGGAAAGTCCCAGTTGCTATGTAGAATTGCTTTCTGCGCTTTGAGTATGGATTTATACCTTTGTTTTATTGATTTAATGAGCTGCTTTTGCCTCGAGTGTCACATGGCGCGTTACACCTGCATGAGGATAAACTGCACAATATTAGAAGATGTGATTCAGAAGATTAATCAAGATTTGAAGTTTTGGAAGATGGAAGTGAACATGAAGAAGTGGGATTGCAGAAAAGTTTTGGAGTGGTGAGATTGGGGAGTAAAAGTAAATCTCCCAATTGTGCACTGCTAGGGTTTCTTCTACACCTTTAAAAGAATTACCTTGGACACACATGTGAGCAATGGGGAAACCCTTGGTTTTTGTTCCAGGTCTGGTGGTGAAGAAGTCCTGAAGATCCCTCAAGTTGACTGTGGAGCCGCAAAGTAGAAGAATGTAACACAGAAGATTAGGCCTGTCAATGAGCCTATGCCTGTAGGTATGAATCCTCTGTTGAAGAGACCTCAGTTGTCAAAAGATCTTTATTATACTCCTCTGGTGAGGAATACTTCCGATTTTGAGGAAACTGCTAGGGTGACAATGGAAAGTTTGAAGGTTGTTAATTTTGTTTCTGATGGTTGTTTGTCTTAGGAAGAAAAGAAGCTGTTGTTACACGTTATTGTGCTGAGGGAGAAGGCAGTGTCATTTGTTGAAGAGGAAAGGGGTGTGTTGAAACAGTTTTATGGGGAACCTTACTGGATTCGTGTGGTTTGTCATGAACCTTGGCAAATAAAACCTATTCCATTTCCTGTTGCTATCCGTGATGATTTTGTGAAGATTTTTAGGGAAAGAGTCAGGAATGGATTGTATGAACAATCAACCTCTAGTTACTCAAGTCCGCTTTTCTGTGTTAAAAAGCAGAATGGAAAGCTCAGTGTGGTGCATGATCTTAGAGCCCTGAATAGAGTTACTATCAAAGATGTGGGGATGCGTCCAAGTGCAGAAGACTTTGTGGAAGCCTTTTTGGAAGGGTGTGTTATGGTTTAGGTGATATTATGGGTTGTTATGATGAAAGGGAACTTCACACTGATTCACCGCCACTCACAACATTTGAGACTCCTCGGGGAAATTTCAGCTGACTAGGTTGCCTCAAGGAGCAACTAATTCAGTAGCAGTTTATCAAGCTCAAATGGCTTGGATTTTACAGGACAAGGTACCTACTCATGCTGGTATTTTTATTGATGACTCTGGAATTAAAGGACCCTCAACTTATTATGTAAATGAAGTGCTGAAAGAAAACCCAGGTATAAGGAGTTTTGTTTGGGAATATGAAATTACTCTAGAGAGTGTATTGTTTAGACTTGAAGAGGCTGGCTTGACCATTTCTGGGTCAAAGTTTTGTTGTTGTGCTCTGGCTCTGGAAATTCTTGGGCATGTGGTAGTAAAGAATGGAGGATTATGGCAAAGAATAAGGTTAATAAAATTCAGTCATGGCCAAGGCCTAAAAATTTTACTGAAGTCAGAGGATTTTTGGGAGTTTGTGTGTATGTCAGGATTTTTATTAAAGATTTTTCATTGTTGGAATCACCTTTAAGGAGGTTTACCACTAAATATGCAGAGTGGGAATGGACTGAAGAGTGTGAAGAGGCTTTTCAGATGTTGAAGAAGGTGGTGGGTGAAGATATTATTCTTCACAAGTTGGATTATGGTAGAGAAGCTGTAAAAATTTATCTGGTGGTGGACTCAAGTTATATTGCTTCTGGTGCTGTTTTGTCTCAGGAAGATAAAGCTGGGAAGGTAAGGTCAGTAAGGTATGAGTCTGTGGTTTTTAATGAGGTGGAATCTAGGTACTCTCAGCCAAAGTTGGAATTGTGCCTTGTAGCAAAAATCTTAAAGAAGCTACAAACTGTTTTGTGAGGGCTGGATTTTTGAGCTGCAGGTGGACACTAGATCTCTGGTTCAAATGATCAACACACCTAGCCTTCCAAATGCTCCAATGACTAGGTGGGTGGTGTTTATTCAAAAATTTTTTTTGACCTGGTGCACAGGCCAGGTAAAAATTTTACAATGCCAAATGGATTATCAAGAAGACCGCCCATAGATGAAGATTATGATCCTGAAGAGTTTGACGAAGATTTCCCAGTGGTTAGGGCCAGCACCAAGGGTGCTGAAGATTTTTCTCTCCTCCCCCATGAGGCTAAACTGAACTATTGTTCTCTCCTCCGCCAAGAGGATAAACTGTGTGGTTCTGATCTTGATTCTGGTGATCAGGATGTTTTTGTTGATGAAGATGGGGCTGTTGTTTGAGATGGCTCAAATCTGGAAAATGGTGTTTTTGTTAGTGAACTGGATTCTCATAAGATTCAGTGGAAGGGAAGGGATTTACCAAAGTTTAGGGATTGGTGTCCTGGATGGGCCAGTCATGTTGCTCATGTGTACACTGTCAATTTTGATGATAGGGTTGTACCCTTGGATGTTGTTTTGTTGAATTTTGAAGATGAGACCTGGGGTCAGACTGGATTTTTTTTTGCTAGAATATATGTTGACCTTGGAGAGACCAGATATTTGTGATGATAATATTTGGTTGTCAATCAAGAAGAAAAGTCCTGCATTCTATGTGTCAGGAAGAAGGTTGATGAGGAGGAGACATCCAAATCCTCAAGTTGTGGTGACTCAGAAGAAGGTTCAAGAGTTGGTTTTAAAGTCTTTTCATGAAGACCTTGGTCATAGAGGCTTTGGGGAGACTTATAGAAGAGTAGCTGACAGATTTTGGTGGCCAGGTATCAAGTTGGCTGTGAAAGGTTTGGGTTCAATCTTGTGAAGAATGTCAAAGAAGAAGTCACTTGAAACCTAAAGAGGTTGGCCGTGCTACTGGTGAATCAACTGTGTTTGGAAGAGTCAGTTTGGATGCTGCCCATATTAAAGAGGGCAGGTATAAATACTTGATTGTTGCCAGGGATGATTTGTCTGGTTGGGTGGAGGCAGCCTCTCTGGTTAATTTGACTGCCAAGAATGTGGTGGAGTTTTTGAAGAAGGAATGGGTATTTAGATATGGGTTGATGAAGTTGGTGACTTTTGACAGAGGGCCAGAGTTTGGAGCTGAATTCTAAGAAGCTGTTTCAAGTATTGGCTCTAAATTTAGAGTGGCTACACTTTATTATCCTGAATCTAAAGGCATGGTTGAAAGAGGCCATCAAGTTATCAAGAATGCTTTGGTCAAGATGTGCAGAGATAGTGCTGAAAAATGGAGGCATTATTTACCTTTGGTGTTATTTGCTGATAGGTTCACTGTGAAAAGGACAACTGGCTATTCTCCTTATGAATTGATTTTTGGTCAGTAAGCTGTTTTACCAGTGGATTTGGAAGCCGTCTCTTATATTGGTATTGACTGGGATGATGTGTGCTCAACAGAAGATTTGCTCTGTGCCAGGATGAAACAGTTAGAATTTAAAGAGGAATGTCAAGAGAAGGCATACTCTAGAATGATGAAGACAAGAAATCAATCAGTCAGATACTGGGACAAGAATTTGGCTCATAGACCCAGGAATCCCTTGAAACCTGGTTGTTTGGTTTTGGTGTATAATAGAAGTTTGGAGAGTAAGTGGGGAAAAATGTTTTCTGACAGATGGAATGGACCTTAAAGAGGAAGATCTCAGGTTTCTTCAGGTTCTTATGTTTTAGAAGAGTTGGATGATGAAGTCCTAAAGAAGAGTGTGGCTGCAGATCAGGTGAAGAGGTTTTACCCTAGAGGCACAAGACGTGAAGAAGATTGACTCCACAATGAGGTCAAACTACGGAACATTCTTTAATTTTGGATTTTTTATGGTGATGCTGTGCATCTGTTTTGTTGGAAGCTTTTGTTAGAAGGTACCTTTGGTGGTGCTTCTAGATTTTTCCTTAGCCAGAGTGGGGGTGACTGATGGGCTTGCTGCTCTAGCCACAGTTACCCCAAATTGACTGTTTCCAATCCTTTCTCTTAAATTGGTTGAACCCTAGTATTGGTTTTTCTTCACAGGTTTTAGTCCTCTATGACTTAAAACTGGAAATTTCTTTTTGTCTTCAAGTGCCAGACTCTTCATGATTATTGGTTAGATTTTGTGTTGGATGTTGTTTTTGTTAGAAGTTACCCAGGGGGGGCTTCTAGATTTCATTTTGGCAAGTGTGGGGGTAACTGATGAGCTGGCTGCTCTGTAGAAGAGTTACCCCATAATGTCTGTTTCAAATATTTAGTTTGTCCTACTTGAATCCTAGTTCTGGTTTTTTTATTCAGGTTTAGTCCACTTTGACTTTAAAGTGGCTTTGGACTGGATTCTGTGTTTCCTTGGAGTGGCGGCGGATCACTGGTGGTCTCCCATCATTTTTACTTATTGGACGGAGCACACCCAGTGATCATTTCTTTGTATTGCATTTTTTCTATTTCTTTCTTTTTCTCTGATCTTTTTTTTGTGTTCATGGTTGTGTTAGATAGTAGTTTTAGATTTTTTTCTTTTTTCTTATTTTTTCTTTTAATTTTTTATGGGGGTTATTAGGATGTAAAGAGGGAAAACTCACAAAATTATGGTGTTACCACATCAGGGTCTCCTGAATGTGGGCAAGCATTGGTGAGAAAAGGCTCATCAATTGGCTGGGCAATTCTATTAATTTTTTCTTTCTTATTTATTTCATTTATTTCTATGTTTCACCTTTTATTATCTTCTTTAATTTTAAATTTTTTTATAATAAATCATTTAAAATATTTAATTGTGTATCCACATCAAGGTGCACTTGGATGTGGGTAAGGTATCAGGGTATCAGCTCATCAATTGGCTGGGGGATACTATTTGTAATAATTATTTAGTTCTTATTATTTTATTTTTTTCATTTTAATTTCATTTTCAAAATCTTTTTTTTTAGTATGTTAGTAAATAAAAATAAAAATAAAAATAAAAATAAAAATAAAAATAAAAATAAAAATAAAAATAAAAATAAAAATAAAAATAAAAATAAAAATAAAAATAAAAATAAAAATAAAAATAAAAATAAAAATAAAAATAAAAATAAAAATAAAAATAAAAATAAAAATAAAAATAAAAATAAAAATAAAAATAAAAATAAAAATAAAAATAAAAATAAAAATAAAAATAAAAATAAAAATAAAAATAAAAATAAAAATAAAAATAAAAATAAAAATAAAAATAAAAATAAAAATAAAAATAAAAATAAAAATAAAAATAAAAATAAAAATAAAAATAAAAATAAAAATAAAAATAAAAATAAAAATAAAAATAAAAATAAAAATAAAAATAAAAATAAAAATAAAAATAAAAATAAAAATAAAAATAAAAATAAAAATAAAAATAAAAATAAAAATAAAAATAAAAATAAAAATAAAAATAAAAATAAAAATAAAAATAAAAATAAAAATAAAAATAAAAATAAAAATAAAAATAAAAATAAAAATAAAAATAAAAATAAAAATAAAAATAAAAATAAAAATAAAAATAAAAATAAAAATAAAAATAAAAATAAAAATAAAAATAAAAATAAAAATAAAAATAAAAATAAAAATAAAAATAAAAATAAAAATAAAAATAAAAATAAAAATAAAAATAAAAATAAAAATAAAAATAAAAATAAAAATAAAAATAAAAATAAAAATAAAAATAAAAATAAAAATAAAAATAAAAATAAAAATAAAAATAAAAATAAAAATAAAAATAAAAATAAAAATAAAAATAAAAATAAAAATAAAAATAAAAATAAAAATAAAAATAAAAATAAAAATAAAAATAAAAATAAAAATAAAAATAAAAATAAAAATAAAAATAAAAATAAAAATAAAAATAAAAATAAAAATAAAAATAAAAATAAAAATAAAAATAAAAATAAAAATAAAAATAAAAATAAAAATAAAAATAAAAATAAAAATAAAAATAAAAATAAAAATAAAAATAAAAATAAAAATAAAAATAAAAATAAAAATAAAAATAAAAATAAAAATAAAAATAAAAATAAAAATAAAAATAAAAATAAAAATAAAAATAAAAATAAAAATAAAAATAAAAATAAAAATAAAAATAAAAATAAAAATAAAAATAAAAATAAAAATAAAAATAAAAATAAAAATAAAAATAAAAATAAAAATAAAAATAAAAATAAAAATAAAAATAAAAATAAAAATAAAAATAAAAATAAAAATAAAAATAAAAATAAAAATAAAAATAAAAATAAAAATAAAAATAAAAATAAAAATAAAAATAAAAATAAAAATAAAATAAAACAAATTTTTATATATATCTTTTAGCTGTTATTTTTTTTCTTCTAGTAATTTTGTTTAAAATTATTTTATTTAATGACGGGATGAAGAGGGCTCTGGCAGTTGGTCTGAATGGTGTTTGCCTTTTTGTTTCTTGTTTGGATTTGAGGAAGAACTGTGTTCTTTGTAGTGAAGGAGGCTGGAGAAAGTATAAGGGTTATAGTTGTCTGGAACTGGGTAAGAAGGTAAAATTTGGAAAGAAGAAGAAGAAGCAGGAATGGAGTGCTGGAAACTTTGCTTGATAATTCAAGACATCTTCCAGTGGTCATCAAGGAGTTGTTTTCTCAGATTCTTCTCAAAGTCATTCAACGGACCATGGAGAGCAAAGGCCTCAAGCATGTTTGAACACATAATGCTAAGGTGTTTCTTCATATCCTTGTAATGAAGCTTCAAATTAGTTTCTAGGGGTTGGCAAGTCCCAAATGCAGTTGCAGGAGGCGGTGTTCCAACTAAACAGAAGAATGGGGTCAATAATTATTCTCTGTTGAAGAAATTGAATCTTGTTATTTTATTTTGGTACTTACAGATTGGGAGATCCTCAAATTTGTATGCAGCCAGAATCTGGATGGCTGAAGAGTGTTGGATAAGTATTGTAGGAGTGTCCACCAGATGGAGGTATGGATTTTTTGGTAATTGTCAGCCAGGCTACTAGACTTACCCAGTAAAATAATTAATTTTTTTACTGAGATGAAGCCAAGCCTTTTTTTAAATGCTTATTAAAAATTAATTATTTAGTATTTACTTAAGTATTACTTACAACTAACTAGCTAAGTATATTAAGTAATGTAAATAATTAATTTAAATAATTGTTCCATACATTTTTACTCCCGAACACTGTGCTCAATAATACAGTTGAGTGGGAATAAAAATAAATAATAAAAATATAATAAAATCCTTAAAAATATCAAATTATTTTATTGAGAGATTTGGATTTCTGTGAAATGAATATATTTAAATCAAATGTGTTGTATTAATTGTGACAGTCCAAGGGAACTCATATTTTATTGCAAATGAAAATGATGCCCTTGTTGACGTACCAATTAATTTATCTTTTATTTATTTCATATACACTCTTTGTTATTTAGTTTTCTTCTCACACCCTTGTATTAGGTGGTGTTAACTCCATTTCTTTATTTCCTAAATTTTTGCCTATAAAAGGCCCTCACTCTGTGTACTTTTCAGGTCATTCATTACTTACTTACTTTATTACAACTACTTACAATCCTCTTTATTGTTATCTATTACTGCTTTAGTATTTACATTAAACCGTTGTGGTAGCCTAAAGTTTAGTATGGCACCTAAATACGTAAATGGAGTTATTACAGAGTGCAAGATTGGTGTTATTATTTTTTATATAAAAAGGTTTTATTTAATTTAATTGAGTTTTAAATATGAAGAAATTGGTTAAAAGCAAATGCCTATGCAAAAACAATTTATTTTACAAAGAAAACTTATTTTTACGGTCTGAAAAATTTATAAGTATCAAGTCGAGTCACTCAAGAACCTTGGGAAATTTTTCCAGAATTTTTACTATTTTTCTTATATTTTTAGATGAATTTTAAAGATTTATAGAAATATTTTCGTTTTTAGAAAATACTTAACTTTGATGAATTTTCACGGGGTGATTAGAGCTGCGCAGGCTACAAAAAATAATTGGGAATGTAAAGGGAAGTGGCTTTATCATGGGTAATTTTTCTAGATTTTTTATTATAGTTTTAAAGGTTCTAATTGAGTCTGGAAGTCCAGACAGACTCCGTTTGGACTCCGTACGGGCTCCGGATTGACTCTGGGTGAGCTCTGGAGGGGAAATTCAGGCACGTGACTAGGTATACTTAAGAGCCTCTCAGACTCGAAATTGGGCATCATATTACAATTATCAGACATCAGACAGCTTA
Source organism: Hemileia vastatrix (assembly GCA_030280995.1). Taxonomy (NCBI): domain Eukaryota; kingdom Fungi; phylum Basidiomycota; class Pucciniomycetes; order Pucciniales; family Zaghouaniaceae; genus Hemileia; species Hemileia vastatrix. The sequence goes on along the minus strand of JASXTE010000018.1, from coordinate 14,484,557 downwards.
ATCTTTAGCCACCACAGTCTCATTTTTTATTACTCAACAAATTAAATAAATTGTAATACCCTTATAACTTTATATTTTATATATAACATTTTAGAAATACTACTCAACAATTTAAATCACACTTCATACAGGGTATCTTTAGAAAGGTTTTCATCACTGGGACTTGATTATTGCTGTCTCATAAAAATTCAAATTATTATAAAAACATAAAAGTCAATATTTTCAGATCTTTCACTGGTACACCTTAATTGTTGTTATCAGTATTTCTTTCTCAACAGCCACTTTTACTTAAATCTCAATAAGCGTTAAATATTTTAGAGTTTCATTTTTTTTAACAATCAGATCCAAGTAGACTGGTTAGCTTAGTGATTTATAATTCCCATTTTGTTATTTTTATTGGAAGGATGGGGTTTTCAACTAAATCCACACATCTCCTCCCGATTCTGCTTACAGAAAGGCAACTGTTAGAGTTTAACTTACCATACTGTGATTCTAATCCATTAATTATAATAGTAATACATCCTTCTACCTCTTATCATTGAGTAAAAAATCTTTAAGATAAGAAAATACGTACCCAAGTTTGAATCCTATAAAACCCATTGTTGCTGCCCTTGGACCTCCATGGAAAACCTTCTAGAATTGAAAGACCTCTTGACAGTAATCCTCTGAATGGTTTTGAGAAGATGAAGGAGGAGAAGGAGGTTCCTGTGACCTGGTTTCAGCAGCAGGGCTGTTGTTGTTGTTATTGTTTATATTATTTCTTGGTGCAGGGTTGCTAGATGCTGGCGGAGGAGTGCCAGGTTGATTGAGGGAAGGACCAGGAGATGGTGATCTGGTGGCTGATTGGGATCTGCTGGATGAATATTCAGAAGAAAAAGAAGTATCAGAGGAATAATTGGCCACCAGAAGAGAGGTGAAGTTTTTTTCTCCTGAAGTAACAGGAGTTTTGCATTTAGAAATAGTGTTGGCTGCTCTGGTGTTTGTAATGGGTCTTTTGGGAAGTTTCATAGAGATGTTGAAGTTTCTGTTGTTAATAGAGGAAGAAATGGTGGCAGTAAGCATTGCTCTGGGAGCATTTGGAGGTTGTGGTGTTGAGTTATTGGTGTTGGATGGAAGATTTTGGTTGTTTTCTGGCTGAATTTGATGTTCTGAGCCTGATTTTCATTCTCTGATGAGGCAGGCGGGCCACCCAATGTAAGGATAGCAACCTGGATGCGGTCTAGCAGCCTAGGAGCTGATTTTGGTGCCATTTTTGCTGAAGTTAATGAGAGGAAAGCAGATTCTTGGGAAGATAAAGCTGGTCTTATAGGCATGGTCTCAGGAGTAGAACAGTGTGAACTTTTGGAAGGAGCAGAAGACAAAGAGGAAGAAGCAGGTCCAAGCTCTGGTGAACTGGTAGGTGATCTGGATATATATTTATGTGAAGTTGAAGGCAGAGGTATTGGGTAGTTGGGATCTCTGTCACACTTTTCTTTTTGGAATAGCAAGAATCACAGGTCATGTTATAGAGTTTGGCCTGGGAAGTAGGAAGAGTGAATGTGCAAGGTCTGCACATGTGTATGCACTGTTTGCAAGTGTAGTCCTTAGGAGAAGTGAAGCAGGGAAGCACCAATGGCTCAAAATTTGGTGATCCAGCCATAACCTGTGAAGGAGCAATAGTGGGAAGAAAAGAGATGAATAAACAGATTTATCAGTGATGTGTAGATGGTGTAGAAAGAATGGAAGTTCAGAATGTTGGCTGCAGAGAATTGTGCATGGAGGCGGCTCCGCCTTTGCTATACATCAATCCATCAAGAATTTAAACTGAAATTTGGAAGGCAGTCTGTCAAGAATTTAAACTGAAATTTGGAAGGTAGTCCATCAAGACTTTAAATGAACACTGGGAAGTCTGCCAAGACTTTAAACTGAAAATTGTTACAGTTCCCCAAGACTATAAAATGAGGAGGGTTTAATGGTTGAGTCCCTCAGGACTATAAACTGATATGGGAGATGGTGTGATTTAGGCAGAGGGCATCTAAGGGGGGAGTCTCTGAATTTTGTTAAGGGAAGTGTGGGGGTAACTGATGATCTGGCTGCTCTGTAGAACAGTTAACCTAGAATGTTAGTTTCTTTCCTTGGGTCTTAAATGTTTTGATCTCTGGATCTGTATTTTTGATATAGGCTTTTTAGTCCAAGAATATAAACTGAGGGTTTTGAGTGCCCAAGAGTATGAAATGAGGGCTTTTAGTCCCCTAAGACTTAAAACTGAGGATTAGTCCCCCAATACTGTAAACTGAGGAACTTTTTATGATGATTGGCTACATTCAGGAAGTCTGGATAAGTCAAGATTTTTATTTATTTCTAAGTCAAGAGATTAATCAAGAGTCAGGAGGTAGAAGAGAATCAAGAGATGTGACAAGATGTTCAGCATTGGCTTTGAATTGGTGTATGAGGTTTTTCCTTTTTTCAAGATCCTGTGGGTTCCTAGCAAGAGTGGATTGGAAATAGTTTAATAAGAGATGCTTCTTTTGAGAAGAATGTTTTTGAAATTTGTCCTTAATGGTGGGCAATGGGTTAGGTTCAGGTATTTCAATGGTTCCCACATTTTCATCATTGCTATCAGGAGGAAAAGGAGCTGAAAAATTGTCAGATTGGGATTCAGTATGAAGAAGTTTTGTGCTTACCATCAGATGAACCAGGGATGGTAGAGCTAGTGGTAGTAGTAGTATGGACACTCTTTTTAGGAGGGTGTAGTTTGTGGACCAGTCTGGGGATCAGGATAGATGGCCTGGATCTTTTGGTGCTGGTAGAAGGTGGATCAGGTTGTGGAGAAGGAGAAGAAGTTGCAGAGGACAATGGACCAGGTCTGAAGCAAGTCGTTTTTCTAGAGTGGTAGGCATCACAGGAGGTTCTGTAGGGATGAGCCAGTGGTAAGATGGAGCAGATGAGATTATTGTCAATGCAGTATTGACAGGGGCCCATGTCAGTAGCAGATTTGGATAGAAAGCTGAACATGGTGGTTGTGGTAAGGAGAATGTGGACATTCTCAATTGGAGGGAGGATGTGGTCTTCCAACATTTGATGAGCCCTTTTTTGCTTTATTTGGTGTTGTTTTGGTATGCCTTAAATGGCATTGTTTAAATAATTAGGTATTTTTTGGGAATTGAGCAGAAAATATTGAGACTACGGGGATCTGGATACTGCCATTGGATATCCCTGCTTTTTCTCTATATTTTATGTCATTAGGAAATTTTTCATAGTTTAAGTATTTGGGGGATAGTTTCTCACTTTTCATTTTAAAAGATTTCTGTTGAATTTTGTTTTTCATATTTTACAGGCTAACCTTAAGTCTTAGGGTTAAGTGCTTAGTACCATTGGAAAGAGCGGAATTTTCTCTACATTTCATGTCTCAATTTTGTTATAGCGTAATTAAGTGTTTTAAGGGTATTAGTAGTTTTAGGTGAATTTTCTAAGTAGTTTGGGTGTGTTTGGTTATTTTCTGGCTTCAGGGTGGTCAGGCCTCTTCAGGCGGGCTTCCCTATGTCAGGTGGACCGCCTGCCTCAGTGCTAGAGGGCTGGGAAGCGCTTCTAGGGAGGTTTTATGCAATTTGGTGGTCAGGAACGCCAGATTTGCAGGTGTGCATGGGCTCTCAGTTAGTAGTCTGTGTGTATATAGTGAATAAGAGAGTTTTGGGGCAACTCTAATTATCATACAACCATCCGGGGGTGATATCTTTTGTTCCTCACTCAGTTTTCACTGTTTTCTGGCCACGATTTGACTGTGTTTGTTGCAAGTGAGTTCTTCATTTAACTTAACTTAGCAACTTTTTTCTCTTTTATAGTCTTGCAAGCTATAGCAAGTATTATTTCTTTCTCTGGTGTGGATTTGCAACCTACATCAAGTATTATTTCTTTCTCTGGTGTGGAAATTATTCTACATTTCAGCTCTTTGGTTTGGTAGTCTGTCTGGAGACTACTTTCTTGACTGATCAAGCTATCCAGTGTATTTGGAAAAGGGGATTTTGGTAACACAAACCAATTTACTGTAACAGGTAAATCTTACTTGTATTTCTAAGGGAAAGGGTATTTTCTCTCTGGTTTTTCTCCAACTCCCTTGGTCAAGGCCTATAGCTAGTACTAAAGGACTGTCAACAGCGTTTCATGCAGATCAGGCCACCTCCCAGCCTAGTAAATTGGCTGTGAGGGTGGCGAATGTAAAAGTGAGCAACCAAAGTTTCTTTTAGCAACTTTGGTTGACCGAAAGCAACACTTCCAGCTGAATTTCCCCTGGCTTGATGTACTAAATTGAAATGTAAGGGACCCAAGCCAATTTCAAAGGCTTGGGTCATAAATTAAAGTTTCTAAAAAGAAGCCAGTAGAAATATGGCTGCAATAAAAAGTAATTTTTTTAAATAAAAGACATAAATAAACAAAAATATGTTCAAATAATATATACAACACTATGCAGCCAGTTAGAAACGGCCTTCCATTTTTACAAATAGAAACAAAATCCAATGGTGCTTTCAGCAACATTGGTCATGTTTCAATATTTTGAGCCATGTAAGATCAGGAAAAAGGTTAAGGCAAAAAAATTACATAATTAAAACTCTACCAGTTTAATATGGTGGGGAGGTTCATATTTTAGAAATAGGTGGTGCACATTATAGTTCCCTTTAAAAAAATTCAAAAATGGAATAATTTTGATGCAATGTAAATTTAAATGTGATGAGTGTATCTTTTTTATCTACATGAAACATGGCAGCTAAAATAATGTGGTGTCAATTTTTTTTAGATATGAAATTCAGAGTGCCACATACCTTCATCTGTACAACAAGCAGCCAAGTCAATTCTAGCTGGAATTAGTAAATGAATAGGAAAAAATGATTATGATGCGTATAGTGCCTTGGAAACATTTTTCTTAAAATTTAGATGAATTTTATCATATGACTGGGAGAGCTGCATTTTTTTGAAAAAGAGATCAGTGAAAATTTATGATATCCACATCTGTTTTCCAACAAATTAATTTTTCCTTTCTCTATCTCACTTACCTTTTTCCAAAATTATTGATCATATTTTTGCTTTATCATTTTGACTTTTTGGTACCATTTACTTGACCTTATCTGATTACCAGTAAGAAAATTTTTCTTGCTATTGTATTTCATATCATTTTGGTTTGTTACTTTTTTTTACACTTTTGTAAAGTTAATCTAATGATTCTAATTCTGAATTTATTTTTTAGGTATCTTTTACTGTACCCTTTCAAATCATGATAAAAAAAATTCTTTTTCTGTTAACCTAAATTTTTTTTATTTTTTTGTCAATTTACTTTTCTTTATTCCTTATCAAAGATGTTTAATTTATTTATCTAACTATTTATTTTATAAAAAAGTGATTATAAAATAAACTTTATAATTAATTTTTATAAATCAGCAACAAATGAAAGAAGATATTATATACATGTAAGTTCATGTTTTGCTCATCATTTTTCTATATTTCTTTAACACTGTCTCAACCATTATATTATGAATATGAAAAGTAAAACATCATCTTGTACTTGCTGAAAGCATACAGGATAATGTTTTTCATTTCATAATAATAATCATATTGACCTTTACTTTTGGGTTTTTAAGTTGTTTCAAAGTCTCCTACTTTCTGAAAGCATACAGGACAGTAATACAATTTAATGATTAATAATTTTATGAAGTATAAGTTTCTAAGTCAATATATTGGTCAGAGCAAGATTTTTCATTTTATATATGTGGATATGATAATTCTGTAAATTTTTTAATATTACTAGTGTATTGTAGTTATACTTTAATTATATTATTAATATTTAGTGTAGAGCCAAATCTCATACTTGCTGAACACATACAGGATAATTCTATACTCTTTATAAGTATAATTTAATAAATTATACCTTTGAAACACTTTCATAATATTTGAAATAAAGAAAAAGTATATAAATTTACTAATATGTAGATATGCTAATTTTATATTCCTAATATTGAAGATATGCTAAAGTTAAAAGTATCATTGACTGATGATTGAAATTCTGTTAATATTTTCTAATTTTTATTTTTTTCATTTTAAATCAAAATTTTATTCTCCTATGATCAAACCATCAATGAGTAACAATTTGAAAAAAAAACCGCCAGGGAAGAACTCTAACAATAGGTGGGCAAAAGACATTGCTACCAGAATTAAACTTTTAAATTCTCTTGGAATGGATACAAATAGGAGAAAGCCACATTTATATCACAATCTTATGCAAATAATATGACAGATTGCAATAATTACTACAATTTTTTTCCTGGTTGTAGTATTTATAAACCAAAAGGTGTCTTAATACCTAATATTCTTGTGCAGAATTTTTAAATTCATAAGCTCAAAGAACTAGATATGTTACAAGCTGCAGTGCAATGCATTAAGGATCTTTCTTACTGCAAAAATGAAATTACGAATAATGGTTATCATCAAAGAGCTGCTGGTTTTGGAAATATGTTTGGTGGTGGCTTTATTTTGGATAGGAAGAAATATTTATATCTTTGTAAGTATTACTTTTTTTAATTTAAATACTGAATTTTTGAATGATTTTCCTTGTAGATGAATACACTGATGATATTGTACATATAGATGAATATAAAAAAAGAATGAAGAGGATAACAATGTACTTTGAATATTTTTTTAAAAAAATATTATATGTAAAGTACAACGAGGCAACTAATCTTTGTGCAAAACTTGGTATTTCTATATTTTCAAAAGATTCTAGTTAAGAAGAGGGTGTACTGTTTGCTAGTAATTTAACTTGGACATCTGGAGCAAATGGTAATGGGTTCTCCAATGAGGTTCATCTTGATAAGGATTCAAGTGAGTATACTTTAGGAATATTTTTTCTTAAAGATACAGAAAACAATACCATTCATATGAAGGAAAATAAGACCCAACCACAAAAAACAGGTGGAGAACTTATGTTTCACGAAATTTGAAGTAAAATCAACTTTGAAGTAACTAATGGAGTAACAGTGATATTATGGCCTGCCAATAAACTGAAGAATTTTACCTCAAGATGTCATAAAATTCCTGGCTTCACGAGGATAGGTCCTTCTATTCAAATCAGAACTAGACTTTTTCATGCTATAGAAAAACTTAATGTTTTTGATATTGATATTTCAGAATACTTGGAAATTAACAAAGAAAAAGATAGGTTTGATTATTTTATTTGTACTTTGAGAGATTTTTTGAAAAAAGATGACTCAATGGAGGAAGAAATAGTATCAGCAAAGTATTACTTATCTAATGTTAAGACAAATCTAAAAATTTTTTTAATTTAAAAATTAAGAATTTATATCATATATACACAACTTAATGCAAAATCAAACATGATAAATACTGGGGGTAGCTGTAAAATTTTCAGTTGTGATGATTATAGTATTATCTATTTTATGATTTTTAAAATAGAATAATTTTTTTTTCATAATAAGAATTTTAAAAGGTGTTGCTTCATCTCAGTAAGATAATTAATTATTTTACTGGATAAGTCTAGTAGCCTGGCTGATAATAAGTTAGTTTGATTTAGTTTTGAAGAAATATATAAGTTGTGAAATATTTAAATGTCATTTTTATTAACTTGGTAGCAAAGTTTCTAAATTAAAAAAAGGATAATAAAGAATTTAAAATATATTATCCATAAAAATTTGCTTTTAATTCTACCAAATTAACTGTATAGTTTTTTAGGTCAAACAGGCTTATTAATAAAAAAGTTAATAATAAAGGGTTGATGAAAGACTTTTAAATCAATAATAGTTTAAATTGTATTTTTTAATAATAAACTTATTTAGTTATTTGAATTGTTCTACTTCTGATTAAAAATGTTACAATCAATGAAAAATTTGTGAAAATTAATATATTATTCAATATTAAAGGTAAAGTAACAAAACTAGAGCATTTATCTTATTTTTATACAAACAATAAAATATTTAATAATTTAATACAAGTATTTGAAATCATATAAGTAGATTTAAAATTCTTCATTATTGTTGGACTTACAATAATTTTTTTTAATAATTAATATAGAAAATCATGTCAAAGGTTTCTTTAAAAATTTTAAAGATGGTCACATTTTTGACATATCTGAAGGAAAAAAACTTGAATTATACAAGATAAATCAAGTACACAGAAATTTATCTATTTAAATGTTGGAATATTAATTTATTGAAAGGCTATGTTTAGCAAAAAAATGATACTGGCTGAATGGAGCTCCAGTGATTAAGAAAATCTGCAGAAATTTCCCTAGCAATTACCAGAGGACTTGGGGTATCAAATTTTATAAGAAATGAATCACACTTGCCTATAAAAGGTTTTATTCATGTTAAAATAAATTTATTAAAATTTTTCAAAATTATTTTTTCCATAAAATGATTTTTTTTCATGTAAATTAAGAATCTTAATTTCTGGTATCACCTCCAAGAAATCAGCTGCTGAAGGCAATCTATCATATTGAGAACTCAGAAATAAACCATGGACACCATCAATTATATAGAACGTGAAAGATTAATATTGGTGGTGGGAGTATTTATAATTTATCTTTTTTAGTGCAGCCTTTTATTTCTGTTTTATTATAGTCAGTTGAGCATTTTTTTTCTGACTTTATTGTTGAGCTTTTCTAGTATTGCCACTTGATTATGTTGCAGCACTATGTTTTTATTTAAGAATAATAATTGACATAATTATATTAATGATAATTTTGCAGATATGAAGAAGAGTTGACATGGATATATCACAGGTTTTAAGTGCAGTGGGACAAAATTCTAAATCATCAGGAATTGTACTCTTCAGAATTGAAAGGTGAGCTAGAATCTGAAGACCAAATTCAATTGGACAATCTGAGTTAATGTTTTGATGTGATGGAAGCTGGCTGAATTCATGTGAGGTCAGATAAAGTGAAGATGATATAAGAGATACCCATGAATAATGGCAGTGATCACTTGGGATCATTAAACTCATAAGAATTTGGATAAAATTGAATTCAGGGTTATCTGTTTTCTTTTTTCAGGAAAGAATTTTGGTATTTAAACCATCAGGATCACATATATCTTCCATTTTTTTGAAATCGATATTATCAAGTACCCATAGCTGTGAGATATCAACCTATAAAAAACTATCTGCTACAAAAGGAAAAAAAATAAGTAAAAAAAAAGTTAAGACTAAAAATTATGGTAACTTACATAACTCAGTAAGTTTTGAAAGCCAATCTTCTCCACAAGATTTCTCCCAATGAAAAATAAACATTATAATGTTTAACATGGGCTCTTGGAAAGAGGTAGAAGAGCGTAATTTGAGGAGAGTAACAATTTCCAACCATGACCTAAGGACATTTGCTGTGCTGATTATACCTTTATAGAATTTATGAATTTTACAGAATTCCTCCTGAAAATCACATTATTTTAGAACTGAGGGTGAATAAGTTAGAGGTTTGTTCAATATCTTAATTTGAGTTGATTTAATTGGTAGAGAAGCTTTCAAAGAGGTCAAAGTAGGTAATTGAGGAGGTGATGGGTATTGCTTCTTAGAAATGAAAGAATTCTGTGATGAGATGTTTTAATCATCATCTTTATCAAACATATCTTCATGTCTTGAAGAAGATTTTGAAGTTTTCTGGTTTTTTTGAGCAAGCAGAGCTTCATGTTCTGAAAGTTCATCATTGCTATTTTTATTGCTCTTTTCATCATCTTCATCAGGGATAGGGCTTTTAAGGATGGAAAAATCTACAGTGGGTGAGTTTCTGGTACAAAATATCAAAAGAAAGATAAAAAGTACAATATGTAAGTAAAAAAGAGATATATCACCACAGAAAATCTAGGGGTTAACTGCTAGCAATCCCCTCTCTTTGAACTCCAGAGTGTCTCTTATTATTCCAGGGTTATTCTCACTTTATAACAATATACAAAATTGTATTGGAAGTACATTTATTCTCAGATTGATTATAGACAGAATATCAACTGATTCCAAATTATGCACAAGTTGATCCTCTAGAACATGATTTTGGTCCTCTGTTGAGCACAAATTGAGCACAAATTGATCTAACCTAAGCTTATGCATATATAATAATTCATGATAATTGCTCTATTAAATTTGATGATAAAATAAAATATTCATGAATTTATATAAAAAATAATTATTATGTAAGATATTAAATAATAAATTTAGGCATCATACGAAGGAACTTAATAGAGCTTCATTGTCAGCTGGGCTACTAGACTTACCTGGTAGAATAATTAATTTTTTTACTGAGAGGAAGCCACACCTTTTTTAAAAAATACTTATTAATTAATTATTTAACATTTACCTATATATTACTTACAACCAGCTAAGCTAATTATATTAAATAGTGTAAATAATTAATTTAAGTAAGTGTCTCATACATTTTTACTCCCTAACACTGTGCTCAATAGTGCAGTTGTTTGGGAATAAAAATTAATAATAAAATTATAATAAAAAAAACCTTAAAATTATTATATTAATTCATTGTGAGATCTGAAATTCCGTGAAATCAATATAATTAACTTAATTGTGTTGTAATTAATTGTGACAGTCCAAGGGAACTCATACTTTATTACCAATAAAATTGATGCCCTTGTTGACATACCAATTAATTTATTTTTCTTATGTTATATATATACTCCTTTTAGTCATCTTCTTTCTCACATTCTTACAGTAGATGGTGTAAATTCTGTGTCTTTATTTCCCTCATGTTTTTCCTATAAAAGGCCCTCACTTTTGTACTTTTTCAGAATATTCCTAAATTACTTATTTTATTATAACTACATACAAAACTATTTATTATTATTTTAGTATTTACATTAAAGCCGTAATTCTAAAATCTTAAATAAAATAGAAATTATCACTTTGCCTCTGATTATTATTTGAGTACAAATCTTTAAAAAAAGATAAGAGAAATACGTACCAAGTTTAAATCCTTTGAAATCCAGTGTTGCCGTCCTTGGAACTCCTTGAAAACTCTTCTAGGCTTGAAGGACCACCTGACTATTGGAGGCCTTTCTGAGTTGTCGACAGCGCATCATTACTTGAGGTGGGATAAAGTGTGGACCATCACAATTTGAGGTACCTATCAGGACAAGTGACAACAAAAACAACAAACATCATATATCACATGACTAAAATTTTTGCTGCGAACGGGAATCAAACAGCACTCCAAAACTCAGGTTCATATATTGACTAAACATCTTGTATTTTGTGGTAATTATTGAAATTACTATTTGTGGGTCACTTTGCACTCTTCATTCTCTACGTATTTACTTTTACTCAGCACTCTGTAAGTGGCATTAATTTGCTCATTTTACACGGGGAGATGTCTAGTAAATTAGAATTAAATTTTTTATTATTTATTTTATTTTTCCTAGTTGACAAAGATAGAGCAATTGTGTTCTTAGTCCTAGAAGTAATAAATTATATTTTAAAAATTATTCATTATAATTTTCAGTTGAATTTTGTCCTGATAAATTAAAATTTTGTTTGTTCCAGTTGACAAATTGTCCTAAAAAAAAATTTCTTAAATTCATATTTAATTATTTCACTAGAAATTAAGTCCTGGTAATTATTTATTTCTCAGTTGATTTAAAATCCTGATAATATTTATCATGAAATTTTTAATAAAAAATATAAATTTAATTCTTCAGTTGATTATTTTTATAATCTTGGTTTTAAATTGTTTTGAATTAATAAATTGATTAATATTTGATTTCATCCTGAAGAATTTTATTTTTATTATTATTTTTCTTTTAAATAAAAGTAAAAATAAAAATTAATTCATCTTATTGTCTCCCTCCCTCATTTCAGTTAAATTTAAAAAATGACTGATCAAGGTGATTCTGCTGCACATGAAGAGAAATTGGATTTAATTGATTATTATGAGGCTACTTCTGTGAGTTCTCCTTCAACTAGAAAATTATCTCAAATTAATCAATCATTGCCACAATCAGAATTTAAAGATGGAGGAAGTGGAAATTCTGGTAGAAACAACTCAGGAACAGAAACCTTTAATAAACCCCTCAGAAGAACTTCCAAAAGGCTTCAAAATAAAAAATATGCCACCTCCTCAGCAAGTAAAGAGCTTTTCAACACACATAAAAGAATTAAGGACAGAAAACTTGAGATTGAGGTCAAGAATTTCCACTTCCTCCATATCCACATCCAGATTTAGGCAATGATTGATTAATTTGAGATAATTTTCTAGTTAAAGGTGAACTCACAGAAGTAGCCTCATTATAATCAGTTAAATCCAATTTCTGTTCACGTGCAGCAGAAACAACTTGATCAGTCATCTTTTAAATTTAACTGAAATGAGAGAGGGAGACAATAAGATGAACTAATTTGTATTTTTACTTTTATTTAAAAGAAAAATAATAATAAAAATAAAATTCTTCAGGATAAAATCAAATAAAATCAATTTATCAATTCAAAACAATTTAGAACCAGGATTATAAAATAATCAACTGAAGAATTAAATTTAAATTTTTTATTAACAATTTTATGGTAATTATTATCAGGATTTTAAATCAACTGAAAAATAAATAATTACCAGGACTTAATGTCTAGTGAAAGAATTAAATATGAATTTAAGAAATTTTATTGTTAGGACAATTTGTCAACTGGAACAAACAAAATTTTAATTTATCAGGACAAAAGCCAAATGAAAATTATAAAGAATAATTTTTAAAATATAATTTATTACTTCTAGGACTAAGAACACAATCGCTCTATCTTTGTCAACTAGGAAAAATAAAATAAATAATAAAAAATTTAATTCCAATTTACTAGACACCTCCCCCTGTAAAATGAGCAAATTAATGCCACTTACAGAGTGCTGAGTAAAAGGAAATACATAGAGAATGAAGAGCGCAAAGTGACCAACAAATAGTAATTTCAGTAATTACCACAAAATATAATACATTTAGTCAATATATGAACCTAATTTTTGGAGCACGGTTTGATTCCCATTTGCAGCAAAAATTTTAGTCACGTGATATATGATGCTTGTTGTTTTTGTCGTTCACTCATCCTTATAGGTATTTTCGAATGGCAATGGTCCCCACGGTCACCGGCCTCAAGTAAAAATGCACTGTCAATAATTCTGAAAGGCGTTCAATTGTTGGGTGGTCCTTCAATTCTAGAAGAGTTTTCAAGGATTTCCAAGGACGGAAACACTGGATTTCAAAGGATTTAAACTTGGTACATATTTCTCTTATCTTTTTTTTAAAGATTTTTACTTAAATAATAATCAGAAGTAAAGGGATAATTTCTATTTTATTTAAGAGTTTAGAATTATGGCTTTAATGTATATACTAAAATAATAATATATATTTTTTTATGTAGTTATAATAAAATAAGTAAGTAAGTAAGGAATGTTCTGAAAAAGCACAAAAGTGAGGGCCTTATTTAGGCAAAAGATGAGGTAAATAAAGAAACAGAATTTACACCATCTACTGTAAGAATGTGAGAAAGAAGATGACTAAAAGGAGTATATATATAACATAAGAAAAATAAATTAATTGGTACGTCAACCAGGGCATCAATTTTATTGGTAATAAAGTATGAGTTCTGTCAGTATAGTCTAGTATATAAGTATGATATAACAGTGTTTATTTATGGTCCTACTACTTATTGATAAATGATTTAGTGATTAAACCTTAGGGGAAGACTAATAAAATAGTTATACTCAAATAAAACTCACAATACTTGGATTTAAATGCGTGCTAGTGGTGGAAAATAGATGAATAAATTATAGTTATAGCTTATATAAAGATAATATCAATTTATAATGGCTTTATAATATATTTCTGAATGCTAATAATTGTATTGTAGTGTTTGTTTGAATTGTAGTAATTGAATGATGATAAATAACCGTCAAAATCCCTCCTTACTTATACCCAAATCCACAGGAGTGCACAGACCTTCAATCCAGATGATGTCACTGATATCCCCGGCAATTACAGAACTGTGAGGGCCCATCACCTCCCCATGGCGTCCACTTCAAGAAGATTCAACACCCAGACATCCAGTAAGGACTCTCCATCACTATTAATAATAAAACAGATCTATACCATAAATAGAAATCCAGATAAAAGCGGATACCATGAAGAAACAGGTAAAATAAACAATTAAAAAGAGATTTAATGAGACCAAAAGCATATAAAGGAAACAAATAAAATGTCCAAGCCCCCATAACATCCCCAAGCATCCATATTAACCCAGAAATGTCCTTCCAACCCATAAATCCATGAATAACCATCCAAGGAAGTAAATTAAGTTGTCCAAACTGGGTGTATGCGCCTGATATAGGTGTCTATGCTTCTGTAGGAGTTGTGAGTCCACTGATTTTGTCCATATGAACTAAAATAAGAAGAAAAACAAAGGTTATAGGCTATTAAGGGGCTAAAACCCACTTATATACCTAAATATACATAACATACTGCATATGTTGGTCAATCGTCTAGAAGAAGGTAAGGAAAAGAGGAGAAAAGGAGGAGGACAAGGGAAAAAAATAAAATAAATAAAGGTTAATAGATTATTTAATTTATTTAAAAGAAAAACAACGGTGAGTAACTTGAGAGATGACAAAAATTTAGGCTTTATTAATAATAATATTATATAAGGTAAGGGTTCTGCACGGCAAAAACTTTTAATTGCTATCAGACTTAAAGCAACCTTTAAATTGTTATATATAATTTTAATTAGAATTTTATTACTAATAAAAAAATATAAACGTAATGTAAAAGTGTATTAAATTTTTTGAGTGTATAGTAAGTGATGAGGCACAGGGGATTATCCAAGGCCCTTTTATAGGCAATGGGTCCTATGAAGCGCCACTATATTTGTAAATACAAGAATTATAATAGGATAAAACAAGTATATCAAAGAGTAAGTGAAACATCACAATGTAGAGAAAAATATGAAACAAATAATTAAAAACCCCAATTAAGAATCCAATTTTCCCACCATAAATTCCCAAATCAGTAAGTAAAAATAGTGAATAACTAAACAAGCCTGTGACATATGGACTATGAGAAAAATAATTCAAAACAGATTTTACAGTCTGATTTAAGGATGTTTAAGTGAAACAGAGAATATTTTTACGCAACAAAATATGTAATTAATCTCAATTTAGTATAAATTAATTAATTGTTTTTCCTGACACAATTAACGGTCAAAAGAAGCATCATTAATTATTTTTTAATATTATATGAAAGGTGTTATTTAATATATAAATTTAATTAATTAATTTAATTATATTATAAGTCAATTTTACACTTACACTTATAATATATGTTTATAATTAATTAAATATAAATCTATAATTTATTAAATACATAAAAATGTGCCATTATTTGTAGAATATAAAATATATCAAGTTTAATTTAAATGCATAAAAATTTATATAAACAATAAAATTAATATAACACTTATATGTAATAAGATACTTATATAATTTTATTATGCAATAAAATATTAATTTATATACATTAAATACAATTCTTAGGCCCTCTTTCAGGTCTTATAAGTTAAAATATCATTTACTGGACTCCTGGAATAGCTTGGCTGACAATCCCTCACTCTAAAAAAACAATATAAAAAATGTTAAGATTTTTTCTTTTTGTACTTTTTCAACAGAGTAGGCAGATTTGAAATCTCCTTGCCAGGTATCCATGCATCATGTTCAGATAATTTGTTCTTATATCTCAATAAATATTTAGTACCTCTTTCAGAAGTGATAATTCTATCATTGAGAATTTTATCAATTTCTGCTGTTTCTGTGACTTCCTGAGGGTTTTTCTTAGGTCTTCCCCTTCTTTTGGGAAATAAGTCACTGTTGGAAGTATAAGGCTTAAGCAAAGAAATGGGAAAAACAGGATGTTTCCTATCATATGGAGAATACAATACAACTTCTACTGCATTATCACCAACCATTCTTTTAACAACAAATGGTCCTACAAAAGGATCTTTTAATTTGTGGTTACCTTGTAAATTGAAATGGAAAGTAGAGATCAACACTTCATCACCCTTGTTAAATGTGTATTCTTTATGGGATTTATCCCATCTTTTCTTTTCATATTCAAATGCTTTATCAATACAGCTCTGAGCATGTTTTCTGCATAGCTGTTGCATTTGCATGAAAGATTTTACACCAGGGTGTAGTTCCAACTTAGGTAATTTATTTTTGAGAATCTGAGCAGGAGTATGTGGGACATAACCTAACCAAAGCTCAAAAGGCCTTTTTTTTCAGTGACAGAATGAACAGTGCTATTATATGCAAATTCAAGACCAGGCAATAGAGTGACCCAATCATGAGTAAATCTGTCATTGTCTTTATATTCTAAACCAAAGGCAAAATACCTTCTAATCATATCTTCCAGAGTTTGAATCATTCTCTCAGCTAGACCATCAGTCTGAGGATGGTGACCTGTAGACAATTTTAACTCACAGCCACAAATATCCATCAAAGAGTTCCAAAACTCAGAAGTGAATTTTGGATCCCTATCAGAGATAATGGCTTTTGGAAAACCAATAATATTAAACATGTAAGACCACCATAAGAAAGCTAATTCTTTGGTGGATACATCTTTGTGGGTTGGAATAAATTTGCACATTTTTGTGAATCTATCTACTATTACCCAACAAGAGTTAAAGCTGTCTTTATCTGCAACAGGAAGACCGGTGACAAAATACATATTAATGATTTTCCAGGGAGCATTAGGTGCTTTAATATGTTGTAATAACCCTGCTCTATTACCTGTTAAACTTTTAGATTTTTGGCAGGAATCACAAGATTCAACATATAATTTTGTGTCTTCAGACATATTAGCCCACCACACAGTGTTTTTGATTCTAATCAATGTTTTTTCAAGATCAAAATGACCAGTTAATATGTCATCATGACAAAGTTTGAGGATAGTTTCTTTCATAGAAGGAGAAATTAAAATTACATTAGTAAGCTTTCTTCTATAATATATATAACCATCTTCAATAGAAAGCTTTCCATTATTCAAAGCATTTTGAAAATTTTCAGGAAGAGTTTTTATTAATGCTTGAATTGAAGCATTCTTAGGATCATTTAAGATAGTAAACAATTTATTTAAATCAAAATCCTTATCATATGAATCTAGTATTAATTGTAATAACTCCTCTTCCATATCAACTATAAATATACCATGGATATGAACAGTATCGTCTTCAGGTACATAAGCAGGATTTAAGTCATTATTTGGCAGGGGCAATCTGGAGAGCATATCAACATTGGAGTGAACATTTCCAGCCCTATGGATAATTGTCATCCGTCCTCTGTATTCTTGAACAGCAAGTTGCCACCTGAACATATGTCTGTTAGGTGTCTTCAGGTTTAAGAGGGACTTCACAGCACTACAGTAAGTTACCAACTAAAATTTTTGGTCATCCAAATAGTAATGAAGCTTCTCAAGAGCCCAAACAACTGCTAAGCACTCCAATTGAGTGGCATCATATTTCAATTCACTATTTCTTAAGGTTCTTGAAATATAACAAATTACAACTTCTGAGGATTTATCATTAATAATTTGCTTCTGGTGAAGAGCAGCACCCAGACCAATAAAGCTACCATCTGTATATAGGACAAATGGCTTGTTAAAATCTGGAAGAGCCAATATAGGGTCTGTCATTAAGCAACTTTTTTATGTATCAAAAGCTTTTTGACAGTCATTATTCCAGAGTAAAGCAACATCTTTTCTGGTCAGTTTTGTAAGAGGCAAGGCTATGACCTGATAATTTTTAATATATTGTCTATAATAACCACACATACCCAAAAAACTTTGGATTTCTCTTACATAAGTTGGTTCTTTCACATTTTGAATGGCAGCAACTTAGTTATGGTCTACACAAATTTGTAAGCCTGACACAACATGGCCAAGGACTTTCAAAGATTTAAAACCAAATTTACACTTTTTTAAAGATAAGGTCATATTGATTTCATCCATTTTTCGGAAAACACTATTCAAGTGAATCATATGTTCATCAAAAGTTTTAGAAAAAACAATAATATCATCAATGTAAACCATGAGCCAACCTTCAATAATTTCTTGATGGAAAGTGTTATCCATGACTTTCTGGAAAACTGAAGGAGAATTTTTAGGGCCAAATGGCATCCTAACATACTTATATATTCCCATATGAGTAGCAATAAGCAAAAATTTTTGAGAATTTTTCTCAACTGGAACTTGATGATATCCTTTATTACCATCCAGACAACTAATAAATTTTGCACCTTGCAAGGTAGCATGTATTGAATTAACTCTGGGTAAAGGATAAATATCATCAACAGTATAAGTGTTTAAAGCTCTGTAATCTCCACATAATCTAGCTTTATCTTTTTCATATGAAATCAAGACTGGGGAGATGACACAATATTTGGGGGTGACATCCACTTTCTCAATGATATTCATTTTTAATAATGTTTCAATATTATCTTCAATATCCTTTCTTTTTGTTGGAGAAGCAGGATATGGTTTTTTCTTAAGACTAGGAGGAATATCACTCAAGCTACAGGATAAGGTAATTTTCATCTCTTCCTGAACAATTCCCAAGACATGAGAAACATGAGCAAAAGCCATAGGGAAAGAGGTAATAGAGGCAATAATAGAATCCTTTTGTTCACTAGTCAACTGATCACCAAAAGAAGCAGTATTTATTTCATTTAATAAATCATCCATTTCAGTTGTTGTTCTACCTTTACACTGGATCAGTGAGTTACAAGATCTCAACAAATGCCCAGAAGTTCTAGGAGAGGAAATTTTGAATTTCCTTTTCCCATTCATTCCTAATGTAAAGCAATTATTTGCTGGGTCCAGTTTCACACCAAACATGGTTAAAATATCATTTTCCATAATAAACCAATTGCTTAAATTATCATTTTTCATGACAACAAACTCACAAATAGCTCTGACAAAACCACCATTATATTTGAAGAATACAGAGGTTTTGTATTTGCCAATAGGAAATAAGGTAGAACCATACCCTCTCCATTTTTCAGAAGTTATAGTTAATAATTTACACAAATATTCCTTATCCACTGAAGCCAAAGCTTTTTCAGACACTACACTTCCTCCAGCACCATAATCAAGAACTACATCAACATTTTTACCATTAATGATAACAGGTGCCTTCAAAGGGTATATAGGTATAGAATTGTTAGTAATATCTTTAATTATCTCAGCATTTTCTACTGAAGATAAATCCAATACACATTCTTCAGATATATTATTTAAATAATGGACATCTTGTTCCAACATTAAAACATCTTTAACAGAATCATTTTCATAGGAGATATTACTTTCACATTCACTGGAAGAATTATTGAAATCAAGTTCAACTTCATCAGTGTCTTCATTTTGTTCAACAAGATGAATTTTCTTGTCACAAACATGACCCTTCTGCCACAGTTTGTTACATCTATAACAAGTATTTGTTGAAAATTTTTTAGGTGCAACTGGGGCAGAGGGTTTACCAGATTTTTCTGGGAGCTTTGTAAAAGGTTTATTCTGAAAATTATAAGATTTACCAAGGTAATTCTTTGGTTCATATCTATGGTTGAGTAGTACCTCATTACAGATATTAATGAAAGAAGAATTTTTCCTTACATGCTCAGTTCTAGCCACAATCAAATCTCTAAGAGAATTTTGTAATTTATACAAGATTTTATCTCTCCAAATATCATAATCCATCTTTGGATAAATTGCTCTAAGGATTTTTGTTATTTTCATCAGAAAAACAATGGGCTTTTCAACAGAGGAGGATACATATCTAGTATTCTCATACAGTCTCTGTTGAGCTAACCTGAATTTTGAACCACCAAACTGATTCTCAATCAAGGATTTCCAATCATTCCATGTATAATGATTTTTATCTAAAAGAACAGATTCATACCACATCAAGGCAACATTGGAAAATAAAGAAATTAGCTTAGAAACAATATCCTCATCAGGTAGTTTATAAGATCTCTTTAAATTATCAATTCTTTGGATAAAGTGTTGCCAATCAGAGGAAGAATCACCATCAAAGGTAGGATATTGGTCCAACTTAGGCCAATTTTACTGACTACTGGGATGGTCCACTTTTTAGTTTGAATTATTCATCATTAATAATTCCTGAAGTTTAGCCAGGTGTTCAGAAATTTCATTATTTACAGAAACAGCTGGTGCATGACCATCACAAGATTTTTTGCTAGTAGCAAAAGATTTTACAGACTCATTGTCAGTTTGTTTAATGGTTGAAATATGAGGAAGAAAGGATGAACTTTGCTCAGGTTTTTTTTCTTTATTTTTATGCAGCTTATTGACAGCATTCTCATTCAATTCATTATTGATGGTTAAGGTTGAGAATTTTTCCTGCAGGTCAGACACATAGTTTCTTATTCTTGGAATTTCAGACATCTTGTCATTTACTTTTGCAAGAGATAGAACATTTCTGTCCTCAGAAAATGAGTGTTTGGCACTTAGTGCATGGAAATCATTTCTTAGCTTTTTAAACTCATTTTGCAGAGATTTTATTTCATTTTTTAATGAATAATTTTCTTCAATAAGGGGTTTCAATTCACTCAAGGTCTTATGTAGACTGATATTTCTATCTGAGATAGCTCTATGGTCACTTCTTATTTGTTTTTGTTGACTAAGAATAATACTCAAGGTTTCTTTGATTTTTAAATAAGCTGTATCTTGTACAGAAGAACTCACTTTACATTGCAAGTGTAAATTATTTAATCTATCATTTTCATGGATTAACACATCTCTCAAATGTTTGTATTTCACAACATTAAAATCAAGGGTATCTTTCAATATTTCCTCAGAAGTTCTTTCAATTAAGGTATAGATTTCAGGGGGAACAGAATCATTTTTAATTGCAAGAGAAGGATTAATTAAATAAGTAGAAGTTAAATGTAAAGGTTCATCAAATGAAAATTTGCTAATTACATCAATAGGGCTACTAGTTACAGGAAGATGTCTTTTAACAGGTTTAACTGTTCTTTCACCATGTTCAATAATATTACCTGCAGAAGAAGTTTTATTAGAAAACATACCCAAGTGAATATCAACCAAATTACTTACCATGGCAGAGGAGGAAACTTCCCCTGAGACTGGGTTTGGGATTGTACTTGGGCCTTCTTTCTCCTGCCTTGTTGGTAGGGATGAGGAGGTGGATGGAAATTGGGTGTTCTGGATGGGCCAGGCTGATGATGAGGAGGGTGTTGCACATTCTGTTGGTAGTGACTCATTAGATAATCCCATTTCCATTGCTCTACTTCCATAGTATTTGGATTTTGGATAGTTGAGCTGGGTGGCTGTGAAGGTTGAGCCTGAAACTGAGGCTGATTGAAAGGTAACTGAGGAGGGGCCTGGGCCTGATTCTGGTTCCTGAGTTCTTGAACCTGATCCCACAAGGTGTATACTTTTGCTTTGTACCTCATATTTTCTGTCTTCAGCTCTTTTATATGACTGGACAGGTTGCTGATTTGTTGTGGTAGAGGAAGCTTTTTTATTTTTAATCCTTTTGGAAGACCTTCTTTAGGTACTAGAGGCTATACTTCCATCTGTTGTGCTGGGGGAAGGGGGTTTGGTTTGTTTACATCTCCTGTCATTTCCATATCCTGAATTATGTGAATTTTTTGTGTCAGCATAAGATTTTTTATGTCCAACTTTGGAAGAACTCACAGTATCAGCATCATAGTCAATTTCGATTTCAACCACTTGCATGTTATCCATTTTTTTAGCCAAATTGTTGGACATAATAGTGGGAAGATTAATTAACTTTTTTTAAAAAAAATAATAAAAGTTAGTTAATAATTGCTCCAAAAATAAAAAAAAAATTTATTAATTAAATTATAAAAAAATTTTTTTAATATAAAGTAATAATTATAAAAAAATAATTAATAAAATGGATTGCAAGGTTAAATTGGGAATAAACAATTAAGTTAATTCAACCAATTATTTACCAATATTAAATATGGCAATATATTTGGGACTAAGCACAAAGTACTTTTAAGTCAACCAAAATTAACAATAATTAATAATTAAAAAATTAATTTAATAATTCAATTTGTATTAATAATAATGTCAATTCTTCTAGGACTAAGAGGATTTAACACTCTATAATGGTCAACTAGGAAAAAAATTTTTTTTTTTAATAATTGAACACTTACACTCAGTGAATCAGCAATCAAGCCACAATCACTGTTATTGCAGTAAAAATATAGTAATATGAGTGAGAGGTGCAAAGGTGAACTTACTATAGTGATTGAAAAATCACTTCAAAATAATATATGAATTAATATAATAAAACCTAATATATCAAACCCAAGTACAAAACACGGTCGCGGCAAAACTTTCTTTTTTGCTAGGTGGTCCGTTCGTTTGTCGTTTGTCGCCAGGCTCGATTGTCGTCTTTGTTTAGGAAAGGTCCCCAGTTGTTGGTCAGTTGTCTAGAAGAAGGTAAGGAAAAGAGGAGAAAAGGAGGAGGACAAAGGAAAAAAAATAAAAGAAATAAAGTGTAATAGATTATTTAATTTATTTAAAAGAAAAACAACGGCGAGTAACTTGAGAGATGACAAAAATTTAGGCTTTATTAATAATAATATTATTTAAGGTAAGGTTTCTGCGCGGCAAACATTTTTAATTACTATCAGACTTAAAGCAACCTTTTAATTGTTATATAGAATTTTAATTAGAATTTTATTACTAATAAAAAATATAAACGTAATGTAAAAGTATATTAAATTTGTTGAGTGTATAGTAAGTGATGAGGCTACAGGGGATTATCCAAGGCCCTTTTATAGGCAATGGGTCCTCTGAAGCGCCACTATATTTGTAAATACAAGAATTATAATAGGATAAAACAAGTATATCAAAGAGTAAGTGAAACATAACAATGTAGAGAAAAATATGAAACAAATAATTAAAACCCCCAATTAAGAATCCAATTTTCCCACCATAAATTCCCAAATCAGTAAGTAAAAATAGTGAATAACTAAACAAGCCTGTTACATATGGACTATGAGAAAAATAATTCAAAACAGATTGTACAGTCTGATTTAAGGATGTTTAAGTGAAACAGAGAATATTTTTACGCAACAAAATATGTAATTAATCTCAATTTAGTATAAATTAATTAATTGTTTTTCCTGACACAATTAACGGTCAAAAGAAGCATCATTAATTATTTTTTAATATTATATGAAAGGTGTTATTTAATATATAAATTTAATTAATTAATTTAATTATATTATAAGTCAATTTTACACTTATAATTATAATATATGTTTATAATTAATTAAATATAAATCTATAATTTATTAAATACATAAAAATGTGCCATTATTTGTAGAATATAAAATATATCAAGTTTAATTTAAATGCATAAAAATTTATATAAACAATAAAATTAATATAACACTTATATGTAATAAGATACTTATATAATTTTATTATGCAATAAAATATTAATTTATATACATTAAATACAATTCTTAGGCCCTCTTTCAGGTCTTATAAGTTAACATATCATTTACTGGACTCCTGGAATAGCCTGGCTGACAGCATATATCACTGAATATGAGATTTATGTATACATATAAGCTTATGTATGTCAATAATTACTTCATATCCCTTAAGATAAGTATATTATGACTCTTTTAACACCTTAATAAATATTATTAGGCTATGGATAAGCTATTTAAACTACTATAAGTTATATAATAGAATAATAATTATATATATTTATAATAAAATAATAAATATTATTATTTTAACCTTATTTTTAAGATATAAGCTTAATTTACTTAAGGTTATCTTATTTTAAGCATAAGAAACACTCCGTCCTACAGATATCTAGGCTGAAACTCCCTCATCCCAAAACAAAACAATAAAAAAAATGTTAAGACATTTTAATTAAAAGTAAGGAGTGAAATGAAAAAATAAAAATGATTTTTATAATACATATACTGAATAAACAGTATTATTTAGATTTAAATTTTTTCAAGAGATTTTTAAGATCAGATATTTCATTTTCTGGAATCCACTGGTCATATTCACTTGATTTATTTTTAAATCTTAATAGATACTCAACTCCCTTTTCTTTAGTAAGGTGTCTCTTTTTAAGTATCTTTTCAATTTCTGCCTTTTCAACTATTTCTTCAGGTTGCTGTTTATGCCTTCCTGATCTTCTTGGAAATAGAGCAGTATCATTAGAATGGTATGGTTTTATAAGAGAAATAGGAAATACTGGATGTTTTCTATCATATGGTGCATATAGAATAACCTCAACAGCATTATTACCAACCATCTTTTTAACTACAAATGGTCCAATGAATGGATCCTTCAATTTAACATTACTATTTATATTGAAATGTAGTGTTGAAATAAGGACTTCATCACCCTCTTTGAACATATGTTCTTTATGGGCTTTATCCCATCTTTTCTTTTCATACTCAAACGCCTTATTTATACATTCTTGAGCATGTTTTCTGCATAATTCCTGCATCTGAAGAAAAGATTTAGTACCTGGATGGATATCCAATCTAGGTAACTTATTAAGAGTTTAAGCAGGGGTATTAGGTACATAACCCAACCATAACTCAAATGGCTTCTTGCCAGTGACAGAATGTACTGTACTATTGTATGCAAATTCTAAACCTGGGATAAGGGTTACCCAGTCATGCATTAATTTGTCATTGTCTTTAAAATTAAGACCAAAAGCACAATATCTTCTTATCATATCTTCTAAAGTTTGTATCATTCTTTCATCTAGCCCATCAGTCTGTGGATGGTGTGCTGTAGAAAGTTTTAATTGACACCCTGAAACATCCATAAGTGATGTCCAGAACTCAGAAGTAAATTTAGGATCTCTGTCAGAAACTATTGCTTTGGGGAAACCTGCTATATTTAACATTTGTGTCCACCATAAAAATGCTAAGTCCTTTGCAGAAACCTCTTTGTGTGTAGGAATAAATTTACACATCTTTGTAAATCTATCTACAATTACCCAGCAGGAGTTATAACTCTTATGCCCTGCTATTGGCAAGCCTGTTACAAATTCCATGTTAATGATTTCACATGGAGCTTTTGGTTGCTCAATTTGTTGTAATAAACCAGCTCTTTTGCCTGTTAATCTTTTAGATTTTTGACAAGAATCACATGTTTCAACATATTTCTGAACATCCTCAGACATGTTAATCCACCAAGCTGTGTTTTTTACTCTGGTTATTGTTTTATGGTAGTCAAAATGACCTGCTAATATATCATCATGACATATACTTAACATTAACTCCTTCATTGAAGGGGGAATTAAAATTACATTACTTAATTTTTTCCTGTAATATATAAAACCATTCTCAATGGAAAATTTTCCTTTTTCTAATGCCTCTTTATACTTATTTGGTAATTTATTTATTAAAACATTCATTGAAGCATTAGATGGATCATTTAATATTGTAGTTAGTTTACTCAAGTCAGGATCTGAATTATAATTATCAAGAATTGATTGCATAAATTCATCCTCAAGATCTACAATATAAATGCCATAAATGTTAATAATCTCTGACTCAGGAACATAAGCAGTATTATCATCATTATTAGGCAGAGGTACTCTAGATAAAAGATCTACATTAGAGTGCAAGGTTCCTGCTCTATGTGTAATAGTCATCCAGCCTCTGTATTCTTGTACAGCTAATTTCCATCTAAACATGTGTCTATTAGGAGTTTTCATGTTTAAGAGTGACTTAACTGCACTACAGTCAGTTATTAACTCAAATTTTTGGTCTTCAAGGTAATAATGTAGCTTCTCAAGAGCCCATACTACTGCCAAACATTCAAGTTGAGTAGCACCATATTTCAAATCACTACTTCTCAGAGTACGTGAAATATAGCAGATTACTACTTCTGACATTTTTCCTTCAATAAGTGGTTTTTGATGCAAAGCAGCACCCAGTCCAATAAAACTTGCATCTGTATATAATACAAAAGGTAATTGGAAATCTGGTAATCCCAAGAAAGGAGCTGTCATTAAAAATTTATTCAACTTATCAAAAGCTTGTTGTCTTTCATTATTCCCAATGAAAGCTTCTGATTTCTGTATCAGTGTGGTCAGTGGTGCAGAAATTGATTGGTAGTTTTTTATATATTTTCTAGAATAACCACACATTCCAAGAAAGATTGTACATCCTTTACAATTTGAGGAATGCCAATATTCTTTATTGCAGCCACTTTATTTTGGTCTACACATATTTGTAAGCCAGATACAATATGACCAAGCACTTTTAAAGATTCAAACCCAAATTTACATTTTTTCAATGCAAAGGTCATTTTTATTTCATCCATTTTTTGAAATATTTTCCTTAAATGGATTAAGTGTTCTTCATAAGTTTGTGAGAACACTATGATGTCATCAATGTATACCATTAAACATCCCTCAATCATTTCATTATGGAATGTTATATCCATTAACTTCTGAAATACAGATGGAGCATTTTTTGGTCCAAATGGTATTCTGAAATACTTATAAATTCCCATGTGTGTTGTTATCAACAAAAAGTTCTGTGAATTCTTTTCAAGAGGAATTTGATGGTACCCTTTATTTCCATCTAGTCAACTTATATATTTAGCACCTTTAAGGGTAGCATGTATAGAGGCAATCCTTGGTAAGGGATAAATATCATCTACTGTAAATGTATTTAATGCTCTATAATCACCGCACAGTCCTGCTTTGTCTTGTTCATAAGAAATTAGCACTGGTGATATTACAAAATATTTTGGAGTAGTTTCAACCTTCTCAAGAATGTTTATATTTAATAACATCTTAATATTGTCCTCTATGTCTTTCCTCTTCATTGGTGAAGCAGGGTATGGTTTCTTTTTAAGACTATCAGGAATATTATCCATATCACAGGTTAAACTAATCTTCATTTCATGATTTTTTACAAGGCCAAGTTCATTTTTACCATGTGCAAAAGCCATTGGAAATTCTTTAATTAATTCCTAAATATTATTTTTCTCAGCTTTACTTATCTGAGTTCCAAATGATGCTTTTGAAATTTCTGTTTCCAGAAGTTCCATATCATTGGATTCTCTTCCTTTACATGGGAATTTGTGACTGACTCAATATGTAAGACTGTGTTAAAAGAATTTATTTTAAATTTCCTTTTACCATTCATTCCAATTGTAAAATTGTTATTAGCAGGGTCTAATTTTACACCAAATTTAGTCAGAATATCATTTCCAATGATAAAACAGTTACTACAGTTAGTATTATCCATTACTACAAAGTCACAAGTTACCCTTACATAACCATGTTGATGTTTGAAGAAAACAGCAGCTTTGTATTTACCAATGGGGTGTAGCACTGATCCAAAACCTCTCCAATTTTTCTTTTGAAGTGGCTCAAGCTTAGACTTATATTCACTATCAATTTTTTGTAATGTATTAGTGGAAACAACAGAACCAGAAGCTCCTGTGTCCAGTACTATATTAACATTTTCACCAGAAATGATAGCTGGAACCGTGATGGGTTTCATTCTAAAGTTATCAGCTTGTATATCCTTAATGATTTCAGCATCCTCAAAATTCATTAAAGATTCATTTGAGTCCGTATTTAATATTGGATTTTCAAAGATGGACAAATCATCTTCCAATATACAGACTTCATTTTCATCACTATATGAGATATTGCTGTCATAATCACTTGATTCTTTACTTTTTTCAGTTTCAGTTTCAGATTCACATTGATTTTCAACAATATTTATGTTTTTCTCACATTTGTGACCTTTGACCCAAGGTTTGTTACACTTATAACAAGTATTTGTTTCATACTTCTTAGGTACTACAGGTGCAGTAGGTTTTTTCTGCTTCTCCTGAAGTGTTTTTGAATTCTGAGTTTTTACAGGTTCAACATTTTGTTTATAAGTGGAATACTTTGATTCATACTTATGGTTTAATAATATTTCATTGAAAATATTAATAAAGTCAGAATATTCAGTAACATTTAATGTTCTAGCTACAAAAATGTCTCTGACAGATATTGGTAATTTATATATTATCTTATCTTTCCATAAGTTAAAATCTATATGAGGCTCAATGGCTTTTAATATCTTATTTAAATTCATTAAAAATACCATAGGTTTGTCACCATTCAATGGATTATACCTAGTCTTCTCATAAAGTCTCTGCTGAGTAAGCCTGAATTTAGAACCTCCAAATGGTTTTTCAATAAGTTGTTTCCATTCAGCCCAAGAGTAATCTTTACCCTCACTCAAGACAGCTTCAAACCATAATAAAGCAACATCCTTAAATAGAGAAATTAATTTTGATTTTATTTCTTCATCTGGTAACTTATATGAGAATTTCAAGTTGTCAATTCTTTGAGTAAAATGTTGCCAATCAGAGCTGGCTTCCCCATCATAAGTTGGGTACTGATCTATCTTAGGCCAGTTTTTCTGATTGTATTTTATCTCACTAATCTTAGGTAAATTCAACAACTCATTCACTTTGATAAATGGTCTTGTATTTCTTCCTGCACAGATTTGTGACTTACATTTTCAGATTTGACACTACCACCAGATGGTTTTAATTGTGGTGGTATAGGGAAGGAATGAGATTCACTTTTGCCAATGAAAGGATTATTATTATATTGATTATAGTTATGATTATCCTGGTTCATTAGTAGATTGGCAGTTTCAATCTCAACTTTAGTTAATCTTTGTAGCAACTCAGATACACTTTGATTTGTCTGGGCAAAAGATAACTTTGTTCCTGATTCAGTTTTTAATAAATGTGTTTCATATAATTTTTCTAACTCACAGAATTTGTTTGAAAGTTCATTATATTTATTACTCAATGAATCATATTTAAGAGTTAGAGACAAATGTTCTTTCTCTAATTCTTTGTTACGTGTTGCTAATTGAGAAATTTTTAATGTCAAGGATGAAATTGTATCACTAGTGAGCTTAACTGTCTGTTCCTCACAATCAGTCATTCTATTCCACAATGCTGAAACAATTCTATGGAAAGTTGAATTATTGTTAAAATATTCCATGTCTTCCTTTTCAAATCTCTCACTCTCCTGTGAACTTCTCATCTCACTAGTAGGTGGTTGCAACTGAGGGTTAACTGTATTATCATTATAAATAGTACTGTTATTGTGGACAAAAGATAAGTCAGGTGTATCTACTCTAAAACCTAAATTTCATAAATCCTCCTCTATTTTTTGCACAGATATAACATAAATAGGATTACCTATATTGTAATTATCAGTATTGTGTTCAATCTGAGAGGGTGATCTACTTACAATGGGATGGTTGCCAGTCCTGATTTTTGGCACTTTTTTCCTTTGTAAGGGTGAGCTGAGGAAGTCAGATGAGGTGGAGGATCCCTGTTGCAACTGTGGCTTGTCCACTGTTGATGAAACCAGTCCCATTTCCATTTGTCTACCAGAATTTTCTCCTGGGAGTGAGTTGAACCTCCTTGGGTAGGGGGTTTCTGATTTGACTGACTGGGCTGGCCTCCCTTTAACTCTTCCAATGCCTGATTCATCTTCTGAAACCCTACCTTGCAATTGTTTTGCAATTGCTCTACCTCTTTGAACATGAGTGATTTGGATTCCTCCAACTCAGAACCTGTTTGGCCAGGTGGGACAGTTGATCCTGAAGAGGAGGAGACGTCTTTTTTATAGTTATCTTTTTTAAGAGGGCATCCTTTTCCTTTATACTCATGCTTTCTGCCTGGGGGTATTGTTGACCCTCCATGGAGATGTCCTGGAAAGTTTTTGTTAGCTTTAGACCTGGTGTCATAAGCAGCCTTTTCACTTACACTGTCCTAGGGAGCACTCATATTGTTAAAAATGACAATATTTTACGTCTACAAAAGGAAAAAACTCTATGGAATTAGTAGACAAAAGATATTAGCAATGGAGCTTACCCTGAATTTATATCTTTATTTATATATTTAATAAATTATAAGAAAATTTTGGAAAAATCTGTTAAAATGTAATAATAAGTTTAACTAGACCTCTATAAGGGTGAATAAGTAGCTTACCAAGCTTTAACCAAATACCAATTTAATTGGGTGTTATATTGTTGTCCAAAGACCAAGTGAAATTGGGTTTATATTGGGTACAGTTACTACTGTAAATACCTAATTTTTATAATAAAAAATTAGTACCATTATTTTAAGGGTTCTTTTCCGCAATCACTGAGTTATGATGACCCACTAATATGCAGCAGACCCAAATATTTGGTTATTTTGAGCTGTACTAAGGTAAAAATCACGTCCCAAGGCTTATACTAAATAATAAGTAAAATATAAGGAAAGACCCCCAATTATCAGTATAGTCTAGTATATAAGTATGATATAATAGTGTTTATTTATGGTCCTACTACTTATTGATAAATGATTTAGTGATTAAACATCAGGGGAAGACTAATAAAATAGTTATACTCAAATAAAACTCACAATACTTGGATTTAAATGTGTGCTAGTGGTGGAAAATAGATGAATAAAATATAGTTATAGCTTATATACAGATAATATCAATTTATAATGGCTTTATAATATATTTCTGAATGCTAATAATTGTATTGTAGTGTTTGTTTGAATTGTAGTAATTTAATGATGAAAAATAACTGTCAAAATCCCTCCTTACTTATACCCAAATCCACAGGAGTGCACAGACCTTCAATCCAGATGATGTCACTGCTATCCCCGGCAATTACAGCACTGTGAGGGCCCATTAACTCCCCATGGCGTCTACTTCAAGCAGTTTCAACACCCAGACCTCCAGTAAGGACTCTCCATCACTATTAATAATAACACAGATCTATACCAACTAGACCTCTATTAAGGTGAATAAGTAGCTTACCAAGCTTTAACCAAATACCAATTTAATTGGGTGTTATATTGGTGTCCAAAGACCAAGTGAAATTGGGTTTACATTGGGTACAGTTACTACTGTAAATACCTAATTTTTATGTTAAAAAATTAGTACAATTATTTTAAGGGTTCTTTTCCGCAATCACTGAGTTATGATGACCCACTAATATGCAGCAGACCCAAATATTTGGTTATTTTGAGCTGTACTAAGGTAAAAATCACGTCCCAAGGCTTATACTAAATAATAAGTAAAATATAAGGAAAGACCCCCAATTATCAGTATAGTCTAGTATATAAGTATGATATAATAGTGTTTATTTATGGTCCTACTACTTATTGATAAATGATTTAGTGATTAAACATCAGGGGAAGATTAATAAAATAGTTATACTCAAATAAAACTCACAATACTTGGATTTAAATGCGTGCTAGTGGTGGAAAATAGATGAATAAAATATAGTTATAGCTTATATACAGATAATATCAATTTATAATGGCTTTATAATATATTTCTGAATGCTAATAATTGTATTGTAGTGTTTGTTTGAATTGTAGTAATTTAATGATGAAAAATAACTTTCAAAATCCCTCCTTACTTATACCCAAATCCACAGGAGTGCACAGACCTTCAATCCAGATGATGTCACTTCTATCCCCGGCAATTACAGCACTGTGAGGGCCCATTACCTTTCCCATGGCGTCTACTTCAAGAAGTTTCAACACCCAGACCTCCAGTAAGGACTCTCCATCACTATTAATAATAACAAAGATCTATACCATAAATAGAAAATCCAGATAAAAGCGGATACCATGAAGAAACCAGTAAAATAAACAATCAAAAAGAGATTTAATGAAACCAAAAGCATAAAAAGGAGACAAATAAAATGTCCAAGCCCCCAATAACATCCCCAAGCATCCATATTAACCCAGAAATGTCCTTCCAACCCATAAATCCGTGAATAACCATCCAAGGAAGTAAATTAAATTGTCCAAACTGGGTGTATGTGCCTGATATAGGTTTCTATGCTTCTGTAGGCGTTGTGAGTCCACTGATTTTGTCCATATGACCTAAAATAAGCAGAAAAACAAAGGTTATAGGCTATTAAGGGGCTAAAACCCACTTATATACCTAAATATACATAATATACTGCATATTTCAGTGAATATGAGATTTATGTATACATATAAGCTTATTTATGTCAATAATTACTTCATATCATTTCAGATAAGTATATTATGACTCCTTTAACACCTTAATAAATATTATTAGGCTATGGATAAGCTATTTAAACTACTTTAAGTTATATAATAGAATAATAATTATATATATATATAATAAAATAATAAATATTATTATTTTAACCTTATTTTTAAGATATAAGCTTAATTTACTTAAGGTTATCTTTTTTTAAGCATAAGAAATACTCATTCCTAGGGATATCTAGGCTGACAAGTTCCCTTGGACTGTCACAATTCATTACAACACATTTAAGTTAATTATATTGATTTCACGGAATTCCAGATCTCTCAACGAAGTAATATAATAATTTTATGGTTTTTTTTATTATAATTTTATTATTAATTTTCATTCCTAATCAATTACACTATTAAGCACCGTTTCAGGGAGTAAAAATGTATAGGACACTTACTTAAATTAATTATTTACACTATTTAATATAATTAGCTTAGCTGGTTGTAAGTAATATATAGATAAATGTTAAATAATTAATTAATAAGTATTTTTTAAAATAGGAGTGGCTTCAACTCAGTAAAATAATTAAATATTTTACCAGGTAAGTCTAGTAGCCCGGCTGACACTTGTGGTTCAATATAAAGGAAGATCTACAAAAGAAATGCATGCCCTTATGTCTGAAATTGACAATGGCTCTTTTGAAGAACAACTTTCTGCTGAGGATAAAGATTCCATCATTAACTTGATAAGGTCTTTTCCTATGGCCTTTGTGCATGGGTCAAATGAGCTGGGATTAGTGAAAAAAGAAATGAAACTCTCATTGTCTTGTCCATTAACTGATATACCACCTAGTTTAAAGAAGAAGCCTTATCCTGCTTCTCCCAGAAAGAGAAAAAATATTGAAGACAATATCTTTACCCTTTTAAAAATGAATATTATTGAAAAGGTAGTTGAAACACCTAAATATTGTGTTATCTCACCTGTACTAATTTCTTATGAGAAATATAAAGCCAAGTTATGTGGTGATTATAGAGCACTAAATACTTATACTGTTGATGATATTTATCGTTTGCCTAGAATTAGCTCTATACATGCTACCTTACAGGGTGCTAAATATATCAGCTGTTTGGATGGTAATAAAGGATATCACCAGGTACCTGTTGAGAAAAATTCTCAGAATTTTCTGATGATTGCTACTCATATGGGTATTTATAAGTATTTTAGGATGCCATTTGGCCCTAAAAATGCCCCTTCATTTTTTCAAAAAGTCATGGATAACACATTCCATCAAGAGATAATTGAAGGTTGGCTGATGGTTTATATTGATGATATCATTATACTCTCAAAAACATTTGAGGACCATCTTAAACACCTGTGTAAAGTATTCCAGAAAATGGATGAGATAAATATGACATTTTCTTTGAAGAAATGTAAATTTGGTTTTCATTCTTTAAAAGTTATTGGTCATGTTGTTTCAGGCTTACAGATATGTGTTGACCAAAACAAAGTGGCAGACATACAACAGGTGAAGGGTCCTACTATAGTTAGAGAGCTACTGAGATTTTTTGGAATTTGTGGATACTATAGACAGTATATGAAAAATTACTAAGTCATAGCTTTACCACTTACCCAATTAACTAGAAAGGATGTTGCTTTTGTCTGGAATAGTGAAAGACAAAGAGCCTTTGACACTTTAAAACACTGTTTTATGTCAGCACCTATCCTTGATTTACCTGACTTTAATCAACCATTTGTTTTATATACTGATGCCAGTTTCATTCGTCTTGGTGCTGCCCTCCATCAAAAACAAGTGATAAATGATAAAGTATCAGAAGTAGTAATTTTTTATATTTCAAGAACCTTGAGAAATAGTGAGTTGAAATATGGTGCTACTCAATTGGAATGTTTAGCTGTAGTGTGGACTCTAGAAAAGCTACATTATTACCTAGATGACCAGAAATTTGAAAGTGTCACTGAATGCAGTGCAGTTAAATCCCTTTTAAACTTTAAAACACCTAACAGACATATGTTCAGATGGCAGTTAGCTGTTCAATAATACAGAGGGTGAATGACAATTATTCATAGGGCTGGTATTGTTGACTAAAATGTGGTTTTGTTATCAAGGTTACATTAGCAAATGATGACTCTAATCTTGCTTATGATCCTGAAGATGAAATTATTCATATTCATGGGGTATATGTGGTTCATATGGAGGAAGAGATATTACAGCTTATTCTGGATTAATATGATAAGGACACTGACTTGAAAAAGTTATGCACCATATTAACTGATCCAAAGAATGCTTCAATACAAGCATTAATTAAAACCCTTCCAACAAAGTATCAAAAGGATTTGGAGAAAGGTAAATTTTCAATTGATGAAGGATATCTATATTATAGATGAAAGTTGAGTAATGTCATTGTTATTCCTCCTTCTATGAAAGAAATCATCTTGAAAATTTGTCATGATGACATATTAGCTGGACATTTTGATCTTGAAAAAACAATGATCAGAATTAAAAACACTTCATGGTGTGTTAATATGTCTGAAGACACCATATTATATGTTGAATCTTGTGACTCTTGTTAAAAATCAAAAAGATTGACTGGTCAAAGAGCTGGATTAATGCAACATATTGAACCTCCTGATGCACCATGGAAGATAATAAACATGGATTTTGTAACAGGATTACCTATTTCTGGAAAAGACAGTTATAACTCTTTTGGGTTATTGTGGACAGATTCACTAAAATGTGTAAATTTATCTCTACTCAAAAGGATGTTTCCACTAAAAAATTAGCTTTCTTATGGTGGTCTCATATGTTTAATACTGCTGTTTTTCCTAAAGCCATAATCTCTGACAGAGACCCTAAATTTACTTCTGAATTTTGGATGTCTCTGATGGATTTTTGTGGTTGTGATCTGAAACTATCTACTGCCCATCACCCTCAGCCTGATGGATTAGCTGAAAGAATGATTCAGACTCTAGAGGACATGATAAGAAGGTAATGTGCCTTTGGCCTTGAGTATAAAGATAATGACAGATTCACTCATAATTGGGTTACCTTACTTCCTGGGTTAGAATTTGCCTATAATAGCACTGTTCATTCTGTTACTCAAAGAAAGCCTTTTGAGCTCTGGCTTGGATATGTTCCAAATACTCCTGCCCAAATTCTCAAAAACAAAATATTTAAATTGGATATACATCCTGGTGTAAAATCGTTTCTTCAAATGCAGCAACTTTGCAGAAATCATGCTCAAAAATGTATTGAAAAATAATTTGAAGATAAGAAGAAGAGATGGGATGAATCCCATAAGGAATACACTTTTAAAAAGGGTGATGAAGTGTTGATTTCTAAAGTCCACTTCAATTTACAAGGAAATAACAAATTAAAAGACCCATTTGTGGTCCATATGTTGTCAGAAGAATAATTGGAGACAATGCAGTTGAGGTTATTTTGTATTCTCCATATGAAAGAAAACATCCTGTTTTTCCAATATCTCTTCTGAAACCTTACACATTCAATAGTGATTTATTTCAAAAAAGGAGGGGAAGACCAAAGAAAACCCCAAATAAAATCACTGAAACAGAAGAAATTGAAAAAATTCTGAATGACAGAATAGTCACTGCTGAAAAAGGTACAGAATAATTATTGAGATTGAAGAATAAATTATCTGAATATCATTCTTGGATACCTGGGAAGGAGATATCTAATCTTTCTACTCTACTAAAAAAGTATAAAAAGAAAAAATCATAGCATTTTTTTTATTGTTTTTTTTAGAGTCAGAGAGTGTCAGCTGGGCTACTAGACTTACCTGGTAGAATAATTAATTATTTTACTGAGGTGAAGCCACACCTTTTTTAAAAAATACTTTTTAATTAATAATTTAACATTTACCTATATATTACTTACAACCAGCTAAGCTAATTATATTAAATAGTGTAAATAATTAATTTAAGTAAGTGTCCCATACATTTTTACTCCCTAAAACTGTGCTCAATAGTGCAGTTTATTTGGAATAAAAATTAATAATATAATGATAATAAAAAAAACCTTAAAATTATTACATTACTTCATTGTGAGATCTTGAATTCCGTGAAATCAATATAATTAACTTTATTGTGACAGTCCAAGGGAACTCATACTTTATTACCAATAAAATTGATGCCCTTGTTGACGTACCAATTAATTTATTTTTCTTATGTTATATATATACTCCTTTTAGTCATCTTCTTTCTCACATTCTTATAGTAGATGGTGTTAATTCTGTCTCTTTATTTCCCTCATGTTTTGCCTATAAAAGGCCCTCACGTTTGTGCTTTTTCAGAACATTCATTACTTAGTTACTTATTTTATTATAACTACATAAAAAACTATTTATTATTATTTTAGTATTTACATTAAAGCCATAATTCTAAACTCTTAAATAAAATAGAAATTATCCCTTTACCTCTGATTATTATTTGAGTAAAAATCTTTTAAAAAAAAGATATGAGAAATACATACCAAGTTTAAATCCTTTGAAATACAACTTTGCAGTCCTTGGAACTCCTTGAAAACTCTTCTAGACTTGAAGGACCACCCAACATTCATTATACTTTCGTCCTCTGAAGCGCTACTATATTTGTAAATACAATGATTAGAATGGAATAAAACAAATATATCAAAAGAGTAAATGAAACATAACAATATAGAGAAAATCATGAAACAATTAATTAAAACCCAATTAAGAAACCAATTTTCCCATCATTAATTCCCAAATCAGTAAGTGAAAATAGTGAATAACTAAACAAGATTGGAACATAGGAACTATGAGAAAAATAATTCCAAACAGATAGTACAGTCTGATTTAAGGATATTTTAAGTGAAACAATAAATACTTTGACGCAACAAAACATGTAATTAATCTCAATTTAGTATAAATAAATTAATTGGTTTTTCCTGACACAACTAAGGGTCAAAAGAAGCATCATTAATTATTGTTTAGTATTATATGAAAGTTGTTATTTAATATATGAATTTAAATAATTAATTTAAATATATTATAAGTCAATTTTGCACTTATAATTATAATATATGTTTTTCAATTAATTAAATATAAATTTATAATTATTAAATACATAAAAATGCGCCATTATTTGTAGAATATATTATATTATGTTCAATTTAACTGTATATAAAAATTTATATAACCAATAAATTAATATAACACTTGTATATAATGAAATACTTATATAATTTTATTATGCAATAAAATATTAATTTATATTCATTAAATACAATTCTTACCCACTCTTTCAGGTTTTATAAGTTACATATCATTTACTGGACTCCTGGAATAGCCTGGCTGACACTCTAAGTCGATATATTGGTCAGAGCAAGATTTTTCATTTTATATATGTGGATATGATAAATCTGTAAATTTTTTAATATTACTAGTGAATTGGAGTTATAATTTCATTATATTATTAATATTGAGTGTAGAGCCTAATCTCGTACTTGCTGAATGCATACAGGATAAAGCTATACTCTCTATATGTATCATTTCATAAAGTATACCTTTGAAACACTTTCTTAATATTTTAAATAAAGAAAAAGTATATAAATTTACTAATTTGAAATAAAGAAAAAGTATATGAATTTACAAATATGTAGATATACTAATTTTATATTTTTAATATTGAAGATATGATAAAGTTAAAATTATCATTCACTGATAATTGAAATTCTGTAACTATTTTCTAATTTTTAATTTTTTTTATTTTAAATCAAAATTTAATTCTCTTAGGATCGAACCATCAATGAGTAAAAATTTGAAAAAAAAACGGCCAGGGAAGAACTCTAACAATAGGTGGGCAAAAGACATTGCTACCGGAATGAAACTTGTAAACGCTCATGGAATGGATACAAACGGGAAGAAACCACATTTCTATGCACGATATTATGCAAATAAGATGACATATTGCAATATTTATTACAATTTTATTTCTGGCGGTAGTATTTATAAACCAAAAGGTGTCTTAATACCTAATTTTCTTGTGCAAACTTTTGAAATTCATAAGCTCAACGAACTAGATATGTTAGAAGCTATGGTGCAATGCATTAAGGATCTTTCTTACTGCGAAAATGAAATTACAAATAATGGTTATCATCAAAGAGCTTGTGGTTTTGGAAAAATGT
Source organism: Hemileia vastatrix (assembly GCA_030280995.1). NCBI lineage: Eukaryota > Fungi > Basidiomycota > Pucciniomycetes > Pucciniales > Zaghouaniaceae > Hemileia > Hemileia vastatrix. The sequence goes on along the minus strand of JASXTE010000018.1, from coordinate 14,446,255 downwards.
TTGGTGGTGGCTTTATTTTAGATAGGAAGAAATCTTAATATATTTGTAAGTATCACTTTTTTAATTTAAATACTGAAATTTTGAATACTTTTCTTTGCAGATGAATACACTGATAATATTGTACACACAGATAAATATAAAAAACAAATGAAGAGGATTGAAATGTACTTTGCATATTTTTTTAAAAAAATTTATATGTAATGTACAACGAGGCAACTAATCTTTGTGAAAAACTTGGTATTCCTGGATTTTCAAAAGTTTATAGTGAAGAAGAGGGTGTACTGTTTGCTAGTAATTTAACTTGGACATCTTGAGCAAATGGTAATGGGTTCTCCAATGAGGTTCATTGTGATAAGGATGCGAGTGAGTATACTTTAGGAATATTTTTTTCTAAAGATACAGAAAACAATACCATACATATGAATTACGATAAGACTCAACCACGACAAACAGGTGGAGAACTTATGTTTCCCGAAATTCAAAGTAAAATAAACTTTGAAGCAGCTAATGGAATAATAGTGACATTATGGCCTGCCAATCAACTGAGGCATTTTACCTCATAATGTCACAAAATTCATTGCTTCATGAGGATAGGTTCTTCTATTCAAATCAGCACTAGAAGTTTTCATGCTATAGAAAAGCTTAATTTTTTTGATATTCATATTTCAGAGTACTTGGAAATGAATGAAGAAAAATTTAGTATAAATATTTGATTAGTGCTTTGAGAGTTTTTTTGAAAAGAGATGACTTAATAGAGGAAGAAATAGAATCAGCAAAGTATTATTTATCTAATGTTAAGACAAATCTAAAAAATTTTGATATTTAAATATTAAAAATTTTTATCATATATACAAAACTTAATGTGAAATTAAACATGATAAATACTGGGAGTAGCTGTAACATTTTAAGTTGTGATGATTATAGTATTATCTATTTTTTTTATTTGTGAAATAGAATAATTTTTTTTTTCATAATATTATAAGAAAATTTGATTTACTTTTGAGAAAATATATTTAAGTTGTGAAATCTTTAAATGTCATTTTTATTAAATTGGTAGAAAAGATTCTAAAATAAAAAACTATAATAAAGAATTTGAAATATATTAGCCATAAAAATGTGCTTTTAATGCTACCAAATTAACTGTATAGTATTTTAGGTAAAACAGGCTTATTAATAAAAAAGTTAATAATAAAGAGTTGATGAAAGAATTTTGAATCATAAATAGATTAAATTGTATTTTTTTAAGAATACACATATTTAATTATTTATTTTGTTCTACTTCTGATTAAAAATTTTACAATCAATGAAAAAATTTGTACAAATTAATAGATTAATCAATATTAAAGGTAAAGTAACAAAACTAGAGCAGTTATCATATTTTTATATAAAAAATAAAATATTTAAGAATTTAATACAAGTTTTGAAATCATATAAGTAGATTTTAAATTCTTTGTTATTGCTGGACTTTAAATAATTTTTTTAATAATTAATTTAGAAAATCATGTCAAAGGTTTCTTAATAAATTTTAAAGATGGTCATATTTTTGACATATTTGAAGGAAAATAACTTAAATTATACAAGATAAATCATATACACAGAACTTTATCAATTTACATGTTGGAATATTAATTTATTGAAAGGCTATGTTTAGCAAAAAAAGGTGATACTTGCTGAATGGAGCTCCAGTGATTAATAAAATCTGAAGAAATAGCCCTAGAAATTCCTGGAGGACTTGGGGTATCAAATTTTAAAAGAAATGGATCACACTTGCCTATAAAAGGTTTTATTAATGTTAAAATATAGTTATTTAAATTTTTCCAAATTATTTCTTCCATCAAATGATTTTTTTTTCATGTAAATTAAGAAACTTGATTTCTGATACCACCTCCAAGAAATCAGCTTCTGAAGCCAATCTAAGATCTTGATAGCTCAGAAATAGACCATGTTGTGGTGATCCAAACCTGGGTAGGCCTTTGGAGTGCATATTTGGGGGTATTTGGTATGTAGAATGTTATTGGGGTTATGGTGTTATTAGTGGATTTTTTCATCTTTAGGTAGTATTTAGTAGTGTTTATTTAGGCTTAAGCTAGGGTCACCTATTATGTCTCAGCTTAATGTCCTTTCTTTTCTCTTCATTTTGGTATCTGTCACATGCCATGTGACACTCAAGGCAAAAGTAGCTCATTAAATCAATACTAAAGGGTTCAAATCCATACTCAAAGAGCAGAAAAGCAACTCTCCATAGCAACTGGGACTTTCCTTTGTGTACTCGCTATTCAATCGCGCTAGCCTAAAACTCTAAATCTAAATTAGTCAATCTCTCAATAGTGTGTCTTAGTCTTTTTCCCAATAAGCAACACACAGCGCAATAGTTAATATAATAGTACATTAAAAGGTTTATGAAATGTCTTTGGGTTATTAAGGGGTAGTGAGCATGGACGGAATGGTTAGTGAAGGATTAAGGGGTTAACGGATGTTAGTAAGGAAGGTACAGGTGTAACAGATATATTTTAAATGGTTTGTGGTGTGCGGAATAGTGGATGAGTATGAGGTCAATGCAAGAAGGAGTAAAGGATATAAAAAGGGGCTGGGTTTTTGGTTCAACATTCCTGAGAATTAAATTATAAAACATATTTATAGTTAATAGTGATAAAACTCTAAGTGAAAATCATTATTATTTTATCTTTCTTTATTTTCTCAATAATCATATCTAAATCCTAAATCTTTGATTGTTGAGTTTCCAACCCTTCGTGAGATCTTAAGAATTTTAATATTACCGTTCAATTATATTAGAATCCTTCTCAAACATAACTCGAAGCAGTAGTTCTTCCTTTGAGTCATCTTCAAATCACTTCCTTGAACTATCCCTCTGTGCTTTGAAGAAGTATCTGAAGCTTTTATCTCAATTGCAGGAACATCCTCAACCTTGTGCGTAGGTCTTCCAGTGACAGTATAATTTAATTCTCCATAGTTCTCATTCTTTGCACTACTACGTCCCTTTTCAGGTGTTTTCTCTAAATTCTTAAAATGGAACCTGTTCAACACACTCCTCCTACAGGCGCTACTACTAGAGCTTGCACCAGAGGCAGGCCAACAGCCACTAGGCCTGTTTCACGCACTCACTCCTTGGAGCCACTCAACCTTAGGGAACATCAACATTCAGTCCAATTGGTAGAAGACATCCCACAAGATTTCGATGATTCTAGTGATGATGAAGAAGGAGAGGATACAATGCACGAGGCACCATCCGCCCCTGTTAACCACCCTTCTGGTCAACCTTCAGAACATGGACCATCCAATTCTCTGGAAGATTTCATGAGACTTTTCATGAAGACCCTTTCAAATTCAACGTCTTCAGAGGGATCTAAGTTCAAAACTCCTTCTATGAAATCTCCTGATAAATTCAATGGAGAACATCCAGACAGATTGTGACCCTTCTTGCAAACCTGCAAGCTCCTGTTCCATAATGACTCTCGAACCTTCAATAACGACTGATCGAAAGTTGTTTATGCTTCTTCATTCCTGGCAGGAAAAGCAGCAAGATGGTTCAAACCTTATCTTCTCATGCTCTCTTCAACTGAAACCCACTTACTTATTAATAACTGGGAATAGTTCAAAGACCAACTCTTCACGTTGTGGTAGCCTAAAGTTTAGTACGGCACCTAAATATGTAAATGGAGTTATTACAGCGTGCAAGATTGGCGTTATTATTTTTTTATATAAAAGGGTTTTATTTAATTTATTTGAGTTTTAAATATGAAGAAATTGGTCACAAGCGAATGCCTACACGAAAACAATTTATTTTACGGAGAAAACTTTTTTTTACGGACTGAAAAATTTATAAGTATTAAGTCGAGTAACTCAAGAACCTTGGGAAATTTTCCCAGAATTTTTACTATTTTTCTTATATTTTTAAATGAATTTTAAAGTTTTATAGAAATATTTACGTTTTCAGAAATTACTTAACTTTGATGAATTTTCACGGGGTAATTAGAGCTGCGCAGACTACGAAAATTAGTTTGGTATGTAAAGGAAAAGTAGCTCTATTATGTGTAATTTTTCTAGATTTTTTATTATAGTTTTAAGGTTCTAATTGAGTCGGGAAGTCCGGACAGACTCCGTTTTGACTCCGCTTTGACTCTGTACGGACTCCGTACGGACTCGGTACAGGCTCCGGATTGACTCTGGAAGAGCTCTGGAGAGGAAAACTTAGGCACGTGACTAGGAATACTTAAGCGCTTCTCAAACTCGAAATTGAGAGAGGGGGAGACATCATACAGCTTGATCATTAACCACCACGGTCTCATTTTTTATTACTCAACAAATTAAATAAATTTGTAATACCCTTATAACTTTATATTTTTATATTTAACATTTTAGAAATACTATTCAACAATTTAAATCACACTTCATATAGGGTATCTTTAGAAAGGTCTTCATCGCTGGGACTTGATTATTGCTGTCTCATATAAATTTAAAATTATTATAAAAACATAAAAGTCAATCTTTACAGATCTTTCACTGGTACACCTTAATTGTTGTTATCAGTATTTCTTTCTCAACAGCCACTTTCTTTAATCTCAATAAGAATTAATTATTTTAGAGTTTCATTATTTTTATCAATCAGATCCAAGTAGACTGGTTAGCTTAGTGATTTAGAATTCCCATTTTGTTATTTTTATTGGAAGAACGGGGTTTTTGGCTAAATCCACATATCTCCTCCGGATTCTGCTTACAGCAAGGCGACTGTAAGAGTTTACCTTACCATAGTTGGCGCCCAACGTTGGGTTTCAATTTCTCTAGCTTTCTTTAAAGACTTACTTGGATCAAGAACGTTATTAGCCTGAAAGAGGCTTATTTTCTGGAACTCTAATTGGATTTTTGTTATTGGCCTGCAAGAGGCTTGTTATTTTATCGATTGTTAACGCTTCTCATTACTTATTGGGATGTCTTCTTCTGCTGTTGCTTCTGGATCTTCAAACCCTCTTACTTCCTCAGTTAGAATTGTTTCTTGGGATGGCCCAAAGTTTGATGGGGAGGAGTTTAAATGGTTCATTAGCAGGTATGAAGCTGCTGCTGCTGTTGATGGTGCTTCCCATGTGGACATGGTGAAGCAAGTTAGATTTTTTATTGCTGATAGGGAGGTGGAAAAAGAGGTTATTGCTATGCAGGCATTTAAGGACAAGGATTGGGTTAAGCTTTCTAAAGCTATGGTTGATAGATGGGGTGTTAGGTTTACTATGATGGACCTCAATAAAATCGTTGGAGACTAGCAAGCAAAAGGTGGAGTTTCTTCTATGGCTGACTTCAAAAAGCTCTGTGTTCAGTTTGATGAAGTGGTGGAATATCTCATACTGGTGGACGAGTTAGTGCATGAGAACCAAGCAAAAGATTTGTTTTGGACAGCATGCAGCAGGGATATTCGTATGGACGTCTTGAAGGATCTTTCAAGAAAAGATTTGATGAAGGAACTGCCTAATGGTGAGCAGAAACTGCCGGCTCTGGAGGTTATCAAGGACAACATTCAAGCCCATCTAAAGTTATTGGCGTTGGACAAATATCAAGAGTCCTGCACTCAATATGTTAGCAAGGTTAGCGAAGTTTTGGCCAAAAACAACGATATTATGGTCAAAGCCCAGGAGGCCAATAAGGCACAAATGGGATTACCGGCTGCTAAAGTTGAGGGCAATGTAGACAATAAGATGGTCGATCACTTGGCCGATTTAACGAAACAATTAAAAATATTTGTTCAAGAAACCCAGAAGGCCAACAAGGCCCCAATCGCTTCTTCGTCGACGTCGACTTCTTATCAGTCCAGAGGGTATGAACGTCGAAATTATAATGGCAATAACAACGGTAACCGCTTCCCAGGCAATGGGAGAAATGGTGGGAATGGTGGTAATGGATATAGAGGTGGCTATGATGAGCCAAAGGTGTGCTCCTATTGTAATAGGAGGGGTCACAGAGCAACAGTTTTTTTTGCTCTTGATAAGGATATGGATGCTGGGCGAGTTTTATTTGATGGTAAAGTTTATAAATTTCCTGATGGTTTGTTCATCAAGCCCAGTGATGGACAGTCTCCTTCTGATTTGGTCAGAAGAAGTTTAACGGCTAAAAGGAGAGCCAGATTTGAAGAGGTGACAGATGAAGATGTTAATGCCAAGAGTGGCAAAAATTGTAATGGTAATGGTGGTAAAGCTGACAAGGGCAAGGAGAAAGAGGTCAGTAAAGCCACATTTTCTACTTCTTTTGGTGGTTTAGAGCTGGCGACGGTTGCCCAGGTGGAGGGTAGCTGTATGGCTGGCGAATACGATGTTAATGCTGCTAGAAGAGCAGCTGCTACTAAGGCAAAGAGTAGCATTCAGAGCCAATTGAGTGCTAATCCTGGCAAGGCCAATAACAAAGTGAACCCTTACTCTAAGGACAAGAATTCTAGTGCTCAAACTGCCGTCAACAAATTGAACCCTTACTCTAAGGACAAATTATATAAAATGCAGAAGGGGATTGCTGATATGGGGCCACCTAGTTATGGAAAGTTTGATTTAAATGGTGAGCCTATGCCAGAGGATGATTCGGATTCTGAGGAGGACGTACCGTTGGCATCTCTACCCAGACCAAGTTTTAGCGGTCCCATCCCAATGGAGGGAGTAAGAAGGACTAGCGATGGATCAGGATTAGTGCAAGAAGCTGGTGACGGAGTTAGGGTTATAGAAAGTGAAGATGTTATAATGGGGGGTGAAGATGGCTCGGTTGGACCTCAAGAGGTATCCAGGGCCAAGGTTGTTAAATCAAAGATCCAGTATGAGCGGCCAGGAGTTTCTGGTCAAGCTAATGCGATGGATGCAGTTTTGAATAGGGTGAATCAACTGCAGATTCCCTTATCTTTGGGGGAGTTATTTACGATTAGTCCGGCGCTTGCTGAAAAGCAAAATAAGCATTTGACGAGGCGTCGGGTTTCCACTGGAGAGGTGGAATATATTTGTGAAAATGCTGAAAAGTTTGGGGAAGATGTAGATACGCATTTTTCCGCTCCCCTGGGTTACCTGGTGGTAACTCTTAACAGTAAAGAAGTAAAGGCCTTGGTCGATTCAGGGTCTCAAATTAATTTGATTTCATTGGAGCAAGCAACGAGTATAGGCTTGACAATTAAAAGTGGAACTGGGGGAAACCTCAGAGGTATTGGAGGGCATGCAACAGAGCTGATGGGTACAGCTGAGCATGTCAGGTTAGGCATTGGTGGATCTGTTGGTAAGGTTCACTTTTATGTGGCCAGAGGAGCAGTCAAAACTGTTCTTGGTGGTCCTTTTTTGATGGATTTTGAGGCCAGGATAGGGTATCAAGCTGGCATGGGGATTAGTTTGGAGATCACTGGTGAAGATATGCGGAGGTTACATATGCGGTTAGTGCCTCCTGGAGATGAAGGTTGGGAAACACGGCCAGGGATTACTACTCTGTGCCAGTGTTGTGTTTGCACCAAGAAGCGTCATATAAAACGGACGGCTTCTGGTGAATTATTTTTGTTGGAAAGGGATGGATGCCCTCTTTTTTTGGGGTAGCAGGGGCTGATCACTCTAATGTTGTAATCTCTCCTCAGGATGAGATCCCGGATTGCAATAGGTCAGCTCACTTGGAGATAATTCAAGTGGATTCTCAATTATTTTCTGTTAATATTACTTTGGAGTGCAAATACGTTTTGGACTTTTCTATATGTTTATGGGATTTACCCTGTTTTTCTATTAAATTTAAAAATGGTGAAAAAGGCAAAATGGGCCAAATTAGGTTGGATAAAAATTGGAAGGGTATGTTTTATGACCTCCAGCAAGAGGTTAAGCTGCAATTATCTCCTTCTATTTTGGACCTCCAGCAAGAGGGTAAACTGTAAATATCACATCAAAATACGATTAAAAATCTCAGTATAATTAAAACACAAAAAAATAATTTTTGTGAAAATTCAATTCCGGTCCTCCAGCAAGAGGTTAAACTGCCGACTTTCTTTACAGGTGATTTACTGTTGGATAAGGGAAGCAAAGGTGTTGGAAAATCTGTTTATAAATTAGACGAGGGAAAGGAGAAAAGGGTAAAATTTAAAAATGAAATAAAATATTTTTCTAATTTTTCCTATTCTGATTCTGGCGATGAAGAAGATTCATTTGATGAAAGTTTTAATGGCGATACAAAAGTAAATGTTTTACCTCAAGTTAATTTAGATGTGGACGCAGCCAAATATAAGAAAGTAGCAAATAAAGTTCGACCTATTAATGAACCGCTACCTGCTGAATTAAATCCACCTTTGAGAAGACCAAGGTTATCAAGAGAACCTTATGAAAGTCCCTTGGTAAAGAATCCGCCTGAATTTTCTGAGACGTCAAGAATCACTTTTGAGAGACTGGGTGTTGTTAATTTTGGACCTGATGGTTGGTTGTCTGGAGAAGAGAAGAAGTTGTTGTTGGATGTGATGGTCAAGCGAGAGAAGGCCATTGCTTTTGTAGAAGAGGAGAGGGGTGTGTTGAAGCATTCCTATGGGGAGCCTTACAAGATTCCTGTGGTATGTCATGAACCGTGGCAGCAGAAACCGATTCCTATTCCGGCTGCATTAAAAGAAGCCTATATTGAAGTTGTCAGAGAACGGATACGCACTGGACTGTATGAGCAATCAACATCAAGTTATTCTAGTCCGGTATTTTGTATCAAGAAACCAAATGGCAAGCTTAGAGTTGTTCATGATTTTAGGGAATTAAATAGGGTTACAATAAAGGATGCTGGGATACCACCTAGTGCTGAGGAGTTTGTTGAAGCGTTTGCAGGGAGAGTGTGTTATGGTTTGGGAGATATTATGGGAGGATATGATGAGAGAGAGTTACATCCGGACTCAAGACCTCTCACTACATTCGATACGCCATTTGGACGTTTACAGTTAACAAGATTACCTCAAGGAGCAACAAATTCGGTTGCAGTTTATCAAGCTCAGATGGCTTGGATCCTTCAAGATGAAATTCCACAATATGCTGGAATCTTTATAGATGATGGAGGAATTAAGGGACCAACAACCGACTATGATAACCAGGTGTTGGAAGAGAATCCCGGGATACGCAAATTCATTTGGGAGTTTGCAATTACATTAGAAAGAATCTTTTTTCGAATTGAAGAGGCTGGCTTAACTATTTCAGGTTCAAAATTTTCATGTTGTGTGCCAGCCTTAGAAATATTAGGCCATGTGGTATGTAGAGAGGGTAGGATTATGTCCAAGAAGAAAGTTAACAAAATTCAGTCCTGGCCAAGACCCAAGAATATGACCAAAGTTAGAGGGTTTTTAGGCGTTTGCGTATATGTTATAATGTTTATCAAGGACTTTTCTTCATTGGCAGCTCCATTGAGACGGTTAACGAGAAAGGATGCAGACTGGGAGTGGGATAAAGAGTGTGAGAAGGCGTTTGTGAAGTTGAAGGAGGTTGTAGGGAAGGATTTAGTCCTGCACAAGTTGGATTATGGAAAAGGAGCTGGCAGAATTTATTTAGCAGTTGATTCAAGTCAGGTTGCAGCTGGGACGGTTTTGTCTCAGATGGATAAAGCTGGTTACATCAGGCCAGTTAGGTATGAATCTGTAGTATTTACTGAGGTCGAATCAAGATATTCTCAACCAAAATTGGAATTATGTGGTGTGGCGAAAATACTGAAGAAACTTCAGCATATTTTGTGGGGGCAACATTTTGAGTTGCAAGTGGATGCGAAATCGTTAATCCAGATGATTAATTCCCCAAGTTTACCGAACACACCCATGACGAGACGGGTAGCTTTTATTCAACATTTTTTGTTTGATTTAGTTCATAAGCCTGGCAAAACTTTTACTATGCCAGATGGTTTATCAAGGAGACCACCCACTGAAGAAGATTCAGACTCAGAAGAGTTCGATGAAGATATACCTATTATCAAAGCCAGCACTAAAGGAGCTGAAGACTTTCCATACCTCCCCCATGAGGTTAAACTGGCAGGACTATTGTGTTTAGATTATGATGATGATGACCTCCACCAAGAGGATAAACTGGAAAATAGTTTTTATGTTAATAAAGGTGTTGGAAAAGGTGTAGATAAATTTGGCAGAGAGGAGGTAGAAAAAGATGTGGTGTATGTAGAGGAAGATGGATTGGTAGTGTGGGATAGTAGTAAATTAAGGAATGGTGTATATGTTGGAGAATTAGAGAATTTAAATAAAAGGGTGGATAAAGAGAAAGAGGTATTTTCAAATAAGGTTTTCGAAGGATCCAAAGGTTCAGAAGAAAAACGCCGACATAGCTCGATTAAAGATTTATTTAGGGGTCAACGATTATTGGCTCATTCATGTGCAGGTGATATTGGTGATAGAGAAGTCCCTATTGATGTTATATTAATCGATTTTCAAGATGAAGTCTGGGGTCAGACTGGTTTTTATTTTTTGTTAGTCAAATATTTGTTGACTTTAGAGAGGCCAGAAGAGTGTGAAGACGATGAATGGGTGGCTATCAAGAGGAAGTCATCTACGTTTTACCTATCTGGTCGACGTTTAATGAGGAGGAGGTATTGAAATCCTCAAGTAGTTATAACTCAACAGAAGGGGCAAGAATTAGTTTTGAAATCACTGCATGAAGATCTTGGGCATAGAGGCGTTGGAGAAACGTTTAGAAGAATTTCTGATCAATTCTGGTGGCCTGGCATGAAGATGGCTGTTAAACAGTGGGTTCTGTCATGCGAAGAATGTCAAAGACGAAGTTATTTAAGGCCGAAAGAACCTGGACGCGCGACCGGTGAATATACGCTCTTTGGAAGAGTTAGTTTAGATGCCGTTCATATAAAAGAGGGACGTTATAAATATTTAATTGTGGCCAGAGATGATTTATCTGGTTGGGTAGAGGCAGCGCCTCTTATTAATTTAACTGCCAAAAATGTGGCAGAATTTTTTTTAAATAATTGGGTATATAGGTATGGGGTGATGAAGTTGGTAACGGTAGATGGAGGTCCTGAATTTGGGACAGAGTTTAAAGAGGCCGTATTGAAAGTTGGATCAAAGGTTAGGGTAGCAACCCCATATTATCCTGAAGCTGAAGGCATGGTTGAAAGAGGGCATCAAGTTATTAAGGATGCTTTATTTAAAATGTGTGGGACAAGTGCCAAAAAGTGGAGGCACTATTTACCTTTAGTTTTATTTGCTGATCGAATCACTTCCAAAAGGACGACCGGATTTTCACCTTATGAACTTGTTTTTGGACAGAAAGCAGTTTTACCGGTTGATTTAGAAGCTGAATCATATCTTGGAGTTGACTGGGACACGGTCAAAACTACTGAAGAATTATTGTGTGCAAGAATGATGCAGCTAGAAAAGAAAGAAGAATATTTAGAAAAGGCATATTCGCGGATGATGAAGATCCGAAATCAATCAGTTAGATATTGGGATGAGCAGTTGGCACATCGATTAAGGAAACCTTTGAACCCAGGTGATATGGTCCTGGTGTATAATAGGAGTTTGGAAAGTCAATGGGGAAAGATGTTTGCAGATAGGTGGAATGGACCGTATAAAATCAAGGAGCAAGTTTCCGGTGGTTCATATGTGCTAGAAGAGTTGGATGGAGTAGTATTAAAGAAGAGGGTAGCGGCCGATCAAGTGAAACGGTTCTATCCTAGAGGCACCAGGAGTGCCAAAGTCTAACTCCGAAATGAGGATAAACTATGACATTTATGAAATTATATGGACGAACTCCGAAATGAGGATAAACTACAATTTTAATGACATTTATGAAATTTTATGGATAACTCCGAAATGAGGATAAACTACAATTTTAATGACATTTATCAAATTTTATGGATTCCTCCGCAATGAGGATAAACTATGATATCGACAAAATTTAATGACAACCTCCACAACGAGGATAAACTATCTTCTTTTTTTTATCGAAATACTTTACTATCGTTACACTGGATATGGTCAACGAAACTGTGATGAAACATAACGAAATGCGTGAAAACCTTCTTTGAAATTTTCAAAAAACTTAAAATTTCTAAAAATATGGGTGAAGATAGTGTTGGAAAATTTTAAAAAAATTTATTGGAAGAAGTGTTCACAGGGGAACCTTCTTAATTTAATATTGGCAAGTGTGGGGTTAATTTATGGGCTGGCTGCTCTATACACAATTACCCCATAATGTTCGTTTCCAAAATTTTCCCTGTTTCTAGTTGAATCCTGGCTTTGTCTTTTAATTATAGGAAGTCCACTAAGACTATAAACTGGAACAAATCAAGAGACACCGCTCTCAACGCCGGATTCAAGATTCTTTTTATTTTATTTTGTTTTTGATTTTTTATGTTAGATTGTGATTTCTTTTCTTTAATATATATTATGAATTAATGTAAAGGTGATGCTCACTGGTGGTCTCTAATCATTTTTATAAATTGGAGGGAGCCCACCCAGTGATCATCATTATAAAAATTATCTTTTAAAAACTTTCATTTATTTTCTTTTCTTTTCAATTTCTTAAAATTGTGTAACCACATCAAGTTGCACTTGGATGTGGGTATGATGTCGAGGGTACGGCTCATCAAATGGCCGGGGGGCATCTTTTAAAATTTTAATTTTGATAATTCTTTTTACCTTTTTTATCTTTCTTTTCACGATTCATTTATCTTTCTTTAAAATTAAATTTTAACTTTTATTTCAAAACTATTTTTCTAAAATCTTTTATTTTAAATTAAAAACAAAATTAAAAATTAAAAATAAAATAATAAAAAAATAAAAAAAAAATAAATAAAAAAAATAAAAAAATAAAAAATAAAAAATAAAAAATAAAATAAAAAATAAATAATAAAATAACTAAAAATATAAAATATAAATAAAAATAAATAAAAATAAAATAATAAAATAAAATAAAAATAAAAATAAAAAAATTAATTAAATCAAAAATATTATTATATTTCTTAGTTTTATTTTTCAGTCTTCATTCTTTTTTAGTTTTTATTCATTTAGTTTAGACAGGAAACAGGGTCTAGGGGAGCTCAATACCTATGGGATTTTACTTCAAGATATCTGTTAGTCCTCCAAGACTTTAAACTGGCTACTGTTCAAGACGTTCTTTAAGGTTTTTTTTATATGTATTTTGGATCTGTTAGTCCTCCAAGACTTTAAACTGGCTACCGTTCAAAACTTTCCTTAAGGTTTTATACAAATTTTGGAGCTGTTAGTCCTCCAAGACTTTAAACTGGCTAATTTTCAAGACTATCGTTAAAAATTTTTTATTGGATTTGTTAGGTCCACCAAGACCTTAAACTGGACTGTTATCAAGCTGTTGGGTCCACCAAGACCTTAAACTGGATTTCATATCGATCAAATGTTTGGTCCACCATGACTTTAAACTGGTAGTTCATTCATTGTTTAGTCCACTATGACTTTAAACTTGAAAATTAATATCTGCAGGATAATTCAACATTCATTGGTCCACTATGGCCTTATGCTGGATTACTTGTCGATCAAATGTTTGGTCCACTATGACATTAAACTGGATTATCAAATTTATTCAATCTTTGGTCAAGCCTAGGCCTTACTTAGGAATATATCAAGATATTTATGCACTTAAACAATCTTTGGTCCACCAAGACCATAAACTGGCAATCAATTATATGTTTGGTCCACCAAGACTTTAAACTGGAATGTCAATCTTGTTTGGATAACTCAATTCAATCTTTTAATTTATCACTGTCCACTAAGACTCTAAACTGGTTATTCAATTATTTCTGGAATTGGGTGCTGATAGCTTTAGGAGGTTAAAATTTTAGGTGGTGATGATGCTAAGGAAAGCATAATGGTTAATTAGGTGAAATTTGTGGCGCTTTAACATGGTCTAAAGTTAATATTATTATTGGAAGCCTGGCAAAAGTATTTTATGGGTTTGCTGTATAGCAAAGTTTGAAAATTGTGATGAAGGAATGAGAAGTTAGGATGGTAGTTGGATTTTAGGGAATGATTTTTTTAGTGCCTCATAGTTAGGCCATTTTTTGGTGTGAAGCTTGGAGGACCTTATGGCGAGATTGGAATCATAGAATTTGGCTCAGTGGGGGGCCCTATGAGGTTGGAATCAGGAGTATTCGGCTCATAGGAAGATCCACTCTCTCAATGCTGTGACAAGAAGGAAGACTGGTATATGGGAGTCTGAAGGGATTCAAACCTTGCTCTCAGTAGTGGAATCATCACAAGATTTATATTATTTTATTTTATGTTATATCAAGCCAGAGAAGAAAGAAAACATCATTTATGTTGAAAGTTTAAGAAGACCAAGCAAAAACAAAACTTTATCAAGTTATACTGTTAGAAAAGATAATTTCTTTGAAATTGTTCAACATCATTATCAAAGCTTTGCATTAAAATTCTTCTTTTCATGAGGTCTTCATGGTAATTAGCTGGAGTTTCTTGAAAATAGGCCAGCATTTTTCGTTTCAACTCATTAGTAAAGTCAAGAAAAAGATAGCGATGAAAATTTGGGTAATGATTGATATAGTCCGTCTTCACTCTACCAACATCATCAGTGTTGGTTATTTCGACAGCTAGAAGTTCAAATATGTTATTAAGTCATAGGTTTAGTCAATTTTGATAAAAAGTTTTTTTTAGTAAGATAAATAGGGTCTTACATTTAGAGCCAGGAAACATAGTCTCAGCAAAGTTAGTTGGGGGTACTGGCGTTATAGGATTAGGATCTTGTGAAGGCAAAATTAGGCCGGGATCCGCTGATGAAGATTGAACTTTTGAAGCTGTTTTTGATCTTATTCGTTTTAAGAAGACAGGAATTTTGGATCGCTTTTTAGAAGTTGAGGGATCAGGGAGAGCTGCTGGTCCTAAATATACGTTTGTTTTAGAAGGAACTATTGGCCGGTTGCATTTGACTTTTTTCACACGGCATAAGTCGCAAGCTGTTCTGCCAGGAAGATTAGGGTTTGACATTAAACAAGGTACCTGGTATCGAGCGCAGAGTTCACATGGAGCGACAAGTTCTTTGGAAGACATATTGATGAAGATGAATTTTATAGTTGATTAAAGAAGATGGTGGTTGAAGGTTAAAGATGAATATTGTGTTGGACCACTTATGAAAAGTTTTAAGAATGGGGACATTCTCGATTGGAGGGAGGATGTGGTAGCCTAAAGTTTAGTACGGCACCTAAATATGTAAATGGAGTTATTACGGCGTGCAAGATTGGTGTTATTATTTTTTTATATAAAAGGGTTTTATTTAATTTATTTGAGTTTTAAATATGAAGAAATTGGTCACGAGCGAATGCCTACACGAAAACAATTTATTTTACGGAGAAAACTTATTTTTACGGACTGAAAAATTTATAAGTATTAAGTTGAGTCACTCAAGAACCTTGGGAAATTTTCCCAGAATTTTTACTATTTTTCTTATATTTTTAAATGAATTTTAAAGTTTTATAGAAATATTTACGTTTTCAGAAATTACTTAACTTCGATGAATTTTCACGGGGTAATTAGAGCTGCGCAGACTACGAAAATTAGTTTGTTATGTAAAGGGGAAGTAGCTCTATTATGTGTAATTTTTCTAGATTTTTTATTATAGTTTTAAGGTTCTAATTGAGTCCGGAAGTCCGGACGGACTTCGTACGGACTCCGTACGGGCTCCGGATTGACTCTGGAAGAGCTCTGGAGGGGAAAACTTAGGCACGTGACTAGGAATACTTAAGCGCTTCTCAAACTCGAAATTGAGAGAGGGGGACACATCATACAGCTTAATCATTAACCACCACGGTCTCATTTTTTATTACTCAACAAATTAAATAAATTTGTAATACCCTTATAACTTTATATTTTTATATTTAACATTTTAGAAATACTATTCAACAATTTAAATCACACTTCATATAGGGTATCTTTAGAAAGGTCTTCATCGCTGGGACTTGATTATTGCTGTCTCATATAAATTTAAAATTATTATAAAAACATAAAAGTCAATCTTTACAGATCTTTCACTGGTACACCTTAATTGTTGTTATCAGTATTTCTTTCTCAACAGCCACTTTCTTTAATCTCAATAAGTGTTAATTATTTTAGAGTTTCATTATTTTTATCAATCAGATCCAAGTTGACTGGTTAGCTTAGTGATTTGGAATTCCCATTTTGTTATTTTTATTGGAAGGACGGGGCTTTCGGCTAAATCCACATATCTCCTCCGGATTCTGCTTACAGCAAGGCGACTGTAAGAGTTTACCTTACCATAACGTTGTTTGGTGACCCTAATGAAACTGACAACGCAGAAATTGAACTTTATTTCCTTTGCATGAGTGATAATGGAAAAGCCTCTGAATATATCTCGAACATCGGAGCGCTTCAAACTCAAGGAGGTTGAAATGATGCTGCCCTTAGGTATCATTTCAAAAAAGGACTTCCTTCGAGGATTCTGGATCAGTTAAATCTTCACAGTCAGAAGATGACTACTTTAACAGATTTAATGGATTGAACCCTTGAACTTGACAGAGTTTTCCAAGGACGACTTCAAAATCGTCAATACGCCAACAAATCTCAAGGCTTAAATTTCAAATCAGGACCTTCTTCACTCCCAGGAACAACTCAATCCAAACCTATTAAGGGAAAGGACAAACCTCGACCAAAAAGCTCGACCCCAGGTAATATCAGTAAAGTACTGGATGCTAAAGGGGAACTTAAAGAAGCTGAGAGGAATAGGCAAACAGATAATGGGTTATGTATGTATTGTGGGGGTAAGCACAAGCTGGAAGATTGTGTAAAATTGAAGGAAAGAGAAGGTACTAGTTCGAAGCCAAAAAACTATTAGATGGTTTACTTGTGTGCAAAGCAAACTATCTTATCTCTCCCAGTGCACAGAACTTCCATGTCTTAAGTACTGGAGTTGCCTTAAACCACTTGAGATTTATTATTTTTAAGGAGGATATCCCCTTCAGTTGTCTTATAGACTCTGGAGCTTCAATTTCTTTTGTCAGTTTATCTTTTGCCAAGAAGTTACAGCTGACATTTACAGATATTGATCAAACTCCAATTTACTTGGTCGAATCAGAGGAACCCAAATATTGGGTCAGTAAGAAAGTTTTATGGGTTTTCAACTTTCCGAATTTTCCCCCCTTCAAGTGGGAACTTACAGTCTTGGACGCCCCAAATATAAACGATACCATTCTTGGCCATGACTTTTTAACGCATTGGAATCCTGAAATTGATTGGACATGGGGATTGATCACCACACGGACTAAGTATATTTCTGATTCTTCAATGCATGTCAATAGGGAATTAAACAACCCACCTGACAATGTCCTGCTAGAGGACAAATCTCTGCCAGATGACTTGCAAGCATCTGATCTTTCTTTAAATGAGCAATTGGCTAACCCTTCTAGCTCGATGACTTCACTCGAAGAGGATTTAAATTGCCTCAAAGTACTTGAATTATACTATCTCAATTCTGGTCTTCCCTCAACAGATTCTCTCGAAGATGATGAGGAAGACCAAATTGACGTTGAAGCCATTGAATCAACTCTACCAGAAATCTATCATGATTTCCTCAATATTTTTTCAATCTGCAAGGCCGATAAGTTACCACCTCATTGACCCTTCAACCATCAGATAGAGTTAATAGGTCCAGTACCTCCAGCAGGTCCTGTCTATTCTTTGTTGAAGGACAAACCTCAAGTTCTTCAAGACTACATTGCAGAGAATGTAGCCAAAGGTTTCATCAAAGCCAGTAAATCTCCAACCAGCTCCCCTGTCCTCTTTGTAAAAAAGAAGGATGGTAGTCTTAGGTTGTGTGTTGACTATAGAAAGCTCAACACAGTCACTAAGAAGAATGCATATCCTGTTCCTCCTATGTCATTGCTTCTTACCCTTTTTAATGGTGCTCATTTCTTTTATAAAATTGAAATTAGAGGCGCTTACAATCTTATTCGTATTGCGGAAGGTCATGAACCACTGACTGCAATGCGCACTAGATTTGGTAGTTTTGAATATTTAGTTATGCCTTTCGGATTGTGTAACACACCATCTACTTTTCAAACTTTTGTCAATGAAATCTTTCAAGATGTTGTCAAACAATTTGTTGTCGTCTATTTAGATGATATTTTAATTTTCTCGAAGACACTGGATGAACATATTCATCATGTTCAACAGGTTTTCAATCGACTTCGAGGTCATGGACTCTACGCCAAGCATAATAAATGCGAATTCCATCTTAAATCTCTTGATTTTTTGGGTTTTGCATTATTCACTGATGGTTTAGTCATGGAGGACAAAAAAGTTCAAAAGGTCCTGGAATGGCCTGAGCCCAAATCCGTTAAATCCCTCCAAGGATTTTTGGGTTTTTCAAATTTCTATAGAAGATTTATTAAAGATTACTCTAAAACTATTTCCAATCTTACTTCTCTTCTTAGAAAAGATATTCCTTTTGTTTTTACTTCTACAGCACAAAAGGAATTTGAAGCATTGAAGACGGTTTTCACCACAGCTCCAATTCTTCGACACTTTGATCATACTGCTTCGACAATAGTCGAGACAGATGCGAGCAATTATGCTATCGCAGGGGTCATTTCTCAATTTAATCCGGAAACAAAACTGTTTCATCCTGTTGCTTTTGAGTCACGCAAACTCATTGCCGCAGAATTAAATTATGAAATTCATGACAAAGAGCTTTTAGCTATTATTCATTGTCTTAAAAAATGGTGCTCTTTTCTTCTCAGCCTAGATAGTCCTTTTCAAATTTTAACAGACCATAATGCTTTGAAATACTTTATTTCTTCCAAAGTGTTAACCAGGCGTCAAGCCAGGTGGGCTGAATTTCTGTCTGAATTTCCTTTTTCTATTTCCTATCGCCCAGGTAAGAACTGCATTGTCCCAGATATCTTGTCACGTCGGGACAACGTTTACCCACAGCGGGGGACGCATTTGCAGACAAAAACCCAGCAAATATGAAATCAATCTTCAACAAATCAATGTTAACGACTCATCAACTTAATTCAATGACAATTCAATCGTTTCAAAATCCACTATCCAACATCCTCAAAGCTCAGTCGAAGGACGATTATTGTTTAGGGTTAAAAGACAAAATACTCTCAAAGCAAGGGGTCAAAAGATTTAGTATTGAATCAGGTCTATTAGTCTTCGAAGGTAGAGTAGTCATACCTGACAACAATGAGATAAAATTATGGATTTTCAACAGTCAACATGATTCTCCATTAGCTGGTCATTTTGGGGTTAATAAAACCTACCAGTTAATAGCGAGGGATTTTTTCTGACCAGGTATGACCAGGGAAATCAAGGCCTATATAAAAGCTTGTTACGAATGTAATAGGAATAAGGCTCCCCACCACCGGAAGTATGAATTTCTTCAACCACTTCCTATTCCCTCTAAACCTTGGGAATCTTTATTGATGGATTTTATTTCTCAACTTCCTCTTTCTAATATTTTTGATGCTATATTAGTAATAGTAGATAGAATCTCAAAAATGTCTATTTTCATTAAAACCACTACTACTGCTACTGCAGAAGATCTGTCAAAATTGTTTATAGAATATGTATTTTCCAAACACGGCTTACCTAATGATATTATTTCAGATAAAGGCTCATTGTTTGTATCCACATTCTGGACTCAACTGTGTCGACAACTCAATATCATGAGAAACCTCTCCACAGCCTATCATCCCAAAACCGATGGGCAAACAGAAAGGGCCAACCAAATCCTCAAACAATACCTTCGAATGTATGTCAGTTACCAACAAGACAATTGGACCACATGGCTACCATTGGCCGAATTTGCTTATAATAACTCGACTCATTCTTCAACACAACAATCTCCTTTTATAACTGTTTATGGAAGACATCCTCAATTCAATCCAATCCATGTAGGAACTAATCATCCTGCGGAACATTATCTTTGAACCATATCACGACTCCAAGAGGAACTTAAACCAAATCTGGAATAAGCAGGTCGAAGGTACAAGGAACAGGCTGACAAGCATCGACAAAATGCTCCTCCTTTTAAACCAGGTGACAAAGTTTGACTCAACGCACGGAACATTCAAATGACTCGACCATCAAAGAAACTGGCTGAAAAACGCTTGGGGCCATTTGAAATCGACTCTGAAGTCTCTAAAACTGCATTTCGACTCAAGCTACCTCCTAAATGGCAGGCTATTCACCCTGTTTTTCATGTATCTCTCCTGGAACTGGCTTGAGAAACATACCCGGGCAAGAACCACCCTCCTCCGGAACTGGTCAAAGTAGAAGACCATCTAGAGTGGGAAGTAAGCGGTATCCTTGATTCAAAAATGCGCAAGGGGAAACTTCAATACCTCGTGGAATGGGAAGGCTTCCTTGATGACTTGGACAGAACATCCTGGGAACCAGCCATCAATGTTTCTAACACCCCTGAACTCCTAAAATCTTTTCATATTAAATACCCTTTAAAACCAAAACATTAAAACTCTCTTTTTCTTTTCTCTGTTTTTTGCTTTTTTTCTTTCTTTCTTTTAAAAATCTAAAACATTTTTATTTCTAAAAAATTCTTTTGTTTTCTTCTTTATTTTTTCTCTTTTCAAAATGTTTCAACCTTCTTTAAAAAATAAATAAATAATAATAATAATAATAAAATGAAAATAAAATAAAATAAAAGTAAAATAAAAATAAAAATAAAATAAAATAAAAACCAAATTAAAATAAAATAAAAATAAAACAAATAAAAATAAAAATAAAATAAAATTTTTTTCTCTTCTCAATTTTCTATATACGTTCTTCTTTTATAATTTTATTTTCCTCGAACTATCAAAATTTCTTCACGAACATTACACGACCATCTTTCTCGAACTTCACTTTAACTTCTAAATCACTTTTTTAAATTCTTTGAAACAAATTACTTCTTTCTTCAAAATTCTCTTAAAATTTTTATTTTTTCATCTCTTCTTTTTTTTCTTTTCTTTTTTCAAATAACTAAAATCCCTCAAATCTTCATATAACAAACTTAAATAACATTTTTTTCCTCTTTTCATTAAACTTTCTTTACAACAAATTTTTTTCAATCAACTATACTTTTTTTTCTTTCATTCAGACATCTTCTTTCAAAATTTAAAAAAATAATTTCTATTTAATTCTTTTTTGTTTTTCTTTGTCTTTTCTTTGTTCTTACTTCTCTCAAAATCTTATAAAAAAATATTAAAATCTAAATAAAATAACAAAATAAAATAATTAAATACAAATTGTTTTTACATTCTTTTTCTTCTTTTCTCTTTTTATTTTAAATTTTCTCTTTTATCTTCTCCCGAACCAATCCCTTCATCTTCTCCAAAATTTCCCTTATCTCCTTTCTACATTTTTCAATGTTCTCCCCCTCTCCTACCAGAATCAATTCCCCAAGTTCAAGTAACTCCTCGGCTACGTCGAAGGAAGCAGCATCAACAATTTTATCAATCTTGCTGCTCAAGTCTTCAATATATTTTGCTCGTCGAACCTGATGAGGTTTCTTCGACCAAACTTGATCGAGGGTTTCTTCGTTTTCCTCCCTCGAGGTAACAGTCGGTAATCTATCCTCCACCGACACTGCCACTTCCACAGCAGTGGGTCCCACAAGGGTCGCTTCCACATTTGAAGCTTCTGTCGTAGGGACCTCGATGATGACATCTGAATTCTAAAAACAGAATCATCAGTAATTAAATTTATAAATTATAAAAAGGTGAACTTACTTCAAAGATTGGGTCAGGCTCCAAAAATAATCTAGGAGTGACCTTCTCTTCCACCTCCCTTTCTTCTTTCTCATCTTCGATGACCACCTGTTTCTTTTTCGGGGTTTTCCTCGAGATGGGAATTTCTTCTTCCTCCTCGACGACCCCCCTCTTGTTTGCAGCCCTAGCCACCCAGATGTTCACATCATCCTCGACTTCTTCCTCTTTTCCCCCCACCGATTGAATGTCCCCAATGGACACATCCCAAATGTCCTCAACTACTTCCTTCGTTTTAGGGATCACCCAATACTTTGTCTTAGTAAACCGACTCTCAATGTCGGCATTCTTCGCTAAGGCCTCACATGCCACTCTTCTCCATCCGCAAAACTTGCACTTCTGGCGAGGCCCTCGTGTTGCCGTGCTCTCCACGCAAAAATACTCCATCGACTTGCAAGCCGTGCAAGTCTTCAAAAATTTCCGTGTGACAACACCCCCATCCGCTTTAGGGTGTGGAGGCATGGGAGTTGGTGTAGGGAAATCCGTCATAGTGATTTAAAGTAATAATAATAATAATTAAGTAAAGAAGAAGGAAAATTAGTGTGGGAAATATGTTTTACGCTCAACGGAGCTCGCGTTCTTATACCCTGGCATCTGTCACACACCACGTGACACTCGAGGCAAAAGTAGCTCATTAAATCAATACTAAAGGATTCAAATCCATAATCAAAGCCCAGAAAAGCAGCTCTCCATAGCAACTGCGACTTTCCTTTGTGTACTTGCTATTCAATCACGCTACCCTAAAACTCTAAATCTAAATTAGTCAATCTCTCAATAGTGTGTCTTAGTCTTTTTCCCAATAAGCAACGCACAGCGCAATAGTTAATATAATAGTACATTAAAAGGTTTATGAAATGTCTGTGGGCTATTAAGGGGTAGTGAGCATGGACGGAATGGTTAGTGAAGGATTAAGGGGTTAACAGATGTTAGTAAGGAGGGTTTAGGTGTAAAGGATATATTTTAAATGGTTTGTGGTGTGTGGAATAGTGGATGAGTATGAGGTCAATGCGAGGAGGAGTAAAGGATTTATAAGGGGGCTGTGTTTTTGGTTCGACATTCCTTAGAATTAAATTATAAAATGTATTTATAGTTAATAGTGATAAAACTCTAAGTGAAAATCATTATTATTGTATCTTTCTTTATTTTCTCAATAATCATATCTAAATCCTAAATATTTGATTGTTGAGTTTCCAAACCTTTTTGAGATCTTAAGAATCTTAATATTACCGTTCAATTATATTAGAATCCTTCTCAAACATAACTCGAAGCAGTAGTTCTTCCTTCGAGTCATCTTCAAATCACTTCCTCGAACTATCCCTCTGCGCTTCGAAGAAGTATCTGAACCTTTTATCTCACTCGTAGGAACATCCTCGACCATGTGCGTAGGCCGTCCGGTGACAGTATCCCTATGGGTGGTTACCTTGTTTTATAGGGTAGTTTTGGTGTTGTTATTGGTATTTATTGGAAGTTTGTTGCTTAGGGGTGCTTATGTTGGCTTAAGCTAGTATCACTTATTATGTCACAGCTTATTTTACTTTTTTTCATTTTAATATGTCTTATGTGTTTTTATCTTGTTTATTAGTGAAGTTATGGGTTTTTAGGGTTTTTAGGGTTTTTATGGGTTGTATGGGTGTTTTAGGGCCTAGAAGCGGCCCTCCTGCTCCTAAGCAGCCTTCCTGCACCTAAGCAGAGGCTCTCCTTGAAGCGGGGTGCCCTCCTGGGGGCTGGGGAAGCGCTAAAATGCACTTTTATGCATGAAAAAGGCTGGGAAAGCTGGAGTTTGGGTGGGGAATTGGTCAGGGTGGTCTGTGCACTTGCTTTATGATGCGTGTGTGGGAAGATTTTAAAAAAGCATCTCATCTCCTTACTCATCACCTCTCTGTTCCTAACTGTCTCATTGGCTGGTTTTTTGTTGGAATATATTACTGTTCATTTCAATTCTTTCTAGCAGTCTTTCTGGGACTATTATCTTCACTTTTAAAGAGGTCAAGAGTGTTTAATTAGAGGGTCTAGAAAACAGATCTCCAATTTGCTGCAACAGGTAAATCTCACTTGTTTTTCTAAAGGGACAGGGGTTATTCTTTCTGGTTTTTCTCCAACTCCCTTGGTCAAGGCCTATAGCTAGTACTATAAATTTGTCTACAACAGACACCATCAATTATATAGAATGTGAACGATTGATATCAGTGGTGGGAGTATTCAGAATTTATCTTGATTAGTGCAGCCTTTTGTTTCTGTTCCATTATAGTAAGTTTAGTATTTTCATTTTCTGACTCTATTTTTGAGCTTTGCTAGTCATATCATTTGATATTGTCGCAGAACAATATTTTGATTTAAGAATGATAATTGAAATAATTATATCAATGATAATGTTGCTGATTTGAAGAACAGTTGAAATTGATATATCACAGGTTTGAAGTGCAGTGGGACCAACTTCTAAGCCATCAGGAATTGGCCTCTTCAGATTTGAAAGGTGAGCTAGAAGCTGAAGACCACTTTAATTGGAAAATCTGAGTTAATGTTTTGATGTGATGGAAGTGGGCTGAATTCATGTGTGGTCAGATAAAGTGAAGATGATATAAGAGATACCAATGAAGAATGGCAGTGATCACTTGGGATCATTAATCTCATGAGAATTCAGATAAGATTGGATTCAGGTTGATCTGTTTTTTTTGTTGAGGAAAGAATTTCAGTATTTAAACCATCAGGATCACATAAATCTTCCATTTTTTTGAAATCAATATTATCGAGTACCCATAGCTGTGAGCTATCAATCTCTAAAAAAATATTTGCTACAAAAGGAAAAAAAAATAAGTAAAAGTAAAAATTTAAGACTAAAAATTATGGTAACTTACATATCTCAGTAAGTTTTTAAACCAATCTACTCCACAAGATTTTTCCCAATGAATAGTAAACATTGGAATATTTAACATGGGTTCTTGGGAAGAAGTAGAAGAGCATAATTCAAGAAGAGTAACAATTTCCAACCAAAACCTAAGGACCTTTTCTGTGCTGATTCTACCTTTATAAAATTTATGAATTTTACAGAATTCCTCCTGCAAATCAGAGTCTATTAGAACTGAGGGTGAATAAGTTAGAGGTTTGTTTGATATCTTGATTGGAGTTTATTTCATTGGTAGAGAAGCTTTCAAAGAGATCAAAGTAGGTAATTTAGGAGGTGATGGGTATTGCTTCTTAGAAATGAAGGAATTCGGTGATGAGCTGTTTAAATCATCATCTTTATCAAACATATTGTCATTTCTTGAAGAAGATTTTAAAGTTTTCTTGTTTTGATAAGCAAGCATAGATTCATATTCTGACATTTCATCATCTTTATTTTGATTGCTCTTTTCATCATCTTCATCAGGGAGAGGGCGTTTATTGATGGAACAATCTTTAGTGGGCAAGTCTCTGGTACAAAATCTCAAAAGAAATATATGAAGTACAATATGTAAGCAATAAAAGAGATATATGATAGAATTTTAAAGATAAAAGAATAACAATAAAAAAAAAGAATTTACTCATGACTAAAGCATTTGCGTTTTTTTTTTTGAGATTTATTATTTGATACATCAGAAAAATATTTAGCAGAAGACGGTTTAATACATCAAAAAAAAGAGGAGCCTTGGGATAATTTCTTTTTTCTTGGAGCAGATAACAGGTGTTTCAAGATTTTCCTAAGAAGTTGAAGTATGAGTTGAAGCTGATGGTTCATCTGTCTCATCATCATCCCTAATGACAACAACTTCATCAGGAAGAATCACACCCTCCTCATAAGCTACAAATATATATGAAGAAAATAAATATTAATAAACTTATCTATAAATATAAAAGGAGACAAAAAAAGTGAAGTTAATACATTTTTCAAGGCTTTTCACATATTGGAGTAAGTCGTTACAAGGGTTAGATAAATATGAAGAAGAAGGATTATTGTTAAGGATCTTGACAAGTTCTTCCGTTTTATCTCTAGCCAGTTCAAGTAAATTGTGATACTGAACTCTTGTTATTTCCTGCCTCTCATTGCTAAGTAAAGGAGGGTTAGGTGCCATGCCATGTGGCAGACATGGTACAAGCTCAAAATCTTCAAAGCAAGAATCAATCTGAGAGTGGGATGGAAAATATTCAGGTGCTTGAAAATCAATTTTTTAAGAAAAAAGATATAAAACATAAGTGAAAGATATAAATTAAGAGAGAGGAAAAGTATACACATACAAAGTGGAGTTGTAGGATTTTGAATACTCGACATATTTATTAATAAATATTAAAAAAAAGGATTTGATATCAAAAAATTTTGATGTAATATGATGAATAATTATAAGAAACTCTATTCTAGAAAATTGAAGTTGATAATTTAATAGGATAAAAAATTGAATAAGATTAAAAATAAAGTGAGGATAAAAGAAACAGAAAACATAAAGAGGGGGATTATATATTATTTGAGCTTTTTTTAACATCTATTATTCATAGTGGGGTAAAATAAGTAACATGATATATCATAATCTGTTTATATTGAAGCCAAATTTGATGTAGCTAACAGAAAATACTAGGAATTCTTTGGGGACTTTTAGTGTGAAAAACAGATAATAACAAAATCATATCCCATATGCAAATTGCCACGGGAAATACAAAATTTTTTAAATTAGAATTTACTCCTAAATAAATGAAAAAAAGGATAATGCTTTAAAAATATTTGTTAAATTTACTTTCAGATGACAATAAGAGATTCACAAACATACTGATATGCCCCACCAAACAAGAAATGAATTATAAATATAAAATTGGTAACATTAGAATTTAAAATAAGAATTTGTTTTTTAAGTGACAGGAGGAGTGTTGGGCTAGGGTGTGGGCCCAGCGACCAAACCATTGATAAACTTGGATACAACTAAGGGAAAAAAAATTGAATAGTTTTATTTTACAATATATCTTAGTCTGCACAAGATATTGTACTGTTGTCCCTAACTATACAAATAATCTTACTTTTCAAAAGTTATAGGACTACTAAGTTAATATAATATTATTATGAATCACCCAATAAGATACCTTAAACAACATTAAAAATTATTAAAAAATTAATATTCAATTTGATATTTGGATTAGCTAATTTTTCACAACTTACCACAGTTTTAATTAATATAATAAAACTTGAAAAAAATTGCTGAGATAACTTAGAAATGGGTGCAAGAAAATGATTAAACATACACCATGGAAAATCTATGGGTGAATTGCTAGCAATCCCCTCTCTTGAAATTTAGAGTGTCCCTTAATTATGCCAGGTTTATGAATACTTTATAAACATAAGTAAATTAGAGTTAGATTTACATTTATTCTCAGATTAATTATATACAGAATATCAACTGATTCCAAATTATGCACAAGTTGATCCTCCAGAACTTAATTTTGGTCCTCTATTGAGCACAAATTGAGCACAAATTGATCTAACCTAAGCTTATGCATATATAATAATTCAGGATACTTGCTCTATTAAATTTGATAATAAAATAAAATATTGATGAATTTATATAAAAAATAATTATTATGTAAGATATTAAATTAAACATTTAGGCATCATAGGAGGGCACTTAATAGAACTTAATTATACTATGTGACTCCTTAATACTGTATCACGCAGTTTGAAACATTTAAAACAAAATGTGTCATGATGGGAAATGAAATTGCTTGGACAGACACTTTCAAAATTAATACTGACCATAATACACAAGTATGAAACCTTGGCATCTATCCAATAAAATATTTCCCTTCCGATAAATGGATTTTTCTCAGTTACTCCCTGCTAGAAAGTGTCCTTGAGAGGTTTGTGTGACCTTCAGGGGGGTAATTTGGCCACATCAAACTACTTCTATTTCCATGATTGACCATAACATCATCCTCATTTCCATCTAAAGAGTTGATCTCATCTGAATGTGGCTGATCAAAGGGGTCCACCACAAGTTTAGCCAAAATTTTGGTGAACACTTTTTTGATGGATAGTGACTAACTGGTGCTTTCCAAAGTTGTCCACCTGAAGTTAGGCTAAACTTCAAGAGGATAGATTTATTATGAAAACCAAATTAACTGAAGAATAATTTTGCCCTAGCTAAACTGCATCATAAATATTGGCCAAAAATAAGTTGGAAATGTTTATGAGGAATACTAGATTAAATAAAGAAGACTTGCACCCTACTACTGTCCATCCTAAAAGTGTCCACCAGAAGAATTCTCAAACTTGTGGTTGACACCTTTGGCCTGGTCCAGCCATATGGGATCAATTCTGCATATGGAAATGAGGATTTAATTTGGTCAATCATGGTACTAGAAGTAATTTGATATAGACGAAGTGTCCAACTAAATATTGGAAAAAAATGAGTTGAAAACTTCATTTACTTTTTCTGAAAAATCAAATTAAGTACAATTTTATTCCTGATGATGCCCATTTTATCCAGCACCTCTTCTGAGCCTTGAAAGTCGGCATTTAGCTTGAATTTTTAATTTCATATAAAATCCCTTTTATTCAACCTATTTCTTTTTATCCCTCTTTTATTTTAGATATCAATTAATTTTATGTAAAACAAATCATTTTCATAATTTTTTGACTGTATTTAATAAAATTATTGAAGTTTTAACATCACCTTGTAAGCATTTGGCACATTTTTTTGCTATACTAAAAAAAATAATAATATACTGGTGACAAAAATTGATCAAATGATAAAATATTAATAAAAAAGAAAGATCAAATACCAGTGGATATATTTTAAAAAAATACCAGTTGCACTGAAGAAGAGCTGCACCCTAGATACTCACTATCAAAAAAGTGTCCAACACAAGTTAGGCCGAGCTTGTGCTGGACACTTTTGGTCAGATTCTCACTATGGCAATGAAAAAATTATTTGATAAAAAACTTCACTAGAAGTAGTTTTACATAGCCAAATTTTCTACCTAGAGTTCATCCAAACCACAGTTTCACAATTTTTTATCTTTTAAAAGAAGTCAATTTAGTACGATTTATCCCTGATGGCTCTCATTTGCTTCAAAACCTCTACTGGCCTTTGATAGTAGGAATATTACTTGGATTTCTTTTTTCATATTTGATCACTTTAACTTAATTTTTTATTCCTAATATTGCTTTTGGATATCAATTAATAATTTTTAAAATAAACTATTTTCATATTTTTATACATTTATTTAATAATATTAAAAAGGGCATAACATCACCTGGTATGCATTTGGCACATGAGTTTTTTCTATACTTATCAAATTAATAATATAATGGAGACCAAAAACTAATCAAATGATATTTATGAGTGAGGACAAAGATAAAATACCAGTAGACATGTTTGTAAGAAATACTAGATGAACTGAAGAAAAATTCTACCCTAGCTACTCTCCATCATAAAAGTGTCCAGTACAAGTTTGGCTGAACTTGTGCTGGACACATATGGTCAGGTGCAGTCAGATGAGAGCAATTCTCTCTATGGAAATGAAGATAAATTTTTGATAAAAAATTACACTAGAAGTAGTTTGATATAGCAAAATTTTCATGCTGAAGTTTTGGTAAATCTAAAGTGGATTTTTTTTTTTAAAAAAAAAAGAAAATTTAGTGCAAGTTTAGCCCTGATTGTGCTAATTTAATTCAACATCTCTTTTTTCTGTTTATGGCAGGAATTTAGCTTGGATTTTAATTTTTATCTTTGATTTCTTTTATTTTACTTTATTCCCCTCATATTGCTTTTGGATAGAAGTTTTTTTTTTTAAATAAATCATTTTCATATTTTTTTACCTTTATTTAATAATATTATGAAAGGTGTAACATCACCCAGTATTCATTTGGCACACAAGTTTTTGCTATACTAATAATATTAATAATATAATGGTGACAAAAAATTAATCAATTGATAAATACGAGTGAGGCACAAAGATTTAATAACAGTGGACATGTTTATAAGAAATTCCAGATGATTTAAAATGACTTGCACCCTGGCTACTCTCCATGATAAAAGTTTCCAGCACAAGTTTGGCTAAACTTGTGCTGGACACTTTTTGTTGCATGCCTTCAGATGAAATCAATTCTTTTTATGGAAATGAGACTGAATGATCACTCCATCATTGCACTGAAAGTAGTTTTATATGGACAAATTGTCCCCCGGAAGTTTGTCCAAACCTAAGGTAGACAATTTTTCCCTTTGGTAAAAAGTAAATTTGATCCATGTTAATCTATGATGGTGCCCATTTTTTCTGAAGCCTCTACTGGCTCATGATAGCAGAAATTATACTTAATATCTTTATTTCATGTTTGATCTCTTTAATCTTAATTTTACCCTTTTATTTATCCTTTAGCTTCTAAATATCAATTTTATTTTGGTAAAACTGATAAATTTCACATTTTTTTACATTTATTATATAATACTATTAAATTTGTAGAATCACACAGTGTACATTCAGTACACATGTTTTTTCTATACTAAAAACATTAATAATATAATGGTGACTAAAAAATAATCAAATAATATATATGGATGACACAGAAAGATCAAATACCAATAGACATTTTTAAAATGAATATAAGATTAACTGAAGAAGACTTTCACCCTAGCTACTCTCCATAATAAAAGTGTCCAGCACAAGTTCAGCTGAGCTTGTGCTGGACACTTTGGTTGCATGCAGTCAGATGGAATAAATTTACTCAATGGAAGTTAAAATGAATATTTACTCAATTATTGCACAAGAAGTAGTTTTATACTGCTATAATATCCTCCTAATTTTTTTGAAAACCTCAGGTGGACACTTTTATTAATTTAAAAAAAATGAAAAATATATTCCAAATCTAGAACTGGTGGTGCAATTTTGGTCTGAAAACTCAAATTTTCTTTGATGGCAGAAATTTTATTTGAATGTTTAATTTCATATTTAATCACTTTTATTTTACTTTTTAATTCCTCTTTTTGCTTTCAAATATCAATTTATTTATTGTAAAACTAATACTTTTCATATTTTCTTACTTTTACTTAATAAGATTATTAAAGATGTAGCATCTCCCAGTATGCATTTGGCTTTTAATTATTTTCAATACTAATAACATTAATAGTATAATGGTGAAAAATAATGAATAAAATGATAAATATGAATGACACAGAAAGATCATATAAAAGTTGATTTGTTTATAAAGAATACCTGATGAACTGAAGAAGACCTGCACCCTAGATACTCACCATCATAAAAGTGTCCAGCATAAGTTGGGCCAAACTTGTGCTGGACACTTTTGGTTGCATGCAGTCAGATATGATAAATTTACTCTATGGAAATGAAAATGACATTTTGCTCAATCATTGCACAATAAGTAGTTTGAAATTGCCAAAATTTCCTCCTGATGACTTTTCAAAACTCATCAGGACACTTTCTTTGGTTTAACAAAAAAGAAAATATAGTCCAAGTTTAGCCCTGGTGGTGCACATTTGATCTAACACCTCTACTTGTTATTTATAGTGGGAATTTTCCTTAGATTTTTTTTTATTTTATCCCATTTATTTTACTTTTTTATTGCTCATATTGCTTTGGATATCAATTTTTAATTTTTAAAATAAATAATTTTCATACTCTTATACCTTCATTTAATAATATATGATTAAAGGTGGAACACTACCTGGTATGCATTTTTCACACAAGTTATTACTATAGTAATAACATTAATAATATAATGATGACAGAAAATTAATCAAATGGTAAATTTAAATGACACAGAAAGATCAAATACCAGTTGAAATAATTATAAGAAATCCCTTTTGAGTTTAAGAAGATTTGCTGTATGCCTACTCTCAATCATAAAAGTGTCCAGCACAAGTTCGGCCGAACTTGTGCTGGACACTTTTGGTTTCATGAAGTCATATGAGATAAATTCTCTCTATGGCAATGAAAATGATATTTCACTCAATTATTGAAGTAAAGAATGTTTAATATTTTAAAATTGTCCCCTGGAAGTTTGTTCAAACCTCAGCTCAAAATTTGTTAGCTATACATAAAAGTAAGTTTAGACCAAGTCTTGACCTAGGGGTCCCCAACTGTCACAACACCACTTCTGGCTCTTGATAGTAAAATTTTACTTGTATTTTTTATTTCGTATTTGATCCCATTTATTTTCATTTTACTTTTCTATTACTCTTTTTAATTTTAAATATCAATTTATTTTTTTAAAACTAAACATATTCATATTTTTTTAACTTTATATAATAATATTATTAAAGGTGTATCATCACCAATTTTGCATTTGGCATGCAGGTTTTTGCTATACTAGAAAAATTAATAATATATATGGTGACAAAAAATTAATTATAAGATAAATATGAATGATAAAAAAAAGTTAAAAAACAAATAGAAATGTGAAAAACAAAAAATTGATGTACTGAAAACACTTCCATTCTAGCTACTCTCCATCATAAAAGTGTCCAGCACAAGTTCTGCCAAACTTGTGCTGGAAACTTTTGTTCAGGTGCAGTCAGATGGGATCAATTCTCTCTGTGGAAATTAATATAAAAAAATTCTAAATAATTACATTAGAAGTAGTTTTGTATGGCTGAATTATCCACCTTGAGTTTTTCCAAACCTTAGGTGAAACATTTTTTATCTTTAAAAAAAATTAAATTTTATCAAATTTAGCCCTGATGGCACCCATTTTTTTCAACAATTCTACTGGCTCTTGAAGGCAGGAATTATCCATGAATTTTCCTTTTCATATTTGATCTCTTTTACTTTACTTTTTTATCACTCATGTTACATTTGGATATTAATTTATAATTTTCCAAAAAAAAATCATTTTCATAATTTTTTAACATTTTTTAATAATATTATAAAAGGTTTAATATAACATAGCATGCATTTGGTGCAAAAGTTTTTTCTATACTAATAAAGTTAATAATATTCTAATGACAAAAAATTAATCAGATAATAAAATATGAATAACACAGAAAGATCAAATACCAGTTGACATGTTTTAAAAAAATAATAGTTGCACTGAAGAAGACCTGCATCCAAGCTACTCCATCATAAGAGTGTCCAGAACAAGTTTGGCCGATCTTGTGCTGGACACTTTTGGTCAGGTGCAGTCAGATGGGATCAGTTCTCTCTATGGCAATGAAAAAAATTATTTTATAAGAAAATTCACTAGATGTAGTTTGATATAGCTGAATTATCCACCTAGAGTTTATCCATACCACAGGTACACAATTTTTTATCTTTAAAAAACAATCAATTTAGTACAATTTATCCCTGATGGCTCTCATTTGCTTCAACATCTCTACTGGCCTTTTATATTAGGAAAAATACTTGGATTTCTTTTTTTCATATTTGATCCCTTTAACTTAATTTTTTATTCCTCATATTGCTTTTGGATATCAATTAATAATTTTGAAAATAAATTATTTTAATATTTTAATAAATTTATTTAATAATATTATAAAAGGTGTAACATCACTTAGTATGCATTTGGCACACAATTTTTTGCTATACTTATATAATTAATAATATAATTAAGAAAAAAAATTAATCAAACAATATGCATGAGTGAGGCACAAAGATAAAATACCAGTAGACATGTTTGTAAGAAATACCAGATGAACTGAAGAAAAATTCTAACCCAGCCACTCTCCATCATAGAAGTGTCCAGCACAAGTTTGGCCAAACTTGTGCTGGACACTTTTAGTCATGTGCAGTCAGATGGGATCAATTCTCTGTATGGAAACAAAAAAAAATTTTTATTAAATTTCACTAGAAGTAGTTTGATTTAGCTGAATCATCCACCTGCTGTTCTTCCCAATATCAGGTGTATAATTTTTAATCTTTAAAGAAAAGGTCACTTATTACAATTAAGCCCTGATGTCTCCCATTTGTTTTAAAACCTCTACTGGCTCTTAATAGCAGGAATTTCACTAGTATTTTTTTCATATTTGAACTCTTTGACTTTTATTTTACTCTTTTATTCCTCTTTTTAATTTTAAATTTCTATTTAATTTTTGTAAAACTAATCCTTTCCATATTTATTTACGTCTATTTTAAAAAATTATTGAAGGTATAACTTCACATGGTATGCATTTGGCACACAAGTTTTTGCTAAACTAATAACATTAATAATATAATGGTGATAAAATATTAATTGGATGATAAACATGAAAGATAAAGACTGATCAAATACCAGTAGACATGTTTATGAGAAATACAAGATAAAGGAACTGAAGAAATATTCCACCCAAGCTACTCTCCTTCAAAAAAGTGTCCAGCACAAGTTCGGCCAAACTTGTGCTGGACACTTTTGGTCACGTGCAGTCAGATGGGATCAATTCTCTCTATGGCAACAAAAAAACATTTATTTATTAAACTTCACTACAAGTAGTTTTGTTTAGCTGAATCATCCACCTGTCATTCTTTTCAACCTCAGGTGTATTATTTTTTATCTTTATAAAAAAAGGCCACTTATTAAAATTTAGCCCTGATGGCTTCCATTTGTTTCAACACTTCTACTGGCTCTTGAGAGCAAGAATTTAACAAGTATTTTGTTTTTCATAATTTATCTCTTTGAGATTAATTTTAATTTTTTATTTCTCTTTTTTTTAATATGTCAATCAGTCGTCTAGAAGAGGGGAATAAAAGAGGGAAGAAAGAGAGGAGGACAAGGAAAAGGGTTTTGGGAAATAAAAGAAATAAGATATAAAAAATTATTTAATTTATTGGAGTAGAGCAATGATGAATTACTTGAGGGATGACAAAACAAAATGAGGTAATATTAAATGTTAATATTATTTAAGGTAAGGGTTCTGCGCAGCAAACACT
Organism: Hemileia vastatrix; assembly: GCA_030280995.1. NCBI lineage: Eukaryota > Fungi > Basidiomycota > Pucciniomycetes > Pucciniales > Zaghouaniaceae > Hemileia > Hemileia vastatrix. Next base: position 14,411,695 of record JASXTE010000018.1, on the reverse strand, counting down.
ATGAGTACTATCAGACTTAAGGCAACCTTTGAATAGTTATATAGAATTTAAATTAGAACTTTGATACTAATAAAAAATAATATAAACTTAATATAAAAAAATGTTCAAATTGTTGAGTGTATAGTAAGTGATGATGCTACAGGGTATTATCGAAGGCCTTTTATAGGCAATGGGTCCTCTAAAGCACTGTAGACAATCCTATAGTACTAGCTATAGGCCTTGACCAAGGGAGTTGGAGAAAAACCAGAGAGAAAATCCCCTGTCCCTTTAGAAAAATAGATTGAGATTTACTTGCTAAAGTAAGTTGGTTCCTGTTTTGCTAAAGCTCCTTTTTAACACACTTGACTGCTTGATGAGCCAAGAAAGTAGTCCCTAGATAGACTACCAGACCAAAGAACTGAAATGTAGAACAAAGTCCACACCAGAGACAGCAAAGATACTTGATGTAGGCTGCAAATCTACACCAGAGACAGCAATAATACTTGCTATAGCTTGCAAGACTATAACAGAGAAAACAGTTGCCAAAGTTAAGTTAAATGAACAACTTACTTGCAACAAACACAGCCAATTGTGGCCAGAAAACAGTGAAAACTGAGTGAGGAACAATGAGATCACCTCCGGATGGTTGTATGATGATTAAGGTTGCCCCAAACTGTTTTATTCACTATGTACACACAGACCACTAACTAAGAGCCCATGCGCACCCACCAATCTGGCGCCTGTACCCGCCAAGTTGCATAAAAAACCCTCATGGAGCGCTCTCCAACCTCCTAAAACAGAGGGGGGCGGGCCTCCCAACGTCGGAGATGCCGCCTGAAGAGGCCCGGCCTCCTTCAAGCAAGAAAACCAATAAAAACCACTAATCTACTTAGAAAAATTAGCTACAACTACTAAAACCTTTAAAACACGGAATTTCACTATAACAACATTGTGACATGAAATATAGAGAAAAATTAGCTCTATCTAATGGTACTAAGCACTTAACCCTAAGACTTAAGGTTAGCCCATAAAACACAAAAAAAAAAATTAAACAGCAATCTTTTATAAATGAAAAATGAGGAAACAACCCCTTAAAACTCAGAATATGAAAAATGTCTTCAAGACATAAAATATAGAGAAAAACCAGGGCTATCCAATGATAGTACCCACATACCCGCAGACCCAATATCCACGAAATAAAACAAGAAAAATACCAAATTCCTTAACAGATGTCAATTAAGACATGCACAAACAGCGCCAAATCACACAACAAAGGCCCCTTCCAATGTTGGAAGACCACATCCTCCCTCCAATTGAGAATGTCCTCATTCTTTCTTCATCCAACCACCATGTTTAACCTCCTTCCCAAATCTGCCTCTGAAATGGGCCCCTGCCAATACTGCATCGACTATAATTTAATCTACGCCATGACACCACCTGAATGTCTGCCACTGTAGAAAGAAGACCTGCCACAGACCTGGTCCACTTTCTTCCACAACAGATTCACCTCCACCTCAACCTGGTCCTTCTTCTGCCAGCACCAAAAGATCTAGGCCATCCATCCTGATACCCAGATTAATCAAAAAGCTCCACCCTTCCCAGAAGAGTGCCACAACCCATAAAACAACTAGTTCTCCCATCCCTGGTCCATCTGAATGTAAAGAACATTCATTCCTTCCTTCAACTTTAAAACTGATAACTTCTCAGTTCCTTCCTCTTCTGATAGTGATGATAACAATGTAGGATCCATTCCACCACCCACACCAATGCACTTGCCCACTATCAAGGCCAAGTTCCAACAACACACATCTCAACAGAAACAAATTCTGCTTCACTACTTCCAATCCACTCCTGCTAGAGATCCACAGGACATTGAGAACAAAAGACACCTCATTCACCAGTTCAAAGCTAATTCTGAACACTTCATTTCATCTCTTTATTCCCTCTGTAATTCCACTAGTACTTGAGTTTGATTCAGAAAAGAAAAATTGACCACAACCTCTATAGGATGTAACCACAAACAACCCTCAGTTTTAAGTCTTGGGGGACCATCCTCATTTTATAGTCTTGGGGGACTCAAAAACCCTCAGTTTAAAGTCTTGGGGGACTCAAAAACCAAAATCATAACCCAGAACCAGAGATCAACCACATTAAGACAAAGAGAAAAAACTAAAATTCTGGGGTAATTGTGAATAGAGCTTCCAGCCCATCAATTACCGCCAAACTTGCCTTTGCTAAATTTGGAGGCTCCCCCTGTGGATACCCTTCACCAATCTTTCAAACCAACTCCAACAACAAAAACTTTTCCCTCAGTTTATAGTCTTGGGGGACTTACAACCCTCAGTTTAAAGTCTTGGGGGACTAACACAGTGTTCAGTTTAAAGTCTTGACGGACTATCTTGATAAAATCTTGAAACCAGCCAGTTTAAAGTCTTGGAGGACTAACAGAAACCAAATTTCAGTTTAAAGTCTTGATGGACTGACTTGATACAATAGCTTTTCAGTTTAGAGTCTTGATGGATTGACTTGATAACATAGATTTTTCAGTTTAGAGTCTTGATGGACTGACGGAATTTTGCATAAAATGGACGCAGCCAATTTCATGCGGCACACCTCTACAGCCAACCTGCTGAACTTCCACCTTCACTTCATCATCTGCCCATCACTGACAACAATCTCCTCCCATCTCTTTTCATCATCTTTTCTCACCACAGATCATGGCTGGATCTCCTGATGTTAACCCTTCTACTCTCCCTTGCTTCACTTCTCCCAAGGACTATGCCTGCAAACAGTGCATCCACATGTGCAGACTTTGCACATTCACTCTTCCAAATCCTGAATCCAAATTCTACAACAGGGCTTGTGACTCTTGTTATTCCAAAAAGAAAAGAAGTGACAGAGACGCCAACTACCCTATTCCTCCGCCTTCTCCTTCTCACAAATACATCTCCAGATCCCCTACCAGATCCCCAGAGTTTGGTCCTTCCTCTGCCTCTCTATCTTCAGCTCCTTCCAGAAGATCCAGAAGCTCAGCTTCCCGCATTCTTCGCAAAAGACCAGCCTTAGCCTCACAAGAAACTGCCTTTATCTTCGCCAAATTGGCTCCAAAAGCTTCAAAATCAACTCCCAGGCTTCTAGGCCGGGTCCAGGCGGCCCGCCCGCCTTACCAAACAGTGAAAATCAGGGCCAAAACCTCCAAAAACTGCCAGAAAACAGCCAAATTCATACAGACAACAACAACAACTCAACCCAACTACCTCCTACTGCTCCCAGAGCAATGAAATCCACCCTTCCAAAGTCCAAAAGCACCAAAATTTACCAGATTTCTAAGAGAAATGCCAGAGAACCGCAAGAAGAAACCAGAACACCACACACTGCTCCACAACAACAACTTCATCCCCAACTAAGACAAAGAAACTACACCTCTCCTCTGTCAGCCAAATACTCTTCTGACAGTTCCATCTCTTCAAATTCTCCATCGAGAAGAGAGTAGTCTACTTCCAAATCACCCTCTCCTGTTCCATCCTTTAACAACCCTGGTACTCCATCACTAGCACTTCCTCCAGCTGAATCCAACAGAAATAACAACCACAACAACAACAATCTCACTGCTCCAACTAGGCCCCAGGAACATCAGCATCCCAGTTCACCTTCTCAGGATCTTTCAGAGGAATACCATGAGAATCCATATCTTTCCCTAGTTGATCCACCCACTATTACCATTACAAAATTGTCAGAGATCCAAATCCCAGCTGCTTACAGATTTGATGAGCTTCGAATCTGTAAGTACCAAATTAGTTATTCCCTTTCTTCAACAAAAATAACTACTGATCCAATTTATCTTTTCTAGTTGGCACCCCTCCTCCTGAATCTATTATTGGAGTTGGACAACCTCTTGAAACTTCTTTGACCCTGGATTATGGAGACATGATGAAACACCTAAGCACCATGTGTTCCAACATGCTAAAAGCCTTTGCCCTCCATGGACCTTTGAATGACTTTGAAAAATCCCTGAGAAAGCACCTACTTGACGAACACTGGAAAATGTCTAGGATCATTAAACACACCCTCCAGCAATCCATTCCTTCCTCTTCTTCTTCCTTCTTTGAACTTCCCTCTAATCCAATCCCTATAATCTCTCCAGCAGGATGCACTTCAAAGAACACAGTGCTTCCCACAATCCCAACAAAAAACAAAAACGTCATCACAATCCAGACCAGCCTCCAGAAGCTTCCTCATCCAGACAATGAGATCATGCAAAATATTAGAAACATAAAAATAATATAAAACAAAAAATAAAAAATATTTTCAGAATTTTTTTTTTTTTTTTTTTACTTTTTTTTTTTTTTACAATCTACTGATATACTAAAATAAAAAATTAATAATTAAAATGAAATGAAATAACATAAATGAAATAAAATAAAATATAAAATATAATACAAATGGTATCCCCCAGCCAATTGATGAGCTTATACCCTGATACCTTACCCACATCCAAGTGCACCTTGATGTGGATACACAATTAAATCTTTTAAATGATTAACAGAAAAAAACAAAAATTTAGAAATTCAGAAGATAATAAAAGTAATGAAACACAGAAACACATGAAAAAAATAATAAATAAAAATAAAATAGCATTTCCCGTCCAATTGATGAGCCTTTCCCCACCAATGCTTGCCCACATCCAGGTGACCCTGATGTGGTAACACCCTATATTTTTGATTTTATAATTTTAAACAGCACCCATAAAAAATTAAAAGAAAAAAAGAGAAAAAAGAAAATAATCTAAAACTGCTATCTAGCAAAAACATAACTGCAAAATCAATGAAAGTCCAGCTCCCTAGATGGTCCAGTAAGAGAAAGTCCGGTCCATAGAAATGATCACTGGGCGGGCTCCCTCCAATAAGTAAAAATGATGGGAGACCACCAGTAATCCACCACCAATCTAAAAGAACCATAGATAAAGAAGCCAGTCCCAAACCAGTTTAAAATCATAGCGGACTTAAAACCTGAATAATAAACAACAGAACTAGAATTCAACTAGGAAAAACAAAAGACTTGAGACATAAATTCTGGGGTAACTGTTCTCCAGAGCAGCCAGCTCATCAGTTACCCCCACACTTTCCAAAATAAAATCTAGAAGCCCCCCCTGGGTACCTTCTAACAAAAACACAAAATCCAACACAATAAACCAAAACCAATAAGAGTGAAGAGTCCGGCACTTGAAAACCAAAGAAATTTCCAGTTTAAAGTCATAGAGGACTAAAACCTGTGAAAATAAACCAATACTAGGGTTCAACCAAATTAAGAGAAAGGTTTGGAAACAGACAATCTGGGGTAACTTTTGATAGAGCATCCAGCCCATCAGTCACCCCCACACTTGCCAAGATCAAATCTAGAAGCCCCACCCATGGGTACCCTCTAACAAAGGTTTCCAACAAACAGATGCATAGCATCACCACCAAAAAACCAAAATTAAAGGATGGTCCGTATTTTATCCTCATTGCGGAGTCAATCTTCTTCATGCCTAGTGCCTCTGGGATAAAACATCTTCACTTGGTCTACAGCCACCCTCTTTTTCAAGACTGCACCATCCAACTCTTCCAAAACATAAGAACCTCCAGACGCCTGTGACCTGACTCTGTAAGGTCTATTCCATCTGTCAGAAAACATTTTGCCCCACTGACTCTCCAAACTTCTATTATACACCAAAACCAAACAACCAGGTTTCAAGGGATTCCTGAGTCTATGAGCTAACTTCTTGTCCCAGTATCTGGCTGATTGATTCCTAATCTTCATCATCCTAGAGTATGCCTTCTCTTGACATTCCTCTCTACATTCCAACTGTTTCATCCTGGCACAGAGCAAATCTTCTGTTGAGTGCACGTCATCCCAATCAATTCCAAGATAAGAGACAGCTTCCAAGTCCACTGGTAGAACGGCTTTTTGACCAAACATTAACTCATAAGGAGAATAGCCAGTTGTCCTCTTCACAGTGACCCTATCAGCAAATAAAACCAAAGGTAAATAATGCCTCCACTTTTCGGCACTATCTCCACACATCTTCACCAAAGCATTCTTGATAACTTGATGGCCTCTCTCAACCATGCCTTTAGCTTCAGGATAATACAGTGTAGCCACTCTAACCCTAGAACCAACACTAGCCACAGCTTCTTTAAATTTGGCACCAAACTCTGGCCCACCATCAACAGTCACCAATTTCATCAACCCATACCTATAAATCCACTCCTTCTTCAAAAACTCTGCCACATTCTTGGCAGTCAAATTAACCAGAGGCACTGCCTCAACCCAACCAGTCAAATCATCCCTAGCAACAATAAAGTATTTATACCTGCCCTTTTTAATATGGACAGCATCCAGACTGACTCTTCCAAAAACAGTTGATTCACCAGTAGCACGGCCCACCTCTTTAGGTTTCAAGTGACTTCTTCTTTGACATTCTTCACAAGTTTGAACCCAACCCTGCACAGCTAACTTCATACCCGGCCACCAAAATCTGTCAGCTACTCTTCTATAAGTCTCCCCAAAGCCTCTATGACCAAGGTCTTCATGCAAAGACTTCAAAACCAATTCTTGACCCTTCTTCTGAGTCACCACCACTTGAGGATTAGGATTTCTCCTTCTCATCAACCGCCTTCCTGACACATAAAATCTAGGACTCTTCTTCTTGATTGCCAACCAAGTATCATCATCACAACTATCTAGCCTCTCCAAGGTCAACAGATATTCCACCAGGATAAAATAAAACCCACACTGACCCCAGGTCTCATCTTCAAAATCCAACAAAACAACATCCAAGGGTACAACTCTGTCATCAAAATCACCAGTGTGAAAATGAGCCAATTGAGCAGCCCAACCAGGACACCAATCCTTAAATTTTGGCACATCCTTCTCTTTCCACTGACCCTTGTGGGAATCCAGTTCACTAACAAAAACACCCTTTTCCAATTTTGAGCTGTCCCAAGCAACAACTCCATCTTCATCAACAAAAACATCCTGATCACCAGAATCAAGATCAGATCCAGCCAGTTTAGCCTCTTGGTGGAGGTCAGAATAATCGTCCAGTTTAGCCTCGTGGGGGAGGAAAGAAAAATACTCAGCACCCTTTGTTCTGGCCCTAATCACTAGAACATCTTTGTCAAACTCTTCAGACTCAGAATCCTCATCTGTAGGCGGCCTCCTTGATAAACCATCAGGCATAGTAAAAGTTTTACCTGGTTTGTGTACCAGGTCAAAAGAAAAATGTTGAATAAATGCCACCCACCTAGTCATTGGAGCATTTGGAAGACCAGGTGTATTGATCATCTGAACCAAAGATTTTGCATCCACCTGCAGCTCAAAATGCTGCCCCTACAAAACTGTCTGTAGCTTCTTTAAAATTTTAGCTACACCACACAATTCCAACTTAGGTTGAGAATACCTAGATTCCACCTCATTAAACACCACAGACTCATACCTTACTGGCCTGACCCTCCCAGTCTTATCCTCCTGAGACAAAACAGCACCAGCAGCAATATAACTTGAGTCCACTGCCAGATAAATCTTTCCAGCACCAACACCATAATCCAACTTGTGAAGAGTTATATCTTCACCAAAAACCTTTTTGAGCTTCTGAAAAGCCTCTTCAGACTCTTCAGTCCATTACCAATCTGCATCTTTTCTGGTCAACCTCCTTAAAGGTGAAGCCAACAAAGAAAAATCCTTAATGAAAATCCTGACATATACACATACACCCAAAAATCCTCTGACTTCAGTAGTATTTTTAGGCCTTGGCCATGACTGAATTTTATTAATCTTCTTCTTCGCCATAATCCTTCCCTCTTTACATACCACATGACCCAGAATTTCCAAATCAGGAACACAACAACAGAATTTTGACCCTGAAATGGTCAAACCAGCCTCTTCAATCCCAAACAACACTCTCTCTAGAGTTATTGCATATTCCCACACAAACCTCCTTATGCCAGGGTTCTCCGATAACACCTCATTACCATAATCAGTGGATGGTCCTTTAATTACACCATCATCAATAAAAATACCATCATGAGTAGGAACCTCATCCTGCAAAATCCAAGCCATCTGTGCTTGATAAACTGCCACTGAATTAGTTGCTCCTTGAGGCAACCTAGTGAGCTGAAATCTTCCCAAAGGAGTCTCAAAAGTTGTGAGAGGCCTTGAATCCGTATGTAGTTCCCTCTCATCATAACCACCCATAATATCACCCAAATCATAACACACCCTTCCAGCAAAAGCTTCAACAAAATCCTCTGCACTTGGCGGCATACCAGCCTCCTTGATAGTGACTCTACTCAAGGCTCTAAGATCATGAACCACCCTCAACTTTCCATTCTGCTTCTTTACACAGAGCACCGGACTTGAGTAACTGGATGTTGATTGTTCATATAACCCAGTCCTGACTCTTTCCCTAACAATCTCTACAAAATCCTCTCAAATAGCGGCTGGAATGGGAATAGGTTTGATTTGCCAAGGTTCATGACAAACAACAGGAATCAAGTAAGGTTCCCCATAAGAGTGCTTCAATACACCCCTTTCCTCCTCAACAAACGCCACCGCTTTTTCCCTTAGCACAATAACGTGCAACAACAACTTCTTTTCTTCCTCAGACAACCACCCATCAGGACCAAAATTAACAACTTTCAATCTTTCCACGGTCACCCTAGCCGTCTCTACAAATTCTGGAGGATTCTTCAGCAAAGGAGTACAGTATGGATCTCTTGACAAAGGAGGTCTCTTCAAAGGTGGATTCAAACCCACAGGCATAGGCTCATTGACAGGCCTAATCTTCTGCGCAACCATCTTATACTTTGCCGCTCCACCTTCAACTTTAGGGATCTTCAGGAATTCTTCACCACCAGACCTGAAACAAAAACTAAGGGTTTCCCCATTGCTCACATGTGTGGCCAAGGTAATGTTTTTGAAAGGTGTAGAAGAAACCCTAGCGGTGCACAATTGGGAGGACTTACTTTTACACCACAATCTCACCACTCCAAAATGTTTCCGCAATTCCACATCTTCATCCTCACTTCCAACTTCCATATCTTCAAATCTTGATTCATCTTCTGAATCACATCTTCTAAAATTGTGCAGTTTATCCTCATGCTGGAGGTCCAAAAATAGATCTTGATGATCTTCTCTCTTCAAAATTTTCTGCAGTTAATCTCATGCTGGAGGCCCGAAAATAGATCTTGAAGATCTTCACAAAAATATTTTGCATCTTCATTCTTCATTAGCTTCAGATTTTTTTCTTGATTTTCATGAATGTCTTGAAATTTTTATCTTCTTTTCTTGAGTTTTCTTCTTTCCTACAAAAATAACCAGGGGTTTCCCCAATGCTCACAGGTGTGGCCCAGGTAATGTTTTTGAAAGGTGTAGAAGAAACCCTAGCGGTGCACAATTGGGAGGAGTTACTTTTAGACCCCAATCTCACCACCCCAAAACTTTTCCACATATCTTTCAATAAAGATATATAACCAATCTTCTTCTTTGAACCTGAATTAAAAATAATTAAGAATCTTGTGAGAGAACAGAGACTTGATAAAAAACTTGATGAATACTTGCAGAGAAGAGAAACATTAAAAAGAGAAAGTTGAAAATCCACTTGGTATATCTCCAAGGGAGCTGACCTACTACAACCTGGGATTTCCTCATTTCGGGGAGAGGTTGTAGCACTAGGGTGATCAGCCCTTATTACTCTAAAAAAGACAGACTCTCAATAGAGCCTGAGCCGCACTCCAAAAAACCAGAGGCAGCACCCACTTCCTTCCTTCTCCTGCAGCAGTCCATGCACTGGCACATTGAAGATAAACCAGGCCTAGTCTCCCAACCATCCTCTCCAGGGGATGACAACCTCATGTGAAGCCTCCTTTTGTCTTCACCGGTAAACTCCAAACTGATTCCCAAATCAATTTGATAACCAATTCTTGCCTGAAAATCCATCAAGAATGGCCCGCCCAAAACTGCTTTTACATTACCTTTAGCAATGTAAAAATGAACCTTCCCTGAGGCTCCTCCAACATCTAACTTCACAAACTCTGAAGTTCCAACCGATTCAGTGACATGGCCACCAATTCCTCTCAAATTCCCACCAACACCAGTTTTGATGGGGAGGCCGATATGAGTTGCCTCAAACAAAGAAATCAGGTTTTTCTGAGAACCTGAATCTACCAATGCCCTTGCCTCCCTGCCATTCAGAGTGAAATTGACATATCCCAGAGTAGCAGAAAAATGAGTTTCCAACCCCTCACCAAACTTTTCAGCAGAATAACAAATGTATTATACCTCACCAGAAGAAACCCTTCTACTGGTCAACAACTTCTTCTTCCTATCAGCCAACCCTGGACTGATAGCATACAATTCCCAAAAAGATAGGGAAACCTGACCCTGGTTCATCCTTTCCAGGACACAGTCCATAACATTAACTTGACCAGACACTACTGGCCTCTCAAAGTGAGCTCTTTGCTTCACCACCTTGGTCCTAGAAGATTCTTGAGGACCAGCACCACCAACAGATTTACCATTAACAGGAACCAAACCAGATCCCTCACCAGAACCTCTGACTCCAACAGGCTTTGGCAATGAAGCCAAAGGGACATCCTCCTCAGAGTCAGAATCCACCTCCTTGGCATTGGCTCACCATTCAGGTCCAATGCACCAAAACTATGGGGGCCCATGTCAGCCATACCCTTCTGCATCTTGTACAGCTCCTCTTTGCTGTACCTTTTCCTAGCTGCAATCAGCTTAGGATCACCCTTTGAAGCATTTGGCTTTGGTTGGGCCTGAGAACTGCTCTTAGCCCTACCCACCTTTCCTGCATCCACATCATAAACACCAGCCAAGCATTCACCACTTGACTGTCCACCACAAGAATACAACTCCAAACCACCAAAGGAAGTAGAAAAAGAGACCTTATTGACCTCCTTTTCCTTTCCCTTGACGTCCTCATCTATCTTAACAGAAGACTTCCCCTGATCAGGAATCTCCTCAAACCTTGGCCTCCTTTGATTGAGACCACCTCTTCTCCTGACCAAATCAACAGGAGCCTGCCCCTCACTGGGCTTCACAAAGGAACTGTCAGGGAACTTAAAAACCCTGCCATCAAACTCCACTTTTCCTTCAGACACATCTCTGCTCAGTGCCCAACAATCATTGGACCTGTGCCCTCTCCTACTGCAATAAGAGCAAACCCAAGGATCACTCCTACCAGCCCTCCTTTCAAACTCTCTTGGCTGAGAAGGTGCCTTATTAACCTTCTTGGCCTCCTGGACAAAAATGTGCAGCTCTTTTGTCAGATCAGCCAGCTGCCCAACCATTGGATCCCTCTCCTGTTTGGGAACCTGCACCGAATTTTTCTCCTCCTTCTTCTCCCTAACTTCCTCTTCAGCCAAAGCCTCACTGACTTCGCTGACATACTTGGCACACCCCTCCTGATAGGTGTCCACAGCCAATAACTTTAAATGGGCCTCAACAGCCTCCTTCACCTTATCCAAGACAGGCAACTTCTGATCTCCATTAGAAAGAGTTTTCATCAATTCCTTTCTTGACAACTCTTTCAAAACATCCATCCTGACATCTCTAGCCAGGGCAGACCAAAAAACATCCTTGGCAGCATTTTCATGTGCCAGCTCCTCCACTTCCACCAAGTATTCCACCACAGGATCAAACTGTAGCAGAAACTTCCTGTAACTATGTAAGTTACCAACACCACCATAAGATTGCCATTCACTGACAACCTTGTTCATATCCACCATAGTGAACCTGACACCCCATCTATCCACCATTTCCCTACACGACAATTTCCAATCCCTCTTCTTGTAGTCAGACATGGCCACCATCTCCTTCTCCACTGACCTATCACCAAGGAAGAAGATAATCTGCTTCACCATGTCCAGGTAGGAAGCACCATCCACTCCAGCAACAGTATCATACTTCTCTAGAAACCACTTGACATCCTCCCCATTAAACTTGGTACCATCCCAAGTTTTAATCCTCACACACTCCCTAACCATCACAGAAGGAGGACCATCCCCCCCACTGACAGTCACCACAGGAATAGCAGAACCAGAAGCCATTCCTCCTGCCCCAAACACAAAAAAGAGCCAACCAAAGAAAACAGAGATTCCAAAGAACTAGCAAGTTCTACCCCATGTTGGGCGCCAGAAATGTAGAAAATCCTATATTACTAGCTATAGGCCTTGACCAAGGGAGTTGGAGAAAAACCAGAGAGAAAATCCCCTGTCTCTTTAGAAAAATAGAGTGAGATTTACTTGCTAAAGTAAGTTGGTTCCTGTTTTGCTAAAGCTCCTTTTAAACACACTTGACTGCTTGATGAGCCAAGAAAGTAGTCCCCAGATAGACTACCAGAGCAAAGAACTGAAATGTAGAACAAAGTCCACACCAGAGACAGCAAAGATACTTGATGTAGGCTGCAAATCCACACCAGAGACAGCAATAATACTTGCTATAGCTTGCAAGACTATAACAGCGAAAACAGTTGCCAAAGTTAAGTTAAATGAACAACTTACTTGCAACAAACACAGCCAATTGTGGCCAGAAAACAGTGAAAACTGAGTGAGGAACAATGAGATCACCTCCGGATGGTTGTATGATGATTAAGGTTGCCCCAAACTGTCTTATTCACTATGTACACACAGACCACTAACTAAGAGCCCATGCGCACCCACCAATCTGGTGCCTGTACCCGCCAAGTTGCATAAAAAACCCTCCTGGAGCGCTCCCCAACCTCCTAAAACAGAGGCGGGCGGGCCGCCCGACGTCGGAGATGCCGCCTGAAGCGGCCCGGCCTCCCTGAAGCCAGAAAACCAATAAAAACAACTAATCTACTTAGAAAAATTAGCTACAACTACTAAAACCTTTAAAACATGGAATTTCACTATAACAACATTGGGACATGAAATATAGAGAAAAATTAGCTCTATCTAATGGTACTAAGCACTTAACCCTAAGACTTAAGGTTAGCCCATAAAACACGAAAAACAAAATTAAACAGCAATCTGTTATAAATGAAAAATGAGGAAACGACCCCTTAAAACTCAGAATATGAAAAATGTCTTCAAGACATAAAATATAGAGAGAAACCAGGGCTATCCAATGATAGTACCCACATACCCGCAGACCCAATATCCACAAAATAAAACAAGAAAAATACCAAATTCCTTAACAGATGACAATTAAGACATGCACAAACAGCGCCAAATCACACAACAAAGGCCCCTGCCAATGTTGGAAGACCACAGAGCTACAACTGACTATATACAAAATAGTAATGAATTAAAACAAGAAGATTAAAGAAGATATTTGTAACATAGTAATTGAGAGAAAAATATACGAAAATAATAAGAATCCCAATTAAGAAAATAAATTTTCCATCCCAAATTCCCAAATCAGTTAATATAAAATAGTGAGTAACTAAACAACCCTGTGACATAAGAACTATGGGAAAAACAATTCAAAACAAGTATTACAATATGTTTTCAGCATTTTTAAGTGAAATGAATAACATGTTTTGACGTAACAAGGTATTTAATCAATTTAATTCAGTGTACATTAAAATGATTTAATTGTTTTCATTATGTAATTAAATAACTAATTTAAATGAAACAATTAATTAATTCAAATTGAGAATTTATAATACTATTTTATAAAATAAGTACTATATTTTATTTAATTTTTTCCTGACACAATTAAGGGTCAAAAGAAGCACCCATTTTGTTTGTTAAAATATATATGAAGTTTTATTTAATATATAAATTTAAATTATTAATGTAATTACATTATAAGCCAATTTTACTTATATAATTATAATATATGTTAGTAATTAATTAATTATAAATTTATAATTATTAAATACATAAAAATACGCCATTATTTGTAGAGTATAAAATATATTATGCTTAATTTAAATGTATAAATAATTTATCTAACAACAAAATTAATATAACACTTATATTTAATAAGAAACTTATATAATTTTATTATGCAATAAAATATTAATTTATATACATCAAATGCAATTATTTATGCCCTCTTTCAGGTCCAATAAGTTAACATATCATTTACTGGGCTCCTGGTATAGCCTGGTTGTCACTCCCTCACTCTAAAAAAAACAATAAAAAAAAATGCTAAGATTTTTTCTTTTTGTACTCTCTCAACAGAGTAGGAAGATTTGAAATCTCCTTGCCAGGTATCCATGCATCATGTTCAGATGATTTGTTTTTATATCTCAATAAATATTCAGTACCTCTTTCAGAAGTGATAATTCTATCACTGAGAATTTTATCAATTTCCGCTGTTTCTGTGACTTCCTGAGGGTTTTTCTTAGGTCTTCCCCTTCTCTTGGGAAATAAGTCACTGTTGGAAGTATAAGGCTTAATCAAGGAAATGGGAAAAACAGGATGTTTCCTATCATATGGAGAATACAATACAACTTCCACTGCATTATCACCAAACATTCTTTTAACAACAAATGGTCCTAAAAAAGTTTCTTTTAATTTGTTGTTACCTTGTAAATTGAAATGGACAGTAGATATCAACACTTCATCACCCTTGTGAAATGTGTATTCTTTATGGGATTTATTCTATCTTTTCTTTTCATATTCAAATGCTTTATCAATACAGCTCTGAGCATGTTTTCTGCATAGCTTCTACATTTGCATGAAAGATTTTACACCAGGGTGTAGTTCCAACTTAGGTAATTTATTATTGAGAATTTGAGCAGGAGTACTTGGGACATAACCTAACCAAAGCTCAAAAGGCTTCTTCTCAGTGACAGAATGAAAAGTGCTATTATATGAAAATTCAAGACCAGTAAATAGAGTGACCCAATCATGAGTATATCTGTCATTGTCTTTATATTCTAAACCAAAGGCACAATACCTTCTAATCATATCTTCCAGAGTTTGAATAATTCTCTCAGCTAGACCATCAGTCTGAGGATGGTGAGATGTAGATCAATTTAAGTCACAGCCACAAATATCCATCAAAGAGGTCCAAAACTCAGAAGTAAATTTAGGATCTCTATCAGAGATAATGGCCTTTGGAAAACCAATAATATTAAACATGTAAGTCCACCATAAGAAAGCTAATTCTTTTGTGGATACATCTTTGTGGGTTGGAATAAATTTGCACATTTTTGTGAATCTATCTTCTATTACCCAACAAGAGTTAAAGCTGTCTTTACCTGCAACAGGAAGACCAGTGACAAAATCAATATTAATGATTTGCCAAGGAGAATCAGGTGCTTCAATATGTTGTAATAACCCTGCTCTTTTACCTGTCAACCTTTTAGATTTTTGGCAGGAATCACAAGATTTAACATATAATTTTGTGTCTTCAGACATATTAGCCCACCAAGAAGTGTTTTTGATTCTAATCAATGTTTTTTCAAGATCAAAATGACCAGCCAATATGTCATCATGACAAAGTTTGAGGATAGTTTCTCTCATAGAAGGAGGGATTACAATTACATTAGTAATCTTTCTTCTATAATATATATAACCATCTGCAATAGAAAACTTTCCTTTACTCAAAGCATTTTGATACTTTGCAGGGAGAGTTTTTATTAATGCTTGAATTGAAGCATTCATAGGATCATTTAAGATAGTAACCAATTTATTTAAATCAGAATCCTTCTCATATGAATCCAGTATTAATTTCAATAACTCTTCTTCCATATCAACTACAAATATACCATGGATATGAACAGTATCATCTTCAGGTACATAAGCAGGATTTGAGTCATTATTTGGCAGAGGCAATCTGGAGAGCATATCAACATCAGAGTGAAAATTTCCAGCCCTATGGATAATTGTCATCCTTCCTCTGTATTCTTGAACAGCAAGTTGCCACCTGAACATATGTCTGTTAGGTGTCTTCAGGTTTAAGAGGGACTTCACAGCACTACAGTCAGTAACCAATTCAAATTTTTGGTCATCTAGATAGTAATGAAGCTTCTCAAGAACCCAAACAATTGCTAAGAACTCTAATTAAGTGGCACCATATTTCAATTCACTATTTCTCAAGGTTCTTGAAATATAACAAATTACAACCTCTGAGGATTTATCATTTATAATTTGTTTCTGGTGAAGGGCAGCACCCAGACCAACAAAGCTAGAATCTGTATACAAGACAAATGTTTTGTTAAAATCTGGAAGAGCCAATATAGGGGCTGTCATTAAGCAACCTTTTAAGGTATCAAAATCTTTTTGACAGTCATTATTCCAGAGAAAGGCAACATCTTTTCTGGTCAGTTTTGTAAGAGGCAAGTCTATGACCTGATAATTTTTAATATATTGTTTATAATAGCCACACATACCCAAAAAAACTTTGGATTTCTCTTACAGAAGTTGGTGCTTTCAAATTTTGAATTGCAGCAACTTTGTTTTGGTCTACACAAATTTTTAGGCCTGACACAACATGGCCAAGGACTTTCAAAGATTGAAAACCAAATTTACACTTTTTCAAGGACAAATTCATATTGATTTCATCCATTTTTTGGAAAACTCTATTCAAATGAACCATATGTTCATCAAAAGTTTGAGAAAAAACTATGATATCATCAATATAAACCATAAGCCATCCCTCAATTATTTCTTGATGGAAAGTATTATCCATGACTTTTTGAAAAACTGAAGGTGCATTTTTAGGGCCAAATGGCATCCTAACATACTTATATATTTCCATATGAGTAGCAATTAGTAAAAAATTTTGTGAATTTTTCTCAACAGGAATCTGATGATAACCTTTATTGCCATCCAGACAACTAATAAATTTTTCACCCTGTAAGGTAGCATGAATTGAATTAATTCTGGGTAAAGGATAGATATTATAAACAGTATAAGTGTTCAATGCTCTGTAATCACCACATAATCTAGCCTTATCTTTTTCATAAGAAATCAAGAATGGGGAGATGACACAATATTTGGGGGTGACATCCACTTTCTCAATGATATTCATTTTTAATAATGTGGCAATATTATCTTCAATATCCTTTCTTTTTGTTGGAGAAGCAGGATATGGTTTTTTTTTAAGACTAGGAGGGATATTACTCAAGTTACAGGATAAGGTAATTTTCATTTCTTCCTGAACAATTCCTAAGACATGAGAACCATGAGCAAAAGCCATAGGGAAAAAGTAATTGAGGCAATAATAGAATCCTTTTTTCTCTAGTTAACTGATCACCAAAAGAAGCAGTATTTATTTCATTTAATCAATCATCCATTTCAATTGTTGTTCTGCCTTTACACTGGATTAATGAGTTACAAGACTTTAACAGATGCCCAGAAGGTTTTTTAGAGGAGGAAATTTTGAATTTCTATTTGCCATTCAATCCCAAGGTGAATCAATTATTTTCTGGGTCCAATTTCACACCAAACATGGTTAAAATATCATTACCCATAATAAACCGATTGCTTAAATTATCATTTTTCATGACAACAAATTCACAGATAGCTCTGACAAAATCACCATTATATTTGAAGAATACAGAGGTTTTGTATTTGCCAATAGGAATTAATGTAGAACCATACCCTCTCCATTTTTCTAGGTAATAATTTACTCAAATAATCCATATCTACTGAAGCTAAAGCCTTTTCAGAGACTACACTTCCTCCAGCACCAGAGTCAAGAACTACATCAACATTTTTATCATTAATGATAACAGGTGCTTTCAAGGGGGAGATGGCTACAGAATTGTTAGTAATATCTTTAACTATTTCAGCATTTTCCACTGAAGATAAATCTAATACACATTCTTCAGATATATTATCTAAATAATGGACATCCTGTTCTAACATTAAAACATCTTTAACAGAGTCATTGCCATAGGAGATGTTAATTTCACAATCACTAGAAGAATTATCAATTTTAGCTTCATCAGTGTCTTCATTTTGTTCAACAAGATGAATTTTATTGTCACAAACATGACCCTTTTGCCATGGTTTTTTACATTTATAACAAGTATTTTTTGCATATTTTTTAGGTGCAACTGGGGCAGAGGGTTTACCAGATTTTTCTGGGAGTTTTGTAGAAGGTTTACTCTGATCATTATAAGATTTACCAAGGTAATTCTTTGGCTCATATCTATGGTTGAGTAGTGCCTCATTACAGATATTAATGAAAGAAGAATTTTCCCTTACATGCTCAGTTCTAGCCACAATCAAGTCTCTAAGAGAATTTGGTAATTTATACAAGATTTTATCTCTCCAAATATCATAATCCATCTTTGGATCAATTTCTCTTAGGATTTTTGTTACTTTCATAAGAAAAAAAATGGGCTTTTCGAAAGAGGAAGATACATATCTAGTATTCTCATACAGTCTTTGCTGAGCTAACCTGAATTTTGAACCACCAAACTGATTCTCAATCAAGGATTTCCAATCATTCCATGTATAATGATTGTTATCCAAAAAAACAGATTCATACCACATCAAGGCTACATTGGAAAATAAAGAAATTAGCTTAGAAACAATTTCCTCATCAGGTAGTTTATAAGAACTCTTTAAATTATCAATTCTTTGGATAAAGTGTTGCCAATCAGAAGAAGAATCACCATAAAAGGTAGAATATTGTTCAAACTTAGGCCAATTTTTCTGACTACTGGGATGGTCCACTTTTTAGTTTGAATTATTCATCATTAATAATTCCTGAAGTTTAGCCAGGTGTTCAGAAATTTCATTATTTACAGAAACAGCTGGTGCATGACCATCACAAGATTTTTTGCTAGTAGCAAAAGTTTTTACAGACTCATTTTCAGGTTGTTTAATGGTTGAAATATGAGGAAGAAAGGAGGAACTTTGCTCAGGTTCTTTTCCTTTATTTTTATACAGCTTATGGACAGAATTCTCATTCATACCATTTTTGGTGGTTAAGGTTGAGAATTTTTCCTGCAGGTCAGATACATAGTTTCTTATCCTTGGAATTTTAGACATTTGGTCATTTACTTTTGCAAGAGATAGAACATTTGTGTCCTCAGAAACTGTGTGTTTGGTACTTAGTGCATGGAAATCATTCTTTAGCCTTTTAAACTCATTTTGTAGAGATTTTATTTCACTTTTTAATGAATAATTTTATTCAATAAGGGGTTTCAATTCACTCAAGGTCTTATGTAGATTGATATTTCTATCTGAGATAGCTCTATGGTCACTCCTTATTTGTTTTTGTTGGCTAAGAATAATATTCAAGGTTTCTTTGATTTTAAAATAAGCTGTATCCTTTACAGAAGAACTTACTTTACATTGCAAGTGCAAATTATTTAATCTATCATTTTCATGGATTAACACTCCTCTAAATTGTTTGTCTTTTACAAACTTAAAATCAAGGGTATCTTTCAATATTTCTTCAGAAGCTTTCTCAATTAAGTCATAGACTTCAGGGGAAACAGAATCATTTTTAATTGCAAGAGAAGGATTAATTTAAGAAGTAGAAGTCAAATATAGAGGTTCATCAAATGACAATTTGCTAATTAAATTAATAGGGCTACTAGTTACAGGAAGCTGTCTTTTAACAGGTTTGACTGTTCTTTCACCATTCTCAATAATATTACCTGCAGAAGAAGTCTTATTAGAAAACATTCTCAAGTGACTTTCAACTAAATTACTTATCATGGCAGAGGAGGAAACTTCCCCTGAGACTGAGTTTGGGATTGTGCTTGGGCATTCTTTCTCCTGCTTAGTTGGTAAGGATGAGGAGGAGGATGGAAATTGGGTGTTCTGGATGGGCCAGGCTGATGATGAGGAGGATGTTTCACATTCTGCTGGTAGTGACTCATTAGATAATCCCATTTCCATCGCTCTACTTCCATAGCACTTTAATTTTGGATGGAGGAGCTGGGGGGCTGTGAAGGTTGAGCCTGAAACTGAGGCTGATTGGGAGGCAACTGAGGAGGGGCCTGGGCCTGATTTTGGTCCCTGAGTTCCTGAACTTGATCCCACAAGGTGTCTACTTTTTCCTTGTATTTCATGTTTTCTGTTCTCAGTTCTTTGATATAACTGGACAGATTGCTGATTTCTTGGGGCAGAGGAAGCTTTTCTATTTTGAATCCTTTTGGAAGACCTTCTTGAGGTACTGGAGGTTTTACTTCCTTCTGTTGTGCTAGGGGAAGGGGGCTTGGTTTGTTAATTTCTCCTGTCATGTCCACATCCTGAATTATGTGAGTTATTCTTGTTAGAATAAGATTTTTTATGTTCAACTTTAGAAGAACTCACAGTATCAGCATCATAATCAATTTCAATTTCACCCACTTGCATATTATCCATTTTTTCAGCCAAATTGTTGGACATAATAGTGGGAAGATTAATTAATTCTTAAAAAAAAATTAATAAAAATCAGTTAATAATTTTCTCCAAAAAAAAAAATTCTTAATTAAATTATATAAAAAATTTTTTTTTTAATATAAAGTAATGTTTATAAAAAATAATTAATAGAATGGACTGCAAAGAAAAATTGGGAATAAACAATTAAGTTGTTGTCAACCAATTAATTAAATTATCAATATTAAATTTGGAAATATATGGGACTAAGCACAAAGTGCTATCTAAGTCAACCAAAATTAAACAAAAATTAATAATAATAAAAATTAAATTAATAATTCAATTTTAATTAATAATAATGTTGATTCTTCTAGGACTAAGAGGAATTTAACACTCTATAATGGTCAACTAGGAAAAATAAATATATAATAAATGAAAACCTACACTCAGTGAATCAGAAATTAAGCCACAATCACTGTTATTGCAGTAAAAATATAGTAATATGAGTTAGAGGTGCAAAGGTTAACTAACTATAGTGATCGTAAAAATCACTTCAAAATAATATATGAATTAATTTAATAGGGGGTGTCAGTTCTGGCAAATCCGCACTAAACTTAAGTGCGGATTTCAAACCAAATCAGCACTTAAATTTTGCAAAAAAGTCACTTATTTCAAAAAAGGGTGTCAGTTATGACCTCAAATCACGTGTGAAGCCTTAGAGAAGAATGCCGACATTGAGAGTCCGTTTACTAAGACGAAGTATTGAGTGATCCCCAAAATGAAGGAAGTAGTAGAGGACATTTGGGATGTGTCCATTAGGGACAATCAATCAGTGGGGGAGAATGAGGAGGAAGTTGAGGATGATGTGACAACCTGGGTGACTAGGGATGCAAGCAAGAGGCGGGTCATTGAAGAGGAGGTCGATTAATTGGTCGAGGAGGAAGAAGAAATTCCCATCTCAAGGAAACCCCCGAAAAAACGACGGGTGGTCATTGAAGATGTCGAAGAGGAGAGGGAGGTGGCAGAGAAGGTCACTCCTAAATTATTTTTGGAGGTTGACCCAATCTTTGAAGTAAGTTCACTTTTTTATAATTCATAAATTTAATTACTGATGATCCTGTTTTAGAATTTTGACGTCATCATCAAAGTCCCTACGGCGGAAGCTTCAAATGTGGAAGCGACCCTTGTGGAACCCACTACTGTGGAAGTGGCAGTGTCAGTGGAGGATAGGTTACAAACTGTTACCTTGAGGGAGGAAAACGAAGAAACCCTCAATCAAGTAAGGTGGAAGAATCCTCGTCAGCTTTGAGGAGCAAAATTTATTGAAGACTTGAGCGGCAAGATTGATAAAATTGTTGATGCAGCTTCCTTCGATGTAGCTGAGGAGCTACTGGAACTTGGGGAATTGATTCTGGTAGGAGAGGGAGAGAATTTTGAAAAATGTAGAAAGGAGATAAGGGAAATTTTGGAGAAGATGAAGGGATTGGTTCGGGAGAAGATAAAAGAGAAAATTTAAAATGAAACGAGAAAAGAAGAAAAAAGGAATGTAGAAACAATTTGTATTTTAGTAATTTTATTTTTTTATTTTATTTAGAATTTTAATATTTATTTTTTGATAAGATTTGAATGAGAGAAGAAAGAAGAAGAAGAGAAAAAAATAGTTGATTGAAAAATTTGTTGTAAAGAAAATTTAATGAAAAGAAAAAAATTTGTTAATTGAAGATTTGAGGGATTTTAGTTATTTGAAAATAGAAAAGAAAGAAAAGAAAAAGAAGAAATAAAAAATTTTAAGAGGATTTTGAAAAAAAGAAGTAATTTGTTTCAAAGAATTTAAAAGAGTGATTTAGAAGTTAAAGTGAAGTTCATAAAAGATGGTCGTGTAATGTTTGTGAAGAATTTTGATAGTTTGAGGAAAAGAAAATTTTAAAGAATGAATGTGTATAGAAAATTGAGAAATTTTTTTTTTTTTTTTATTTGTTTAATTTTATTTTATTTTATTTTAATTTTGTTTTATTCTTATTTTGATTTTTTTTATTTTAATTCAATTTAATTTTATTTTTTATTTATTTTTATTTTTATTTTAATTTTAATTTAATTTATTTTTATTTTAATTATTACAATTATTATTATTTTTTTTTAAAAAGAAAGTTGAAAAATTTTGAAAAGAAAAAGAATAAAGAAGAGACTAAAGGATTTTTTTTTTTTTTTAGAAGTTAAGATGTTTTAGATTTTAAAAGAAAAAAAAACAGAGAAAAAAGAAAGAAAGAAAAAAAGAGAAAGAAAGAAGAAAAAAGTAAAAGAGAGTTTTAAGGTTTTGGTTTTAAAGGATATTTAAGATGAAAAGATTTTAAGAGTTCAGAGGTGTTAGAAACATTGATGGCTGGTTCCCAGGATGTTTTATCTGAGTCATCGAGGAAGCCATCCCATTCCACGAGGTATCGAAGTTTCCCCTTGCGCATTCTTGAATCAAAGATACGGCTTACTTCCCACTCTAGATGGTCTTCTACTTCGACCGGTTCCGGAGGAGGTTGGTTCTTGCCCAGGTATGTTTCTTGAGCCAATTCCAGGAGAGATATGTGAAAAACAGGGTGAATGGCCTGCTATTTAGAAGGTAGCTTGAGTTGAAATGCTGGTTTAGAGACTTCAGAGTTGATTTCAAATGGCCCCAAGAGTTTTTCAACCAGTTTCTTTAATGGTCCAGTCGTTCAAATGTTTTGTGCATCGAGCCATACCTTGTTGCCTGGTTTAAAAGAAGGAGCAGTTTGTCGATGTTTGTCGGCCTGTTCCTTGTACCTTGGAACCGCTAATTCGAAATTTGATTTAAGTTCCTCTTGGAGTCATGATATGGTTCAGAGATAATGTTCTGCAGGATGATTAGTTCCTACATGGATTGAATTGAATTGAGGATGTCTTCAATAAACAGTTTCAAAAAGAGATTGTTGTGTCTAAGAACGAGTCGAGTTATTATAAGCAAATTCGGCCAATGGTAACCATGTGGTCCAATCGTCTTGTTGGTAACTGACATACATTTGAAGGTATTGTTCGAGGATTTGGTTGACCCTTTCTGTTTTCCCATCGGTTACAGGATGATAGGCTGTGGAGAGGTTCCTCGTGATATATAGTTGTCAACACAGTTGAGTCCAGAATGTGGATACAAACAATGAGCCTCTATCTGAAATAATATCATTAGGTAAGCCGTGTTTGGAAAATACATATTATAGAAACAATTTTGACAAATCTTCTGCTATAGCAGTAGTAGTGGTTTTTATGAAAATAGACATTTTTTAAAATCTATCTACTATTACTAATATAGCATCAAAATTATTAGAAAGAGGAAGTTGAGAAATAAAATCCATCGATAAAGATTCCCAAGGTTTAGAGGGAATAGGAAGTGGTTGAAGCAACTCACACTTCTGGTGACAGGGAGCCTTATTCCTATTACATTTGTAACAAGCTTTTATATAGGCCTTGATTTCCCTGGTCATACCTGGCCAGAAGAAATCCCTCGCTATCAACTGGTAGGTTTTATCAACCCCAAAATGACCAGCTAATGGAGAATCATGTTGACTGTTGAAAATCCATAATTTTATCTCATTGTTGTCGGGTATGACTACTCTACCTTCGAAGAATAATAGACCTGATTCAATACTAAATCTTTTGGCCCCTTGCTTCAATAGTATTTTGTCTTTTAACCCTAAACAATAATCGTCCTTCCACTGAGCTTTGAGGATGTTCGATAGTGGATTTTGAAATGATTGAATTGTCATTGAATTAAGTTGATTAGTCATTAACATTGATTTGTTGAAGATTCATTTCATATTTTCTGGGTTTTTTTCAGCAAATGTGTACCCCCGCTGTGGGTAAACGTCTTCCCGACGTTACAAGATATCTGGGACAATGCAGTTCTTACCTGGGCGATAGGAAATAGAAAAAGGAAATTCAGACAGAAATTCAGCCCACCTGGCTTGACGCCTGGTTAACACTTTGGAAGACATAAAGTATTTCAAAGCATTATGGTCTGTTAAAATTTGAAAAGGACTATCTAAGCTGAGAAGAAAAGTGCGCCATTTTTAAGACAATGAATAATAGCTAAAAGCTCTTTGTCATGAATTTCATAATTTAATTCTGCGGCAATGAGTTCGCATGACTCAAAAGCAACACGATGAAACAGTTTTGTTTACGGATTAAATTGAGAAATGACCCCTGCGATAGCATAATCGCTCACATCCGTTTCTACTATTGTCAAAGCAGTAGGATCAAAGTGTTGAAGAATTGGAGCTGTGGTGAACGCCGTCTTCAATGCTTCAAATTCCTTTTGTGCTGTAGAAGTAAAAACAAAAGGAATATCTTTTCTAAGAATAGAAGTAAGATTGGATATAGTTTTAGAGTAATCTTTAATAAATCTTCTATAGAAATTTGCAAAACCCGAAAACCCCTGGAGGGATTTAACAGATTTGGGCTCAGGCCATTCCAGGACCTTTTGAACTTTTTTGCCGTCCATGACTAAACCATCAGTGAATAATGTAAAACCCAAAAAATCAAGAGATTTAAGATGGAAGTCACATTTATTATGCTTGGCGTAGAGACCGTGATCTTAAAGTCGATTTAGAACCTGTCAAACATGATGAATGTGTTCATCTAGTGTCTTCTAGAAAATTAAAATATCATCTAAATAGACGACAACAAATTGTTCGACAACATCTTGAAAGATGTCATTGACAAAATTTTGAAAAGTAGATGGTGCGTTACACAATCCAAAAGGCATAACTAAATATTCAAAACTACCATATCTAGTGCGCATTGCAGTCAGTGGTTCATGACGTTCCGCAATGCAAATAAGATTGTAAGCGCCTCTAAGATCAATTTTAGAAAAGAAATTAGCACCATTAAAAAGGGTAAGAAGCAATGACATAGGAGAAACAGGATATGCATTCTTCTTAGTGACTGTGTTTAGCTTTCTATAGTCAACACACAACCTAAGACTACCATCCTTCTTTTTTACAAAGAGGACAGGGGAGCTGGTTTGAGATTTACTGGCTTTGATTAAACCTTTGGCTACATTCTCTGCAATTTAGTCTCGAAGAAATTGAGATTCGTCCTTTGACAAAGAATAGACTTGACCTGCCGGAGGTACTGGGCCTATTAACTCTATCTGATGGTCGAAGGGTCAATGAGGTGGTAACTTATCGGCCTTGCGGATTGAAAAAATATTGAGGAAATCATGATAGATTTCTGGTAGAGTCGATTTAATGGCTTCAAAAGTGATTTGGTCGTCCTCATCATCTTCGAGAGAATCTTTTGAGGGAAGACCAGAATTAAGATAGCATAATTCGAGTACTTTGAGGCAATTTAAATCCTCTTCGAGTGAAGTCATCGAGCTAGAAGGGTTAGCCAATTGCTCATTTAAAGAAAGATCAGAAGCTTGCAAGTCATCTGGCAGAGATTTGTCCTCTAGAAGGACATTGTCAGGCAGGTTGTTTAATTCCCTATCGACATGCATTGAAGAATCAGAAATATACTTAGTCCGTGTGGTGATCAATCCCTGTGTCCAATCAATTTCAGGACTCCAATGCATTAAAAAGTCATGGCCAAGAATGGTATCATTCATATTTGGGGCGTCTAAGACTGTTAGTTCCCACTTGAAGGGGGGAAAATTCGGAAAGTTGAAAACCCATAAAACTTTCTTACTGACCCAATATTTGGGTTCCTCTGATTCGACCAAGTAAATTGGAGTTCGATCAATATCTGTAAATGTCAGCTGTAACTTCTTGGAAAAAAATAAACTGACAAAAGAAATTGAAGCTCTAGAGTCTATAAGACAACTGAAGGGGATATCCTCCTTAAAAAGAATGAATCTCAAGTTGTTTAAGGCAACTCCAGTCCTTAAGACATGGAGGTTCTGTGCACTGGGAGAGATAAGATAGTTTGCTTTTCACACAAGTAAACTATCTACTAGTTTTTTGACTTTGAACTAGTACCTTCTCTTTCCTTCAAATTTACACAATCTTCCAGCTTGTGCTTACCCAACAATACATAAATAACCCATTATCTGCTCGCCTCTTCCTCTCAGCTTCTTTAAGTTCCCCTTTGGGATCCAGTACTTTGCTGATATCACCTGGGGTTGAGCTTTTTGGTCGAGGTTTGTCCATTCCCTTGTTGGTTTTGGATTGATTCGAGGAGGATTGAGTTGTTCATGGGTGAGAAGAAGGTCCCAACTTAAAATTTAGGCCTTTAGATTTGTTGGCGTATTGACGATGTTGCAGTCGTCCTTGGTAAACGCTGTCAACTTCGAGGGTTCTATCCATTAAATCTGTTAAAGTAGTCATCTTCTGACTGTGAAGATTTAACTGATCCAGAATCCTCGAAGGAAATACTTTTTTGAAATGATACTTAAGGGGAGCATCATTCCAACCTACTCAAGTTTGAAGCGCCCTGAAGTTAGAGATATATTCAGAGGCTTTCCCATTATCACTCATGCAAAGAAAATCAAGTTCAATTTCTGTGTTGTCAGTTTCATTAGGGTCACCAAACAACGTGAAGATTTGGTCTTCAAACTTTTCCCAGTTATTAATAAGTAAGTGGGTTTCGGTCGAAGAGAGAATGAGGAGATAAGGTTCAAACCATCTTTCTGCTTTTCTGGCCAGGAATGAGGAAGCATAAACAACCTTTGATTGGTCCTTATTGAAGGTTTGAGGGTCATTATGGAACAGTAGCTTTCAGGTTTGCAAGAAGGGTCGCAATCTGTCTGGATGTTCTCCATCAAATTTATCAGGAGATTTCATAGAAGGAGTTTTGAATTTAGATCCCTCTGAAGACGTTGAATTTGAAAGGGTCTTCATGAAAAGTCTCATGAAATCTTCCAGAGAATTGGATGGTCCAGGTTCTGAAGGTTGACCAGAAGGATGATTAGCAGGGGCGGATGGTGCCTCGTGCATTGTATCCTCTCCTTCTTCATCATCACTAGAATCATCAAAATCTTGTGGGATGTCTTCTACAGATTGGACTGAATGTTGCCGTTCCCTAAGGTTGAGTGGCTCTAAGGAGTTAGTGCGGGACACAGGCTGTGTGGCTGTTGGCCTGCCTCTGGCGCGAGCTCTAGTAGTAGCACCTGTAGGAGGAGTGCGTTGAACAGGTGCCATTTTGAGGATTTAGAGAAAACACCTGAAAAGGGACGTAGTAGTGCAAAGAATGAGAACTACGGAGAATTAAATTATACTGTCACCGTATGACCTACGCACAAGGTCGAGGATGTTCCTGCAAGTGAGATGAAAGGTTTAGATACTTCTTCAAAGCACAGAGGGATGGTTCGAGAAAGGGATTTGAATATGACTAGAAGGAAGAACTACTCCCTCAAGTTTTGTTTGAGAAGGATTCTAATATAATTGAAAGGTAATATTAAAATTCTTAAGATCTCACAAAGGGTTGGAAACTCAAAAATTAAAGATTTAGGATTTAGAAATTATTATTGAGAAAATAAGGAAAGATACAATAATAATGATTTTCACTTTAGAGTTTTACCACTATTAACTATAAATAAGTTTTATAATTTAATTCTAAGGAATCTTGAACCAAAAACCTAACCCTTTTTATATCCTTTACTCCTCCTCGCATTGACCTCATACCCATCCACTATTCCGCACACCACAAACCATTTAAAATATATCCGTTACACCTGGACTTTCCTCACTAACATCCTTTAACCCCTTAATCCTTCACTAACCATTCTGTCCATGCTCACTACCCCTTAATAACCCACAGACATTTCATAAACCTTTTAATGTACTATTATATTGATTTTGAGCTGTGCCTCGCTTATTGAGAAAAAGACTAAGACACACTATTGAGAAATTTACTAATTTAGATTTAGAGTTTAGACTAGCGCAGTTGAATAGCAAGTACACAAAGGAAAGTCGCAGTTGCTATGGAAAATTTCTTTCTGTGCTTCAAGTATGGATTTGAGCCCCTTATTATTGATTTAATGAGCTGCTTTTGCCTCGAGTATCACGTGGCGCATGACACCACCATGCAAATTCAAATGCATATGCATCTATATGATACACACAACATATATTCAAGTTTAATATTTGAATATTAAGGTATGCTAAGTGATGTTGTTCAACCTTTTGCCAAACCTGAGATTAACTGATGTTCAATTTGGTTCCTAAGCTATGCTCAAGGAGGGATTGTTCTGGATTCAATCTGTGACAGTTTATTTTTTCAATTTTTTTTCATCAGATTTAAAATCATATTTCTGACAGTTTCAGGATGGTTTCCCAACAGTTTCCTGACAAATTCCTGGTAGTTTCAAATAGAGGGAACTGCTAGCAGCTCACCCCCAGATTTCCCGTGGTGATATGACTTTAAACTTAACTCATACACTATTGATAAACTTCATGGATCCTGATTAATTTATATCAAAATTAATTTTGAGAATGGAATATTGAATTTGAGCTATGACCAAGTACTGTAAGTGCCATGGTTTGTATTCAATATATTGGTGTTGAATTTAATTTTGATAGAAAAAAACAAGTATCATATGGCACCATTCATGGAACCCTGACAGAAACCACAAAATTTATGAGGCAATGAACCTCATAATTTTGATCTAAATTAATGTAGACCCCTGCATATTGAATACAAGCCATGTCACATGGACTACACAGACATAGATAAAATTCAACATGAATGGCTTAAAATTAATTTCAATCAAAATTAAACAAGGCATTAAAACATAAATTTTTATATGGTGTACTTGATCAAACCAGTTATTCCAACAACTTAGCTTACCTATACTTATTTGAATTTTATGCATAGTCCATGTCCATTTTAATTTTGATTGAAATTAATGTTGACTAATACATAGTGAATACATGCTATGCCACTTACACTTGCCAGGTATAGCTACCATTAAATATTCCAGTATCAAAAATTAACTTTGATCAAAATTAATGAGCATGATAATCATGAATTTCTGGATTCAACTGCTTATTTTTATGCATGGTGCCTTTCCAACATTAATTTCAATTGAAATTGCTATTAATACTTTCATATTGCATGTAGATATTCCTGGAAAGTGTAAGTGGCATAGTGTGTATTCATTATGTATTGGTCAACATTAATTTAGATCGAAATTAATATTGAAATTTTCATATTGAATCCAAAACAGCAAACGACCCAAAAGATTCTTCATAAAACTGCCCATTAATTTTAATCAAAATTAAGGCTGACCATATACATATTGAATGGTAGATATATGTGGTTTGAGTAAATGGAGATAGCTTATATTCAATATGTGTTGGTCAAAATTAATTTTGATCAAAATCAATGAGCATTTTGATCATAAACTTTGTTTTTCAGTTAGTTGTTTCAATGCATAATGGCATTCCACCATTAATTTTAAACAAAATTAATGATGAAATGATATAATGCTTTTTTTCATGTCATTTAAAGAACAGAAAGTATTCTTAAGTATTGAAATTTACTATACATGTTGAGGATAAATATAATATTTACATATCCATATTAATTTCTATAAAAATTAATGTTGACCAATACATAATAAATAGTAAATATGCCTGGCTAGTGTAAGTGGCATAGCTTTTATTCAATCTGAATTTCGCAACATTAATTTCAATCGAAATTAAGTTTCATTATTATCATCAATTTATGCAGTCAGTTGCTTACTGTTATGCATTGTAACATGTCAACATTAATTTTAATTAAAGTTGAATTTGACATGCCACCAAGCATTTTTCTGTAAGATGAAAAGTAGGGCCCTCTATTCTTGAGTAAACATGTTACAATGCATATTGAGCATGTATATATCATTTACACATTAATATTTATTTCAATAAAAATTAATGTTGACCAATACACATTGAACACAAGCTTTACAACTTACACACACCAGATATAACTACCATTAAATATGTATATGGTCAACTCTAATTTTTGATTGAAATTAATGAGCAGTTTTATGAAGAATTTTTTAGGTTGTTTGCTGGATTGGATTCAATATGCAAATGTCAATATTAAATTCGATCAAACTTAATGTTGTCCAATACATAATTAATACACACTATGCCACTTACACTTTCCAGGAATATCCACCATTCAATATGCCAGTATCAAAATTAATTTCAATCAAATTTAATTTTGGAAAGGCACCATGCATAAAAATGTGCAGTTGACTCCAGAAATTCATGATCAAAATTCTCATTGGTTTTGATCAAAATTAATTTTGATACTGTCATATTTAATGGTAGCTATGCCTGGCAAGTGTAAGTGGCATAGCGTGTATTCACTATGTATTGGTAAACATTAATTTCGATCAAAATTAATATGGATACATAAATGTGACATAAAGAGGTATGGACCATCAATTTGTTGAAAAGACATTTTTATATCTCATACATTATTTGTTTTTCTTAAATAAAATGTTACTCTCTCTCAACACCTTATAACATTTACCAATTTGCTTTGAAAAATAACTAAATGCATACAATTCAATATAAGATAGCTATATTACACAGAAGATTGGAGTTATACCTAAGTTATGATGTTGTTGATGCTGTATTAATTGATTCCTGAATCTTTACCAGATCAATATCAGCTACAACCCCAAGTGACTCATTTTCATTCACAGATAATCCTGCCAAAAATTTTGCTGAATAGCAATTCTTGGGGAGGTATTTGGGATTATTTAATATACCATCTTGTGCAACTGTCCTTTCTGATGACTGTCAATATGTTTTTCATGCCAATTTTCTTTGAGCTGGTGTATAGGCTAAGTCCTTTTTCATCTTATCCATTTTTTTAAACAAATCATTGAGTTCAGGATTTCTCCATCCAGGGATAGCTCAGATGGGTGCAGTTGGGGCTGGTGGTGGGCCTTCCTTGATATCAGAGATGCACCTAATATCATGAAAAAGCACAAAAAAACCTGGCACATCACTGCAGAGATCTCTTGCTAACTTTTAGCGTGCACTATCAATCTGTATTTCAACTAAATTAGCTTCATAATAACAAAAATCAAAGTAAAATAAAAAACTTACCTTGGTCCGATAACTTTTTATTTGTGCCCTTGCCCTCTTTTCCATCTTTTCTCTTTCTACCCTTTCTTCTTCTTACCCAAACAACCTTATCATCTCCTTCCCCTTATTAACTACCCATTTCTCAATAACACATTGAGTGAACTTAAGATTTGACTTATCGATTGTATTCAAGGTGGTGAGCCACCTGGTACAGTGGTTGCATACTATGCTTCCCATGACTTGATTCCATGTTGATTCCGAAAAATCATGGCAAGTCCAATCAAAGGCAAATTTCCAAAAACCTTTTTCTTGCAGTTCACGCTCTAAGTTTCATTTGACAGAAAGTGGGATAGGTGCTCCTCCTTTTAGTCCTTGAGGCTCAGGTGCTGAAAAAAAATTTGGGTAGTCGAATTTTGGATTGCAAGAAGGCTATAGAATTGGTAATCAGAAATTGTTGATCAGCTGCAGAATCAGCACAGTTAGAAGATTGGACTTGGCTTAGGACAGTTTTAATTGTTTCAAAGATTTTCAATTTTCAATCTCCAAAGGTGTTGGCCTCACAGGATATTTTGCTATTTGTGTTGGTCCCCCAAGACTATACTTCAGAAAGTGGGAAATATTTCTGTTTAGACCGTCTGAGCTCCTGGGAACATCATTCCTTATAACTAAGCCTCTTACAGCTTTTAACCCCCGTTCTGGCTCATGAGACTCTGCTGAATTGAGTCTGTGGTAATCACTGATACCCATAATGATTGAGGCATTCACTATCAATTCAAATAAGTTAATTAAATTGGTTATTTTTAAATAAAAGAATACACTAAAAATTTGACTTACCAGCTCCACTTGTGCTTGCTCCTTGGTTAGGCTGAGAAGACGATGATTGGTCTCCATAAAATTCCCTCAATACTTCACTAGCCCAATGTCTTCCTAGCTGATCCGCATGCTGATCAGCACTTTCAGGAGCAGAAGGATGATTGGGATTAAAATTTCTTGGTTCTGCATGAGAATCTTAGCCTGGATTGGGATTAGGTGGTGGGTTAGGATTAGGTGGTACAGATTGATATGCATCTGGAGGTGGATCAGCAGTGGGTGGTGGTGGAGTATTTCCAGTATTAGTATGTTAAGGTGGAAAAAAATGGGAATCAGCTGGGTCAACAGAAATCCATTAAAAATTGTCATCCATAATGAACTGTAATAAAAGAAAAGAAAATAAAAATAATCAGTCTTTAAAATTTATACCTATCAAAGTTAAAGTAATAAAAGATACTATGTTTATAGTCTTGTCAATGTGTATGTTATCTTGGGGAAAAATAAAGTGAATAATATATAGCTATCAGCTAAATTGGGAAGGTCAAACTATTTATAGCAGATAAATGAGTAAGAAGATTATTCATTAAGTAACAATTTTATCATATTTCTCATTATCATGATTTTCTTTCTTTCATTCTTACATTTAAGATAAAAATGACTCATTGAAAGCATGAGTTCTCATGCATTAAAAGCAACCAGTGTAATTGTTCACTGATTTAAGATAAGGTAAGTTGGATGCATTGCATTTTAAATCGAGCATTGATATATATTTATTTTGCCATTTACAAACATCACCAATCCTACAAATGTCCCCAATCCCAAATTAACACAAAGATTTTAGTCAACAGAAAATAAATTTGATTAATTTTTTCACTTACTACTGTCTGCAGTCCAATGGCAGTGACAACCTCGTCTTTGATTCCAAACATTCCCTTTTTGTGCTTGACAGTAGCTGCATGTCCAATCATTACATCTTTCTTAATCACAATTTGAGTTGCTTTGGCTACTCTTACTAACGGAAAATGCACTTGTGGGAAAAACTCATAGGGATCCTTTGATGTTTCTTCTGGAAAGATCTCATTGAAAGGACTTACTATTAAATAGATTTGATCATTCTCTTCCTTTGACCTGAAAAGATCATCAATTCGCCCAAACTAGCTATCTTTTTCATAGTAGAATTCAATTGTTGAATTAGCAATGTGTCAATGGTAACTAGTAAACCTCTTTCCATGTATCAATATGCTTGCTACGTTTTCAACTACCCAATCCCCACTTTTGTCTGATGGTGTCAAAGGCCGTCTTGAAGTTTCTTTTCCCATTTGTGCCCTTACCCATTTAGTAAATAATACCATACTTAGATGGATCCATTTGTTTTGTTTATCAAGATCAATATGGATTTTTTTTGTCTCATATTGATCATTATCTTCAGCTTCACCAAGATATAATACTCTAGACTTCCAATACCAATGTTTGAGCATTTTTAGCAGTATCTCTCCTGTGGTCAATATTAATAGATTAGCTCAGCTGAGTTTTTAAATCATTGCTTACAAACATTACATATGTGGATGGTGATTGTTTGGAATTTCAGATAATATATGATTCACCTGCTCTCCAGACCAAGTAGCTGTACCTGATGGTGAACCAAGACACTTTATCATTTCAGGATAGTTTTGAGTGATATGCAGATTTGGCTTTGCGTTAATATTCTTCCAACCCTCTTCCAGGCACTCACAATACTCTAACAGAAATTGATCTAGATCTTTAAGCTCATTAGTCTGTATATTTTTTAATATCAAAAAATTTGTGATTGAGCATAATGTTACAAGTGACATGAGAAGATAATATTCTCTTGGTTTATCAGCTGAGTAAGCTGAAGATTCCGATTCTTTAAATTTTTCAAACCAAATGGGTATAAGCACAAAGGGAAGTAGAGAGTATACATCATGTGCCATTCTTCTGCCTTGAGGGATCCTGCCTTTTTAGATCCTACTGATTTTTGAACTTGTGTTAGCCAGGATGGCCTTCTTACTTGATCAATCATCTTCCATACAACCTGTAGCTCTTCTGCTGTGATTCTTGGATTACTACTACCTTCATTTTCTTTCTCTTTACTTTACTTTTATTTTCTTCATCTCTAGATGTCTCATTTGATGAGTGAGATCCTTCACTCTGTGATATTCTAATGCTCCATTGCCTTAAGTTATAGATAGAATTACTACTGCCACTTCTGTGAGACAGTAATGAAAGAAAATTGCTATATGGAGGAATAAATTTGGAGCTGGATGACCTACTCTGCCTTTATGATTGATTTGTTCCCAATCCTTCACTATCTAGTCCATGATGTTTTGATGACTGTCTTGAACTTGTAAGTCATTGCCGCTTGTGCTGTCTTGTGTGCTCTGTATCATCATCATCATTATTCATGGTGCTTAAGCTACTTCTACATTTTTAGAATGTTTGTGCAGTGAAGTTTCAGAAAAGAAATCGTCATCTTCTTCTCTTACATGCCAATTTTTATCCTTTTCCAGCTTTGTTTCTAGATCTTTTGCTGCTTTTTTTATTTGAAAATAGCTTAGACTGTGATTTTTTAGGTTGCCAAGTATATGTGAATGCATAAAATCAATTGAGCAATATTCAGTTGGACGCCAATATTCAAGGTTATTCAGCTTATTTCATTGTACCCCATTATTCTGAACAATTGATACACGCTCCCAATGTGACTTAGAATTTTTCCACTTGGTTTCCCAGCACATATGATCCTCATGATTCCATAATGAAAAATTTCCCACATTCTTATCACTAATTTAATCTTTAGAGATATTACAGAAAGAGCAGAACATTCTTGCAGAGTGACTCAAAAAGCCAGCCAATTTTTGTATTTCAGGAATGTCAACTATCAAAGAGAAGAATGCAACTCTTAATTTGTGGCCTTGTGAATAAAGATGCGTCTTTTCAATCAATATACCATCCCATAGAGTTTGTAGATATTTAACCAGCGGTATTAGAAGGTGATTAAGCTTTTCACTTGTGGGTTCTGTTGGTCCAGGTATAATAGCATACAAAAAAAGATTTTCCATTTTGTATCTATCATCTTGAGTTAGGTTCATACACATCACCATAATATTGCCTACAGACTTCTGATGACCTCCAATCCTATTTCCACCAGGCCCTAACCAGTCAACATATAAAGTAAACATTAAGTTTCCTGAAGTTATTGTATATTGATCATCATTTCCACCCAGAGCTGGAGTGGTAATGGGAAAGTTTTTCCAACTTGAACCATCACAAACATTCTTCATCAAATCACACTCTACATCTTCTGCCACAGGGGTTTTCCTCTCAATCAGAAGCTCAAATTTGAACAGTTTTATCCTTTCCTTAAGCCATTTGATAAAAGAATGTTGATGAAATGTTTTAAGAGATAAGTATTTTACATGTTCTTGATGTTCCTTCATCAAATACAGCCTTTCATCACATTTAACTACAATTTGTCCTGCTCCAAACATTTTTAAATAGCACTTTGATGAAAAAAGATGGTTGATTGCAACATAGTATAGATGGTTGAGATTCATAGTTATACTCATAAAGAGCAAAGCATTTAGGACAGCATGTTTTAGTGAAAAATGATTGATTGAGCTTTAATTGACTAAAAACCATATCTATTGAGCATGGGATCAGGCAGACAATGCTATCAGAATCCAGTCTTCCACTATCACCTAGAAGTTTGAGCTTCTTAATTTCTTCATCCGAAAATTGAGTAAAACCTTCTTTGCTCAAATGATTATTCAGAGAAGGCTTTGCTGCCTGCCACATAATTATTTGGCTATACTGTTCCCCAAGATTTGAGTTTCTAGAGACTGTTGAAGATACTTCTGCCTCTATATAATAAATCATCAAAACATCATAAAGTCTTTTATTCTCACTTTGAACTATAAATATACAGCTTACTGTTTCTGTGGAGCTGGAACTTCCAATGTTAAGTGGATTGTTGGAAGAAATAACCATCTGTGCCTTCCTCTTTCTTTCCTCTTGATGTTTTGCATAAGAATTAGAGCTTTTGAAAGCCATACCAACTTAAAAGGACCCAGAAGAAGTTTGATACTCTCTATTTACACTTCAAAGCTCTTGACATTGAAATACATGAAAAAATGGAGGCATTGTAATTGTGATAAATGTAGGAATCAGTTAGCTGTTGGAAGTTACCAATTGAAGGTATTACTTTTTTTGTAAGGCACTAGCTAATATGAGCCAAATTTTTATATGAAAAGAATATGATGGAATATGTGTTGAAATTATTTAAGTTTAAATGTTCACTTTTTAATCAAATAAATTATATATTAATTAAAAGCTATGCAGTCTACTTTATTTGTATTCTTTATACTCTCTGCATTTGTACAACAATGCATAAATGTTTATCAGAATATTTTCTATCATAGAAAAAATTCTATTGTACACACAAGTATCTTAATTATTTTTCTATCAAATGCCTTCTGAGTTATATCTAACTACACTATAATTATTAGATTTTAGTAAAAATTCTTAGTTATGAACTATAAGAAAAGTAATCCATATTTTTAACATAATTATTTAAAAAATTAACCCAAAAATCAAAGTTAAACCCAAAAATAAGGTTAATATTTTGTAAAAAAACAATCACAAACATATTTCTTTCACTTTGAAAATTGGTCTGTACTAGGTAGAATTTTTCATAAAGAGATAATCAAAAATACTCAAATAATAGATGCTACAAAAGTTTAAACCTTAAAGAATTACAAAAAATCTGAAACCTTGTATAAATTTTCATACATAAAAGTGAAGAAGTGACACTTTAGTCTATTTATTCAGGTTGAAAAAAAAATACTCAATGGATTATGTATTACTATCATATTGGACCAAAAATAATTTTTTGGTAATCAAAAAATGAACATAGCCTCACATTTATCTAATTATTTTTGTAGAAACATTTTTTGAAAAGAAAAAAAAATCCTTTTCTCAAATGAGTCCGCTTTTATCACATAATCATTCTCCTCCTTTTGTTTCATTCCTTTTGAGTTCAAATTGCATATAAAAGTATAATTTATGCATATTATAATGCCATAAAGTTGAAATATTTCTTATTCTTAATTTTTGTGATACTTCTCCTTATATCAACTTTGATCATAAAGATTTGAAGCTCCACAATTTATCCTTCCTCTTTGTTTAATTTTATTGAAAACTTTCTTAATCTAATTGTTTATGAACCCTAGTAGCTCTTACTTTCCTCATGGAAACCTGCGTAAAAACACACAAACACTTAATAGAATTTTTAATGAGACTTTGCATCCATTCAATTCTCACTTTTGTAGATCTATACACAATTTTTGTTGTTTACTTTTGGATATGTCACCAGAATCAGATGGATGGAAAAAAAACCCTTCTGAAGATCAATTAGACAGATTTTCATTATTTGACATAAATTCTTGCAACATCGCCTTTGAACTACCTCATCCAGAATAAAATTCAGCTGTTTCAGAAATGATTCCACCAATTTTCCGTGAATCTTTTATTGACCACCTTTGCATGTGCGGTTTCCCAGGGTCAACTTTTGCTTGGAGCCTAGATTGGTTTGACAAATGGAACCAGGTCTTGGAAAATATTCTCGTTAAACACTGGGACAATGCCTTAAAAATTAATAATTTGATTTCATATCCGATTGAGTCAACTCAAATTAGCTTCTCAATTCAAATTGGAGTCCTTCATTGTTGGTTTTTATGTCAATCTGATTAATTAAGACTTGGTAAGGATTCTAATAGCTGTTAAGAAATAATCAAAGTGAGATAGCATAAATATAGAATAAAAAATAAGTATGAAAATCCCCTTTTTTTCAACCATTTTCATTTATGACCTTTATTTCAAATAACAAAGATTCTTAGAATTCAGTTAACTGAAATAAACGTCTTAAACAACTTACACATTGTGAAACTTATCACATCCTTTTTGAAAACATCAAGTGTTGTTCAGAAACAAAAATTGATAATGATAGATCATTAAGACATATCTTAATGAAGTGGAGGTCTGAAGATTTTTCAAAAGTTGCACAATATCTTGACCAACAACACTTTGATATTCGAGATACTTCGACCTACTCTGGAAGTGTGCTAAAGGAATTGGCCTTGTACAAAAGAATCAGTTTGGTTTCAACATTATCACCTAAACTTAATCCTTCTCATGTCCCCCGGGGTTTTCCAAATGACTGTTATTCTCCCTTGTATCTTGCATCTCTAAATCCTCAACAACTCAGATTTTTAAATGCTCAAAATCCCATTAATTTACCTGCTCTCCTTGAAATTCTTGCTTCCTCTAATGTGAGTGATTGAAAAACTCTCTTAATAATAAGTTTCCACACTCATACTCCTCATTTCCACTGTTTGGGACACTTAGCCTTGAAAACAAAAACATAATTTAAACAATTACTATTATCATTAAAATTTATAGAATTTAAATTCGGCTCACATTGTTAGCTCCATTTTTTTCCTTTGAATCTTATACATGCTGGATTCTATACTTCCATGAACAAAATAATTCAAAATATTTAATTCATTTTACTGCCCAACTCTATACAGACAATAAACAGCCTGCTGCTCAACTGCTGGATTCCAATTTGGATCCTATTTCAACATTGAACATATAAAAAATTTAATATTTTTTTTCTTAATATGAAGTATAAGAAATTGAGCTCACCATTATATATAAATTTTGAGAACACTTGAGATCTATACCCACTCTTGCAGCCTGAATTGTTCCAATGAAAACTAGGCAATTTTTATTAAAATGGAATTCATGCATATTTTTGTCTCGCTTTGTCCTTCTGAGTTCACCCATAAGCTGGGTATACCTAATATTGTGTTCATATAGAGCCATTTTAATTCTATTTTGAAATATTAGAAAATTGTTTTTAATAAGCCAACACAATTTTGTAAAAAAATTCATTATAGAATCACTAACATCTGCAAAAAGTCTGGAACATTAATGAATATAACAGCTTTCAGAAAATTTATACCCCTTTCACCAGACAAAAAGTTTTCAAGTGGCATATAAGATGACAAATCTTTGCCGAATTCTTCCAAGTGAAATCAAAAGTTGGAGTTTCATCCAGATTTTTGTAGATTGGATGGTTGCAGAATTTTCTTAAAATCATCAGCTCACTAAGAAACTCAGATGAGTCCCAAGGGAGGTCAGTGCTTCTAGAGGGCCCATATTGCTCAGTGAATCCTTCTTGAAGCACATTAAGTTTAGACCTCCATGGATCTGCTAATTGAACCGATATCCCCCTTTGAATCTTTTTTGGAAGAAACAAAATTGCATCTTTTGTTATACGTAGGCTTATGAATTTTATTAAGTGATTGATTTTTTTTATAGAATTAGCCTTTCCTTTTTGCAAACCTGGAAAAAGGAAATTCTTCCATAACCAGTCTTCTTGCCACTTTTAGATTCTAAGAAAAAATATGAGACTTTGAAGGTCAGTGGGCCTGTTATGAAGTGGAGTTTCAGTCAAGCATAGTTGGTGTTGGTTTTACAAGTCAAATACTGTTTGAGCCCTCTTCAAGTAAGGATTTTTAATTTAACTAAAAGAATATTTATAAAAATTGATTATAAAAATTAAGTTTTAAGTTTTAGATATAGAAGTGGGCACTAACTGATCTTCATCTAAAACACCTCTATACCAAAAGAGCTTTTGAGTAACCGGTATCTTTTTTTGGCTTTGATTTTTTGACATTGTTGGGCTATCTGTTTCATAGGTCTTTAAAACAATAGCAGTGTCCTGTAGCTCACTGGCATTAGTATTTTTACAATCTTTCCCATAAAGAACCTTGAAAGGAAGCGCATTATCTTTAAAGTGCACACTTATTTCATTGATCCAATTCAATAGTGTTGTCAGTGGGCATATAATCAGTGTGGCTGAACTCCAATTAATACCTTCTTGATTTTCCAATACCTGGAATTGTCTTGCTTCACTTTTAGTTGCACTTATAAGAGAAAGATTTTACAGCGTCTTTCCCAAACCCATATCATCAGGGAGTTATGACCTGTCTCCTTCAGGGGTTAATTGATTGTTAGGAAATTGATCTTTATAGTCATCAAATCCAGTTCTAAGCCAATCGTTGTTCTGGTGCCTCCACATGATATCCAACTTTTCCTTTAACATTTTTTCATTGTCAATCATAAAATTTATTGCTTGAAGTTGATGTGTTTTGAGAACTGTTTTGATTCCTCAGATAAGTTGATCAGCTTTCCAATCTTGAGTACTCTGAGATATTTGGAAAGAGCCTTCAAAAATTATATGCCGGATATTAAAAAAGATAGTGGAGTCGTAGTTCAGGATTATACATAAATCAATTTTAGCAGAAGAAAATGCTTCTTTAGGAAGACTGATTAGTGTACTTTAAGAAAAGAGGCATCCCAAAAGTTGATACTGATTACCAAAAACTGGAACCAAGTAAGCATGAAAATATAATGGCTTCATAGGATTCAAGGCACTTCTTTGGTTTAAATGGTGAGATCCAGACCCAATGTCACCCAATAGTGGTTCTATGTGCTAACTCTGCATTTGAGAAAGATTATGGACGAGGGTTTGTTTTCTTTCTTCAAATAGTCCAAAAATATGAACATTCAAATGGCCTTGCTGTAAAATTGTGGGGGTTGGTGAATTTTGAAATCTTGAAATTACATTCATATAAATTTGATAGATCGTTATTGACAAATTTTGTCAGCCTAAATATCCTTAGGACTGAGTATTTCTTATGCTTAAAATAAGATAACCTTAACTAGATTAAGCTTATATCTTAAAAATAAGGTTAAAATAATAATATATATTATTTTATTATATATATATATAATTACTATTCTATTATATAGTTTATAATAGTTTAAATAGCTTATCCATGGCCTAATAATACTTATTAAGGTGTTAATGGAGTCATAATATACTTATCTTAAGTGATATGAAGTAATTATTGACATACATAAGCTTATATGTATACATAAATCTCATATTCAGTGAAATATGCAGTATATTATGTATATTTATGTATATAAGTGGGTTTTAGCCCCTTAAGAGCCTATAACCTTTGTTTTTCTGCTTATTTTAGGTCATATGGACAAAATCAGTGGACTCAAAACCCCTACAGAAGCATAGACACCTATATCAGGCGCATACACCCAGTTTGGACAACTAAAATTACTTCCTTGGATGGTTATTCACGGATTTATGGGTTGGAAAGATGTTTTTGGGTTAATTTGGATGCTTGGGGATGTTATTGGGGGCTTGGACATTTTATTTGTTTCCTTTATATGCTTTTAGTTTCATTAAATCTCTTTTTGATTATTTATTTTACCTGTTCCTTTATGGTATCCGCTTTTATCTGGGTTTTCTATTTATGGTATGACTCTGTGTTATTATTAATAGTGATGGAGGGTCCTTACTGGAGGTCTGGGTGTTGAAACTTCTTGAAGTGGACGCCATGGGGAGGTGATGGGCCCTCACAGTGCTGTAATTGCCGGGGATAGCAGTGACATCATCTGGATTGAAGGTCTGTGCACTGCAGTGGATTTGGGTATAAGTAAGAAGGGATTTTGACGGTTTATTATCATCATTCAATTACTACACTTCAAACAAACACTACAATAAAATTATTAGTATTCAGAAATATATTATAAAGCCCTTTAAAATTGATATTATCTTTATAAAAGCCATAACTATATTTTATTCTTCTTTTTTCCACCACTAGCACGCATTTAAATCCAAGTATTGTGAGTTTTATTTGAGTATAACTATTTTATTAGTCTTCCCCTGAGGTTTAATCACTAAATCATTTATTAATAAGTAGTAGGATCATAAAATAAAACTATGATATCATACTTATATACTAGACTATACTGACAACTTTCCAAAACATGTGAGAATTGACATATTTAGTAAGAATAGCTTCTGAAGATATTGGTTGTTAAAAGATGATATGAATCAAAAAATTAATATTCAGTTTTGAATAAAACAACAAAATAACTCTTTTGCATATGCTACGCTAAGATCATAATTCTTTCACATGTATTATTATTATCTTTTTAAAAAATATTGGAAGTAAATGAATGATAACTGAAATAAATAATATGGCTTAAAAATAAATCTTGAGCCTATAGAGTAAATTTGGGTTTGTGGAAGAAGAAAAATTTGCTTAATAAAAATGTGCTTTATTGCTACATTACAATCACAAAATAGAATAATTTCACTCTTATTACATATATTTATGTTTCTTTCTAATAGTTAAATGCTTTAGATGGAAGTTCAAAATCCAAATTGAAACTACTACCTAGAACAATGTCTTGATAATAACATACTTTTTGTAAGTCTTTGGACAGACACTTATGGTGATCTCAATAATATTAAAATTGATTTGAATTGTATTTTTTATCAAATATCTATGTGGTCTAATGTAATAATTGAGATACTACAGTTTAACCTTCTGTTACCAACTTGGCAAGAAAATATCTGTAGATTTTTTAGATCAAATATCAAGTTTTGCTTTCCACAAGATGGGAAAGTGAATAATATGATATGTTAAGTGGTATGTTCAATCTTTTCTCAATCTGTGCTCAGCTGAAGATCAAAGTAACTACCAAGCTCCAAGAGACCTGTGATTGAGTTGGGTTGAACCTAGCCCTAATTGATTAC
Source organism: Hemileia vastatrix (assembly GCA_030280995.1). Lineage (NCBI taxonomy): Eukaryota > Fungi > Basidiomycota > Pucciniomycetes > Pucciniales > Zaghouaniaceae > Hemileia > Hemileia vastatrix. The sequence goes on along the minus strand of JASXTE010000018.1, from coordinate 14,368,859 downwards.
CAAATCTTTGTCTAATTGATTTAAATCTGGTTTCACCATGAATTATCAACAGCTTTCCAACAGCTTTCCAACCACTTCCCAAAATTTTTAAATGAGGGGTATTGATAGCAATACCTCCCAAATTTTCTGTGTTGTCTATGACATTTTATTCTGCTTTTTAGAAAATTTTCCTGCTCAAATTTCTATACTCACAATCTCTTATTTTTATACAGGGCATCATAGATATCTAAAATATTTGTTAGTTTTTCCTTTTCTTCAACAAAATTTTCTTTTTTTACTTATTTCGTTTCATTCAAAATCAAAGGAAGAAAATTTTTTCATCATTTAGATTTGGAAAGGAAGAAGTTTAAGATTCAAAGAGAGGATGATTTAGAATTCAAAAATAATCAATTTCAATTGGAAAATGCCAAAATTAAGTTACAAGCTGATGAATTAAAAATGAAGCAACTTGATGCTAAAAAATCAAGAAATCAAGCTTTTTTACTTGCCTGTGTTAATGCAAATAAGTCAAATGCTGATATTCAAAATTTGCTTTCTTTACTTAGTTGAAATTAAGTAAAAATTGATAAATTTCTTTCTGAATTTCTTGTTTAATATCAACTTGAAATTTTTCCAACCATTCATGTATATCCTTAGGTTTTTAAAATCTTCAACATTTTTTTAAACTAAACTAATTTATCCAATAATCTAGTTCCTACTCTTTTAATCATACTTTCTATTTTTTCATCAATTAAATTTAGGAATTTTTTTCTTGTCTTGGATTTATCACTTTCATTTATTTGTTCCATAATACTATAATAATCCAAAGATTCATTTCTTTTGATTTTTTTATGCAAAATACTACTTGAAGGATAACCCCTGTTAGAATAGTCTTCAATACTAGATGAGGTACTCATTTAAAATATTCTGGAGAGAAAAAAACTTAAAATATACTTTGTTTGTTAGTGAAAATGGATCTTAGTAAACCAAGAATTATTATGGAAGCAAAGTATGCAAGTTTATTTTGGCAACAAATTAACCTGAAATTAACCATATTATGGGGTCCAGACCACCAAATTTTTTTAAGTTGAAAAAATTTATGTCAAAATTTTTTTTTGACAATACCCTCCCCTGCTATTTACCATAACAGGGGGTGGGGATCACTATTTTCTTTTTAAGTCAGAAATAAAATTATGAGAAAAAAAATTGTAATACCCTCCCCTGTGTTTTATTGAAGTAGGGGCATAGATTGCCAAAATTTATGTTCATTTAATAAATTTACATAAAAAAAGGCTTATAAGATAACTAACAAACCTAAATTAATAAAAATTCAAGTAAAAATGTGAGGGGAAATCATCTGTGACCAAAGTCAATGAAATCAAACACAAATGTATACATGACCCTCATGAGAAAAAAAAAATTCCTTATGATTACCATTATATGACACAAAGCCAATGGATCATCAATTTAGGTAAGTAGATGATCATATAAGACTTGTAAAATTTTAATTTGCAAAATAAAAATAAAAGCTGACAACTTATATTACACCCCATACTTTTTTTTTTACCTAATTTTTTTTGTGTTACCTCAACTTTTTTTCTTACCTTATCAATCATATTGACCAGCTCCCTATTGATTTGAGAAGAACATCCAAATTGAGTAAATTATTCACAGTATTCTAAGCCAGGTGGTGCTTTAGTTGTCTCAAAATTGGATGAAACTTACCTAAAAATCACTCCTCAAACTACCTGAAAGAAATAGTCCCAAAAATTGCCAAAAAAGAGTCCCAAAAGTTCAACAAAAGAGCCCCAAAATTTTCCAAAAAGTTGTTTCGAAAGTACCCAAAGAGAGTTCCAATGGTATCCAAAAAATTGTCATGAAATTACCTTAAAACCTCCCCAAAAATTTCATGAAAAGTGCCAAAAAGTCCAAAAAAAAGTTCTTAAAATCATTCATAAAGGTACCAAAATGGCTTAAAACACTTTTAAATGCTTTTGAAATGATTCTGAATGGCTTCCATAAGTTTCTGAGCATTTCTGAATTGATTTAGTGAAAAATAGACCTAAAATAGCCCAAAAACACCTAGAATTCACTGAGTGATGCTTTGAAAATGTTTCTGGAAGGTTTTAACAAAATAGAATACCAAAATTACACAAAAAACAAAATCGTAAATTAGTTAATCTAGGCCCTCAAAATATAAAGATGCAGCAGTAATCTCAAGTTGATGGTGGACTGATAGTGGCATTTTATATTAGTGAACAGTGGTAAAGATTAAGAGTAAGTGTATGATTATGGGATTGATTAAGTACTGGTAAGTCATATAACTTGCTCATATGAATAAGCCTTTAAGGATTAGGTGAAAAAAATCTAGGTTTTGGAATCTTTGTACCTAGTTCTGACTAATCATGATGATGAAGGGAAGTGTTTTCATGACTTGTTTGATCCAAAAAAAGACATGTTTGGGGACAAATACACTGTTAAAATACACCTGTCCAGGCCAGTTTTATTTCATTTTTTGATGGTGGGTTTTGTACCTTTTTTGTTGCATGTTTATGTGGCCTATTTGAAAATATTTGAGACCCCCTAATAATAATTATTATTATTCTTTTATTTCTTTATTTTTATAATTTTTATGAATTTTTCATTTTCTTAATTTTTTTAATTTTTAATTTTAATGAAATACTAAAATTTTTTAAAGTCTATTATTTTATTTTATTTTATTTTATTTTTTAATTTTTAATGATTTTTTTAATTTTTAATTTTAATTTTTTTGATTTATTTTGATTATTATGATTTTTTTTTTATTTTTTTGATTTTTTTGATTTTTTTTGATTTTTTGGATTCTTAGGATCTTTAAGATTTTTTTAATGATTTTATATTTTTTGATGAATTTGTTTACATATATTTTTTTAATATTTTTGATTTTAATAATGTCTCTTGATTTTTATTATTATTTTGATTTTTATGACTTTTTTATGATTTTTTTATGATTTTTTGAATTTTTTTGAATTTTATTTTAAATTTTATTTTGAATTTTTGGGAATTTTTTTGAATTTTTTTTTATTTTCTTTTATTTTTATTTTTTTTATATTTTTTTAAGATTTTTCATGATTTTTTTAAGATTTTTAAGATTTTTTTGGCGTTTTTTAGTTTTTTTTAGTTTTTTTTTGATTTTTTTAGATTCTTTAAGATTTTTTTTAGATTTTTTTTAGATTTTTAGATTTTTTTTATCTTCATTATTTTTATGATTTTTTATGATTTCTTATTATTTTTATGATTTTTATGATTTTTTTTAATTTTTTTTAAATTTTTTTTAATTTTTTAATTTTTTTTTTTAAATTTTATTGATTTTTTTTTATTTTTATGACCTTTTTGAAATTTTCAAAATTGATATACTTGATGAAGATAATGATTTTCAGAATTTTATAATCTCTTTATTCAATTTTCTTTAAACTTATTTAACAATTGTTTTTTGATATTGACTGGTTTTCCTTGATTTGACACATTTTTTTGAATACACTTAAAGGGCTACATTTGAATATTTAATATCATTTTGTATATTTCATAGATATGTTGGCCAAGAGAAATGTACATTTGCCCTCATAAATTTGACTTTTGACTATTACATGCACTACACAATATAGGGGGTGGACTTGCTAGCAAGTCTTTAACCTGAACTCAGATGGAAATCAGACTTAACTCATACTGAACCCATACTGAACTATAATTTAAAACCCACCTAAAACTGTTCTGCTTAGTGATTTTCATCTCAGATTGTATGGTTCCTTTATCAATAGCTCAATGTGTGTTCAATCTGTGGTGAGTTTGGGTCCAAGGTTGCGGACTTGCTAGCAAGTCCACCCCCCATATTGTGTGATGATGGGGGACAAAAATGATGTAACATTTAATCCTTAATTTTTTTCAGTGAGTGGCTTGGATGATGCAATTTTCCCTTGTCTGTCATTGTACATGTATATCATAAATGCAGCAAACAATTGGTTTCTTAACATAAATTGATTATATCATGTTTTGTTTTAGAAAACAGTCTTTCTTTTGCCAAAAATCTGAGGAAATTGTGTTATTTTGTTGAAGATTTTGAAGTGAGCATGACATTTCAGTTTTTAATGGACTCCATTTGTATAAAAGATTATACAGTGGAATGTTCAAATCACATGAACCAGAATTATTTGTTCAATTTTACATGTCCAATAATCATGTAGCTTCTTGTGTGTTAGTCTTTTTTGACTATTACATGGGGGGAAAAAAATAATGTAACATTTAATCGTTGATGATTTTTTAGTGATTGGCCTGGTTCATATGAGTTTCCCTTATCTGTCATTGAACATGTAAATCACAAATGCAGCAAATGATTGGTTTTTTAACATAAATTGGTTATCTCATGTTTTGTTATAGAAAACAGCTTTCTTTTGCCAAAAATCTAAGGGAATAGCATTTTTTTGTTGAAAAACTTTGAACTGAAAATTAAACATTTCAATTTTTTCTGCACTCCATTTGTTTAATAAAGTATACTGGGAAATATCAAATCTCATGAACAAGAACTATTTGTGCAATTTTTCATGTTTAATAACTATGTAGCTTATGGTGTGCTAGTCTATCATTTTTTAGGCATAAGCCTTGTTATCATTTTTGATGTAAACATTTTTATGATATTTATTTTCTTACCAAAGGTGGATTTAGTATTGTGCAGAGGAGAGATGAGAGTCATTCAAGATAAAGAGAAGGATGGTTTAGAGCAAAAAATAAGTGATAGAATGAGATAAGATGGGTGATGGTTGGTGAAGCAAGAGGGAAAGAGAAATAGGCATCTTGAGGGGAGAGAGGAGGAGTTGGAGCAGGATATTAAGGAAGTCAGGAAGAGGAGAAGGGAGTATAGAAAAAATAAAGTAGAAAGTCATGATAAAGAAGGAATAAAAAATAGACATAATTTTACATTTGACATGGAGAAGTTGATGATATCACAAAAATGAGAACAGCATCTAATTAAGAGGATGAAAGAAAAAAATCATGATAAAATGAAAAAAATAAAAGATCAAATAACTCATGAAGATTTAGGAGAAGGAAGATATATAAACAAGGCTTAGGAGATGTAACAAAGGAGGAGGTTAAAATCAGAAAAAAAAAGAATAAAGGGATGTAAAATGGTTACTTCTAGAGTCATTACCTTGGCCCAAAAAGTGACATTCCATGTTTTGTCATAGAAATACACCCATGAATGGAATAGGGTCCCAAAATTGAAGTCAACTCCTAGTTTATGTTTTTCCCCCTGTGTATAAGATTTATAATTCTTTCTAGAAATATAATCAAATTATTCCTTAAATAATAGTGGTAATTATAAAAAATCTGAAAGAATACTTTTTTGAGTCAGAGATTAGGAAAACACATTTCTATCCTTTATTTATTCAGCTCTTTTTGTTTTTAATGTATTCTAGAGGAAAATATTTAAAAATTTTGATGGCTCAGTATGTATTTTATATAAATTAATTGTATTTAAAATAATCACAGGGCATAATCAGAAAATGGAAAACTTAATCAAAGTAAGAATCAGGCCATATGGCTTAAACTTAAAAATTAAATTTCATCTTTTGTGTTAAATGGATTTTTTAATAAAAAGAGCCACTGATTTTATTTTATATTTTTTCTGAAAAAAAATTAATAAAATCATCAGACAGTGTAATAGTAATTTTGAAATATATGATATGTTTTTCAGTATTTCTAATGACTAAGTGCAATTCAATATTAACATTAAATTGTGTTTTATAAAAAAAAGACATTCAATTGATCAGATTCTGAAGCTCCCCTTGTTTGAATTTATATTAATTTTTCATTCAACTTTCAATATAACTTCAGCTCCAAATCATTCATCCTTGTTTAAGAGTTCATGATGAGCTCAAAGTAATTTTCAGTATCAGCTCATCATAAGTTCAGTCTAAGTTACATATGAGTTCCATCTGAATTCAAGTTGAGGACCTGCCAGCAATTACCCCCCCCCCCCAAATATTGTGTGGTGAGTGTTAGTTCAAAATTTTACTATAATTTTTTTTCCTTTTTGCCACTTGTTTCAAAAATTTACCTATTTTTATTGATTTTCTATATGATTTATAATTTTAAGAAGAATTCTGTAAATGAATTTTCAAAAATTAAAATGGTATTTAACGGCTAATTTTTACATTCATGTAAATATTCAGTCTTAATGATCAGTAATTATTCCAAAAATAAAAAATACTATTTTATTCTATGGAGTGAGGGGTACAAATAGAAATAAACCCCTTTTAAATGTTGTTTTTGATAGTGGAAAAAAAGCCCTAAAAACAGACAGGGTGGACTTTTCTCTTTTTCCAAAAGATAGAGTTCACCTTCCATTTTATTCTACCTCATTTGACACCCCTTTTCTTTTTCCACATACCTCTTTCACCCATATTTCTCCCCCTCCCCCTTTTATCTATATCAAGGTACATTTCCTAAACTCTCCTGCATCATTTTCCTAAATTTTAGACCTCCTTACCCATCTGCTTACATCCCGTCCCCTTTCACATTTTACTCCACCTCACCACTTTTGATTTTCTCATCCCTCCTCTCTCTTCATTCCTTTAAAAGTCCTCCCTACCCCACCATCAATTTAATTTATCTCTCCACCCCTCTACCCCACCCCATTCCTTTCTTACACTATCTTAGCCCTCTCACTTCTAACTCACAAATATTCACTTCCGATACAAACCATTTACCCCCACCACCTCAATACAACCCTCTTGCTTTTCACTCCCTCCTTTTTTCTTTCTTAATCATCTCTTTTTCTCCCTATAGAGTTAAAGGGGTGGTAAGGAGAGAAATAAAAGTGATGTGGAGTGAAATGGGGTGGATTGGGATGAAGAGGTTTCAGAATGGGTGAGAATGGGAGTGAATATAGCTATATGGGGTGAGGTAGGATGGAGAGAATTCGAGAAAGGGAAAACAAGGGTTGAGGAGGGTAGAAGAGTTCTAAAACTAAATCTATATTTAAGAGAAGGAGCCAATGTGAGAGGAGAAGGGTAAAAGATAAAAAAAATGTGGAGGAAGATATTTGGGAGGGAAATTTTGAAAAAAATTAATATATATAGATATATAATACATTATTAGAGATGGAAAGAAAAATGGTATGAAGAAAGAAAAAAAAACTTATCAATATTGTGAATTGTATATTGGCCATATGTGTTATTCTCATAAAATTTTTACATTTATTTTTTAATGTAATGTAGAGAATTTTAATTGAGTTTTTAAAAATTAGTACCCATATAATTTATTTACTTTTAATAATATAGTATATATAATAACTTTTAAAATTATACCATTAACTCAATTAATGCTAGAGTCATTTTTAAAAGTGCTGTAAAACTTCCACAAAAAATCTAAAGCTTGATTATATTCAAGAATGCCAATTGATACAATAAGAAAATATATATTTCTCCAAATTTTAGCAATACAGATTTTATGAAAAATACAAATTCAATAACTTTTTTTCATGAATGATTTCTTGTAATATTGAATTATTTTTCTACATATTCATAGGAAATATTATTTTCAAATTTCTAGAATATATTAAAGTTAATCCTATATGAGAATTAAAACTTTTTAAAATAATGAAAGAATAACATAATATTTCAAAATCTTATACATCTGATAGCCTGGCTTGGTTGTGGGATTCACTTATAATCATATTCCTTCAAAAATTCCAATAATTCAAGCCTCAATACTTTTTGCACTTTTAATCACCTATGCCTCAATAAATGTTTTTAATTTCTTCAATTTGTGTTCATAAAAACTTCATTTTCTTTTCATAGTTGTCTCATCACTGCATCAATGTGTTCTCAATTATATATGAGTTTTGTTTTAAGGGTGCGTTACTGCTAGGAAGTACACCCCCCATATTGTATGGTGTCACTTATCATATTGCATGTTGCTTCCTTTCTTGTAAATACTAAAATATTTCCAAAAATTTTGCCTCTCTGTACTTTGATTTTCTCCATTAGTAGTCATCCTCTCTTATTTGAAAGTTTCTCATCCCACTTGTTAGTCTTTCCCAAAGTTGTACATTACAAGTCTCTCTTTACATCATGCCCCTTTGAAAGATGAGATTGTAAGAATTTTTTTAAAAATAAAATTGGCCATTATATGATAGGAAATAAGGGTGGTGATATAGTTAAGTTAGAGAATGTACAATTTTTCATCAAGTTAGCCCAATTATGCAATTTTTTTGGATTAATTTTATATTCTTGCTCCAATCATTACCTTCATTTCTGTTCATCAAAAAATTATCTTTATAATTGCAAATTGCATAATTGACAATAATGTATTATAATTGAGCACCATATGATCTTAAAACTACAGAACATAAGGACCTTATGTATTTAACTCTCAATTTGTTCTACTTTATGTCATTTTGTATCTATTTTTGCACATTCAATATCTACCTTTCAAAATGAAACATTTCACTTTGTTTTTCCCATATTCTATTTTGTCTCATATATAATTTCTTTCAATTTAATCTGTCCCACATATCATTTCTACTTCTTCCTCTTCCTTGCACACCTTTTTCATCCTAAACAATATTCCCCCTCACTTATCTTGTGAAATGAGTCCAGACATCTCTTTTGACTAAGACAAGCAACTCACTTAATCTTACCTTCATGTAAGCCTAAAGCCTTTTTTTGTTTTTTAGCTTAATTGATTGTTTACATGTTGCAAACTAAGCCTCTTCACTATATCTCAACCATGATAGCAAACAAGATCATGTGAGAATCAAAAAATTGACTTAATTAATGTGAAGGGTTCTGAATAAAATAAATATGAATATACACCAAGGTAAATAAGGGGATGAGCTTCTAGCAGTTCCCTATCTTTTAAACTTTCAGGAAGAGGTTGGGAAAACATTGGGGAATCGTTGTGAAAGTGTTAGGAAACTTTTTTTAAATTATATGAAAAAATTTTGAAAAAAAAGTTGACCCTAAATTGAGCCTCAATTTATCCCTTCTTGAGCAGAGCTTTGGATTTAAGTTGAGCATCAGTTGGTCAAAATTTGAGCAATGATTGAGCCACAGCACCTAACATACCATAATATTCAATTTTATATCTAGATCCATTGTATTTTTGGAGGTCAGGTTTGATATTTTTAAAAATATCTTGAATGACACATAGTATACTAGGTCTGGAATATTATTTTAATTTTCATTTTTATTTCTGAAAATATATAAACAAGCATAATATTTAAGCCTTTTTTAAAAAATTTATTAATAAAAATTTAACTCTTTAAAAATATTTGCACATAATTTTAAATTTTCTACACAAAAGTTGATATTGAGCCCTTATCAATAGAAATTTCTCATTGTTCCTTGGACTAAAAAAATATAAGACAATGTTCAAAAAATTTAATGAAGGAGAAAAAATATATATTTATTTTATAAGGGGAAAAAATAGTAATGTATTTTTTTAACATTTACACTATTAAAGAAACTAATTTTAAAATATTGGCACAAAAATCAGGCTTTAAAATAATGCACTTCCTATAGTTATCTACCTTCATTTAGTTATTATGAAAACGTGAGTCAAGATTAATTATTAACATACATAAAAAACTAAATTGTGAATATTGATCTAATATTATATATATTCTCTACTTTATTCTCTTTCAAAACTTTGCTCTCATCCTCCCTTTATTTAAACTACCACCATCACCATAAAATTCATTTAATTAAAGTGTAAAATTTAAGATGCATTAGACAATTCTATTTAAATTTTAAACCTATTTTTCCAAGAGAAAGATCAGTATTTGATGAAGTATCCACTCCAGTTATTATGCAATGAGGAATATCTTTAGTTCATGTTTTTGGATTATTCAAAGAAGGAGAAGCAACACTTATTGGTGATGTTTCTCAAAAGTGGAGCTGAAAAATTCAATAAATACTTGGAGAAACTTGATCTGGATCTCAAATGTGTCTTCTTCCACAATGAAGATATTTGATGTCATCAAATTGTTTTTTGGTAAAAGTGTCCAGCACAAGTTCAACCAAACTTTTTCTGGGCACTTTTATGAGCAACACCTCACTCCTCTTAAAAAAACATGCACCTAACCAACTTCATATAGCAAAAGTGTTTATAACAAGTTTGGCTGAACTTGTGCTGGACACTTTTTTCTTGGAAAGTAACTCATTAATTCAAGGAAATTTAAAAAAAATAGGCTAGACCATGAAGATATTTAATGTCATCAAATTTTTTTTTGGTAAAAGTGTTCAGCCCAAGTTTGGCCATACTTGTGCTGTACACTTTTTTGAGGAACACCTCACTTCTCTTAAAAAAAGATGCACCTTATAAATTCATATATCAAAAGTGTCCGGAACAAGTTTGGCCAAACTTGTGCTGGACACTATTATCAAAAAAAAATTGATGCCATCAATTATGTTCATTATAAGAGATATTTATTTGGTTTTCCTTACAATTTTTAGTCACTGGTCTTGGTCAAAAAGTCCAGCACAAGTTCAGCCAAAATTGTGCTGGAAACTTTTCCAATAGGAAGCTGGTAAGGTGAAGTTTTATTTAAGAGAAGTGAGGTTTTCCTCATAAAAGTGTCAGCACAAGTTTTGCCAAACTTGTGCTGGACACTTTGGAAAAGACCAGTGTCTAAAAATTTAAAGGATAAACAAAAAAAAGATCCCAATAAATGTAAATATAACAATTTACCTATTTTTTTAAAGTAGTCATAAACCTGGCATAATAAAGGGATTCTCTTAAGTTCAGGAGATGGGATTTCTAGCAGTTCACCACTAGATTTCTCGTGGTGATGTGTGTCTCCCGCTGTGGTTGGCCAAAGCTGGGTAGGCCTTTGGAGTGCCTATTAGGAGTTATTTTGTATTTAGAGTATAGTTGGGGTTATGGTGTTTTTAATTGTTTTTTTTAAGATTTAAGATGATTAGTTGTGTTTTTTGAGTCTTAAGCAAGAATCACTTATTATGCCTTATCTTAATGCCCTTTTTTTCTCTTCATTTTGGTATGTGCTGTGCATGATTAGCTTGTTTGTAATTGTAATTACTGTTTTTTTTTGTTTGAGAGGGTTTTTATGGGTTTTTTGGGTGTTTAAGGGCTTCAAACTGGCCTCCCCTCCTGTGCATGTGGTAGCTCCCAAAGTCAATTTTATGCATTTAGGAAGGTGGAAAAGCTAGATTTGGCTAGGAAATGGCCAGGTTGGTCTGTGTGTAAGAGATAAAGCAAGTAAAAAGGGGAACTCTATTTATCATCAACCATCTGGGATTTCCAGAATCTCTGTGCTTCACTGTTTTTATGTGATTGTGGAATCTTTTGGCTTGGTTGTGTAAAGGTTAGTTATTACATGACCCCAACTATTGTCACCGTTTATCTGGTATAGTCTTGTAAGATATATCAAGTATCTTTCTGTATCTGGTGTAGCTTTTCAACCTCCCTAAAGTATATTTCTATCTCAGGTGTGGTAGTCTAACTGGGGACATTCCTTGACAGATAAGGCAGTCAAGTGTGTGGAAAAGGGTTTTTAGAAATCAAAACTCAATTTACTTTATCAGTTAAATCTCACATTATTATTATAAAAGGACCAGTTATTTTCTCTCTATTTTTTCTCCAACTCCCTTGGTCAAGGCATATAGCTAGCACTATAGTATTGTCTACATTTCTGGTGCCCAGCATGAGGTAAGGACCTGCTGGTTCCTTGGAGTCCTTGTAGTCTTTGGTTGGCCCTTTGGTGGTGGTTTATTTTTGGAACCTGGTGAATTTGGTTTGGAGGTATGGATTCTGGTTCCTCTATTCCTGTGGTGACTTTTAGTGGAGAGAGAGGCCCTCCTTCTGTGCTGGTTAGGGAGTGTGTTAGGATTAAAACTTGGGATGGGACCAAGTTTAATGGGGAATATTTAGAGTGCTATCTGGAGAATTATGAGGCTGAATTTGGGGTGGATGGTGCTTCATACCTGGATATGCTGAAGCAAATAATTTTCTCCACTGGGGATAGGACAGTGGAGAAGGAGGTGGTAGCCATTTCTTGTTAGAAGAAGAGGGATTCGAAGTTTTTGTGTAGGGAAATGGTGGATAGATGGTGGGTCAGATTTACTATATTAGATCTAAAAAAGGTGATCAGTAAATGGAAATCATATGGTGGTGTGGGAAAGCTGCACAGTTACAGGAAGTTTCTGTTGCAGTTTGACCCTGTGGTAGATTATTTGGTGGAAGTCATGAGTTGGCACATGAAAATTCTGCCAAGGATTTTTTTTGGTCTATCCTGGCTAGGGATGTCAGGATGAATGTGTTGAAGGAGCTTTCAATTAAGTAGATGATGATTACTCTGGACAATGGGGACCAGAAGTTGCCTGAATTGGAGAAGGTGAAGGAGGCTGTGGAGGCCCATTTGAAGTTATTGGCTGTGGAAACCTGTCAGCCTAAATATCCTTAGGACTGAGTATTTCTTATGTTTAAAATAATATAACCTTAAGTAGATTAAGCTTATATCTTAAAAATAAGGTTAAAATAATAATATATATTATTTTATTATATATATATATAATTATTATTCGATTATATAATTTATAATAGTTTAAATAGCTTATCCATGGCCTAATAATACTTATTAAGGTGTTAATTGAGTCATAATATACTTATCTTAAGTTATATGAAGTAATTATTGACATACATAAGCTTATATGTATACATAAATCTCATATTCAGTGAAATATGCAGTATATTATGTATATTTAGGTATATAAGTGTGTTTTAGCCCCTTAATAGCCTATAACCTTTGTTTTTCTGCTTATTTTAGGTCATATGGACAAAATCAGTGGACTCAAAACCCCTACAGAAGCATAGACACCTATATCAGGCGCATACACCCAGTTTGGACAACTCAAATTACTTCCTTGGATGGTTATTCACGGATTTATGGGTTGGAAGGATGTTTTTGGGTTAATATGGATGCTTGGGGATGTTATTGGGGGCTTGGAAATTTTATTTGTTTCCTTTATATGCTTTTAGTTTCATTAAATATCTTTTTGATTACTTATTTTACCTGTTTCTTTATGGTATCCGCTTTTATCTGGGTTTTCTATTTATGGTATGGATCAGTGTTATTATTAATAGTGATGGAGGGTCCTTACTGGAGGTCTGGGTGTTGAAACTGCTTGAAGTGGACGCCATGGGGAGGTGATGGGCCCTCACAGTGCTGTAATTGCCGGGGATAGCAGTGACATCATCTTGATTGAAGGTCTGTGCACTCCAGTGGATTTGGGTATAAGTAAGGAGGGATTTTGACGGTTATTTATCATCATTCAATTACTACAACTCCAACAAACACTACTATACAATTATCAACATTTAGAAATATATTATAAAGCCATTATAAATTGATTTTATCTTTATATAAAGCTATAACTATATTTTATTCATCTATTTTCCACCACTAGCACGCACTTAAATCCAAGTATTGTGAGTTTGAATTGAGTATAACTATTCTATTAGTCTTCCCCTGAGGTTTAATCACTAAATCATTTATCAATAAGTAGTAGGACCATAAATAAACACTATTATATCATACTTATCTACTAGACTATACTGACAAAACCTATCTGGAGGGGTGTTTAAAGCATTTCAGAAAGTCAGTGAGGCTTTAGTTGAGGAGGAAGTTAAGATCAAGAAGGAAGAGAAGAAGGTGGTGAAAGTTACAAAAGAGAAGAGGGACCCAGTCATGGATCAACTTGTGGATTTAAACAAGCACTTGCACATCTTTGTGCAGGAGACTCAGAAGGTGAATAGGGTCTCAATTAAAGAGGGCCTAGCCTTTTTAGAGGAGGGCTAGTGGTCTTGGTGGTCATTGGGTGTGTTTCTATTGTAGGAGGAGGGGGACAAGTCAAATGATTGTTAATCTCTAAACAGAGATGTGTCAGAGAAAAAGGTGGAATTTGATGTGATGGTATTTAAGTTCCCTGACGGTTCTTTTGTGAATCATAGTGAGAGGAAGGTTCCTGTGGATATGGTCAGGAGAAGGAGTGGCCCCAATAAGAGGAGGCCCAGGTTTGAGGAGATTCCTGATAAGGGGAAGTCTTCCAGTAAGGAGGGTTTTGATGTTTGGGGAAGGTGAAAGAGGTCAAAAAGGTCTTTTTTTCTAGTTCTTATGGTGGCTTGGAGTTTTATTCTGGTGAAGCACAGTCAAAGACGGAATGTTTGGCTGGTGCTTATGATGTTGACTTTGGGAGAGTTGGTAGGCCCAAGAGCACTTCAAAGACTCACCCTAAACCCAAAGCTCCCAAGTTGGATCCAAAGATGTAGGCCAGGAGGAAAGTTGGCAAGGAGGAGCTGTACATGATGCAGAATAGAATGGCAGATATGATCCCACCAAGTTATGGTGCCTATGATCTGAATGAGATCCAATGCCAATAAATTTGGATTCTTCCCCTGAGGAAGATGTTCCTTTGGCTTCTTATCCAAAGCCTAGCAGGGCCAAGGTCACAAGCGATGGATCTGGTATGGCTCCTGTAGTCAAGAAACCTGTGGATGGAGGTTATTGACCTCAAGAGGTATCAAAGCCTAAGGTAGTGAAACCAAAAGTGAATTTTGGGAGGCCAGTGCTTTAAGGGAGAGTTGATGTGAAAGATTCTGTGTTGAAGAAGATGAATCAATGGACTATATCCTTGACTTTTGGGGAGCTGTTTGCTATCAGACCTTGTTTTGTTAAGAAGAAAATGAAGATGTTTTCCAGGAGAAGGGTTTCTTCTGGGGAGGTGGATTTTGTGTGTGATTCTGCTGAGAATTTGGGGAGACTTTGGAGACTCATTTTTCTGCTCCTCTGGGGCTTGTCAACGTCACTCTGAATGGCAAGGCCATAAAATATTTTGTTGACTCTGGTTCTCATATCAATTTTATTTCTTCATCTGAAGCAACTCAATTGGGCCTCGCCATCAAAACTTGTATTGGTGGGAACTTGAGAGGAATTTGTGGACATGTGACTGAATTGGTGAGAACAGCAGAGTTTTTGAAGCTTGATGTGGTGGAGCTTCTGGGAAGGTGCACATTTATATTTCAAAAGGCACATTTAGGGAAGTTCTGGGTGGGCCATCTTTAAAGTATTTTGTAGCCAGGATTGGTTATCAACTTGGAGTTGGTATCAGATTGAAGTTGAAAGGGGAGGATGAAAGGACACAGCATATGATGTTGTCTCCACCTGGTGAAGAGGGTTGAGAGACTAGGCCTGGGCTCAGCTATATGTGTAATTGTCCTGATTGTTGTGAGAAGAGAAGGGAATATAGGGCTGCTTCTAGTTGGTTTGGAAGCTGGCTCAGGCTCTGATGGAGAGCCTTTTTTAAAAGTAGGTGGGGCTGATCACCCAAGTACTGCAACCTCTACCCTTTCAGTTGAAATTTCAGGTTGTAGTAGGTCAGCTCATTTGCAGATATTACAAGTGGATTTTTAGCTTTCTTTGTATAATTTTACTCTTCCCTGAAAGTATTCTACAAGTTTTTTTTAAAGTCTCTGGCCATTTAATGGTTTCAAGATAAATTTTTGTTCAAGTTCAAGAGGAAAGATAGGATATATGTCTGTTGAATGGAAAAGCTTTGAGGTGGTGAGATCAGGGTCTAAAATTAAGTCCTCCCATTTTTTCACCACTAGGTTTTTTTTTTCACCTTTCATAAGACGTTACCTTGGCCACTCCTGTGAGCATTGGGAAAATCCCTGTTTGTTATTTTGCAAAGATTAAAGAAGCCATTGTTGAAGCTGAAGATTACAAAGTGTATTCTTCTAAGTACAAGAAGGAAGCATTGAAGGTTAGGCCTGTCAATGAGCCTATGCCAGTTGGACGGAACCCACCTTTGAAGAGGCCTCCTTTTTCAAGAGATCCTTATGAGACACCTTTAGTGAAGCATCCACCTGATTTTGTGGAAACTTCTAGGATTACTGGGGAAAGGTTAGAGGTGGTGAATTTTGGTCCTGATAGGTGGTTATCTGAAGAGGAGAGGAAGTTAGTGTTGTATGTGATGGTGTTGAGGAAAAAGGCAATTGCTTTTGTGGAGGGTTAAAGAGGTGTGTTGAAACATTCTTATGGTTCACCTTATCTGACTCCAGTGGTTTATCATAAGTCTTAGCAAATCAAACCAATTCTAATTCCTCCTTCTATAAGAGATAGTTTTTTGGAGATTTTCAGAGAAAGGGTCAGGAAGTTTTTGTATGAAAAGTCAAGCTCAAGTTACTCTAGTCCTGTGTTCTATGTCAAGAAGCAAAATTGTATGCTTAGGGTGGTTCATTATCTCAGGGCCTTGAATGGAGTGACTATCAAGGATGCTGGAATTCCACTAAGTGCAGAGTATTTTGTGGAGGCTTTTCTGGAAGGTTGTGTTATGATTTAGATGATATTATGGGTGGTTATGATGAGAGGGGACTCCATGTTGAATCTAGACCTTTAGCTACTTTTGAGACTCCATTGGGAAGGTTTTAATTGACCAGGTTACCTCAAGGAGCTACTAATTCTGTTGATATTCACCAGGCACAGATGGCTTGGATTTTGCAAAATGAAGACCAATTAATTCTGGAATTTGTATTGATGATGGTTGTATTAAAGGGCCAAAATCTGATAATGGTAATGAGGTATTTAAGGAAAGCCCTGATATTGGGAGGTTTGTGTGGGAGTATGCTTTAACACGGGAGAGGATTTTTTTTAGGATAGATGAGGCAGGTTTGACTGTTTATGGGTCAAAGTTTTTCTGTTGTGTACCAGAATTGGAGATTTTGAGTCATTTAGTGTGCATGGATTGTAGGATTATGGCAAAGAGTAAGGTTAATATAATTTAAAAATGGCCAAGACAGAAGAATACCACTGAAGTCAGGGGATTATTAGGTGCTTGTGTTTATGTGAGGATGTTGATTAAAGAATTCTCCTTATTGAAGGCTCCTTTAAGGAAGTTGACCAAGAAGGAACATTATTGATAGTAGGATTATGATTTTGAAGAGGAATTTTTAAAGTTGAAGAATTTCAAAGGGTAGGATATTGTGTTTCATAAGTTGGATTATGGTGTTGGGTCTTGGAAGATTATTTTGGCTGTGGATTCAAGTTATATTACTGATGGTGCTGTTCTGTCTCTTGAGGATAAAGATAAGAAGGTCAGGCCAGTTAGAAATAAATCTGTGAAGTCTAATGGGGTGGAATCCAGGTATTCTCAGAAAATTTTGGAGCTCGGTGGTGTGGCCAAAATCTTGAAGAAGTTTCAGAATCTTTTGTGGGGGAATAAATTTGAGCTGTAGGTGGATGCTAAATTATTTGTGCAGATGATAAACACTCCTAGTAATCCAAATGCTTCTATGACTAGGTGGGTTGCATTTATCCAGAATTTTTGCTTTGATTTGGTACATTAGTCAGGCAAAACTTTCACAATGCCAGATGGATTGTCAAGAATACCACAAACAGATGAAGATACAGAATCAGAAGAGTTTGAAGAAGACACTCCAGTGGTTAGGGACATCATAAGCAGTGCTGAATATTTTTCAACCCTCCCCATGAGGTTTAACTGGCTGGAGATATTTGTGTTTCTTATAAAGGTTTAACACTCCCCCATGAGATTAAACTGGCTGGATCTGATCTTGATTCTAGTGATATGATATTTTTATTGATAAAGAAGGACTTATTTTTTGGATGGCTCAAATATAGAAAAGGGTGTTTTTGTTGGTACACTTTATTCTCAAAATATTCAGTGGAAAGAGAAGGGTGTGCCCAAATTTAAAGATTGGTGTCCTGGATGGGCTGGTAAATTGGCTCATGTGAATTTTGGTGATTTTGATGACAGGGTTGTGCACTTAGCTAATATTTTTCTGGTTTTTGAAGATGAGACTTGTGGTCAGTGTGGGTTTTATTTTCTTATGGTGGAATATCTGTTGACCTTGGAGAGGCCAGATAGTTGTGATGATGATACTTGGTTGGTAATCAAGAGGAAGAGTCCTGGATTATCTGTGTCAGGGAGAGGGTTAATAAGTAGGAGGTACCCAAATCCTCCAGTTTTGGCAACTCAGAAGAAGGTTCAAGAGTTGTTGTTGAAGCCTTTGCATGAAGACCTTGGTCATAGAGGCTCTGCAGAGACTGATAGTATAGTAGAAGACAGATTTTGTTGGCCTGGTATGAAGTTGGCTGTTCAAGTTTGTGTCCAATCCTGTGAATAGTGTCAAAGAATAAGTCACTTGAAACCAAAAGAAATTGGTCATGCTACTATTGAATCATCTGTGTTTGGAATAGTCAGTTTGGATGCTGTCAATATTAAAGAGGGCAGGTATAGATATTTGATTAAGGCCAGGGATGATTTATCTAGTTTGGTTGTGGCAGTGCCTCTGGTTAATTTGAATGCCAAGAATGTAGCAGAGTTTTTCAAGAAGGAGTGGTTTTATAGGTATGGGCTGATGAACTTGGTCACTGTTGATGGAGGACCAGAGTTTGAAGAAGAATTCAAGGAGTCTGCTACTAGTATTGGGTCCAAGGTTTGAGTGGCCACACCTTATTATCGTGAAGCTGGAGGCATGGATGAATGAGTGAATCAAGATTTGAAGGATGATTTGGTCAAGATGTGTAGGGAGAGTGCTGAAAAGTGGAAGAATTATTTACCTTTGGTTTTGTTTTCCAAAAGAATTACTTTAAAGATGACTACTTGATATTCACCTTATGCACTTTTTTTTGGTCATAAGGAAGTATTACCAGTAGATTTGGAGGCAATTTTGTATTTGGGAATTGATTGGGATGAATTTTGTTCAACTGAAGACTTATTATGTGCCAGAATGAAGCAGCTTGAAGGGAAGGAGGAATTTCATGAAAAATCCTATGAAAGAATGATAAAGATTAGGATTCAGTCAGTTATTAATTGGGATAAGAGGTTGGCTCACAGTCTGAGGAATCCTTTAAAGCCTGGGTGTTTATTATTGCTGCCCCTGTAGATACCCTCTGCCAATATTCAAAACCAACACATATTCCTCAGTTTATAGTCTCAGGGGACTTGAAAGTCCTTGTTTTATAGTCTTGGGGGTCTGTAGAACAAGTTTTCAGTTTAAAGTCTTGATGGACTGATGTATATTTTATTTTAAAGTCTTGATGTACTAATTCATATTCACCCACATTCCACTTGCTGAACTTCAACATCCACTTCATCTTCTACCCATCACCAATAAAAGAAACTTTTTTTATCTATTTCTCTTTATCATTGTTATTCGACCAAAAACTATTTCAAACCTTGAATCCTCTGCTTTTGACCCCTCAACCCTTCCTTGCTTCACTTCCACCATAGACTATGCTTGAAAATAGTGCATTCACATGTGCAGACCCTGCACATTCAATCTTCCAACTCCAGAGGCCAAACTGTAAAAAAGGGCTTGTGACTCTTGCAATTCAATGAAAAAAAGATGTGATTGAGATGCCAATTACCCTATACCTCCACCTTCACCTTCTTACAAATACATTTCCAGATCCCCTACATAATCACCAGAACTATGTCCTGCTTCTTCTTCTTTGTCTTCAGTTCCCTCCCAAAGATCCAGGAGATCAATCTCCAGAACTCTATCTAAATGGCCACTATTAAATTCTCAAGCATATGCTTTTATCTCTTCAAATTTAGCCCCTAATTCAGCTCGTAGGCAACTAGACCACATTCAGGTGGACCCTCTGCCCCGCTGGGAAGCAAAAATCAGGCTCAAAACCTTCAAATTTAGCCAGAAAACAGCTAAATTCTTCCAAAAAACACCAATAACTCTACACAAAAATCTCCTAGTGCTCCCAGAGAAATTCAATTAAAATTACCCATGTCCAATAACACAAAAAATTCCCAAACTTCAAGAAGACCTACAAGAGCTCCCAACCACTACACAATATAGGGGGTGGACTTTCTAGCAATTTCTCAACCTGAACTGAGATGGAACTCAGATGGAACTCAGACTGAACTCATACTGAACCCAAACTGAAATCTACTTGAACACCCACCTAAAACTGTTCTGCTGAGTGGTGTTCATTCCTGATTGTATGGTTCCTTTATCAATAGCTCAATGTGTGTTCAATCCTTGGTGAATTTGATTCCAAGGTTGAGGACTTGCAAGCAAGTCCGCCCCCCATATTGTGTGGTGAACACTGCTCAAGAACCAAAATCACCTTCTCCATCCAGAAGAACATATTAAACCTCCCCTCTGCCTACAAACTTCTCCTCTGACATTTACTTCTTGTCAGTATAGTCTAGTATATAAGTATGATATAATAGTGTTTATTTATGGTCCTACTACTTATTGATAAATGATTTAGTGATTAAACCTCAGGGGAAGACTAATAGAATAGTTATACTAAAATAAAACTCACAATACTTGGATTTTAATGCGTGCTAGTGGTGGAAAATAGATGAATAAAATATAGTTATAGCTTTATATAAAGATAATATCAATTTATAATAGCTTTATAATATATTTCTGAATGCTAATAATTGTATAGTAGTGTTTGTTGGAGTTGTAGTAATTGAATTATGATAAAATAACTGTCAAAATCCCTCCTTACTTATACCCAAATCCACTGGAGTGCACAGACCTTCAATCCAGATGATGTCACTGCTATCCCTGGCAATTACAGAACTGTGAGGCCCCATCACCTCCCCATGGCGTCCACTTCAAGCAGTTTCAACACCCAGACCTCCAGTAAGGACCCTCCATCACTATTAATAATAACACTGATCCATACCATAAATAGAAAACCCAGATAAAAGCGGATACCATAAAGAAACAGGTAAAATAAGTAATCAAAAAGATATTTAATGAAACTAAAAGCATATAATGAAACAAATAATATGTCCAAGCCCCCAATAACATCCCCAAGCATCCATATTAACCCAGAAAAATCCTTCCAACCCATAAATCCGTGAATAACCATCCAAGGAAGTAATTTCAGTTGTCCAAACTGGGTGTATGCGCCTGATATAGGTGTCTATGCTTTTGTAGGCATTTTGAGTCCACTTATTTCGTCCATATGACCTAAAATAAGCAGAAAAACAAAGGTTATAGGCTATTAAGGGGCTAAAACCCACTTATATACATAAATATACATAATATACTGCATATTTCACTGAATATGAGATTTATGTATACATATAAGCTTATGTATGTCAATAATTACTTCATATCACTTAAGATAAGTATATTATGACTCCATTAACACCTTAATAAGTATTATTAGGCCATGGATAAGCTATTTAAACTATTATAAATTATATAATCAAATAATAATTATATATATATATAATAAAATAATATATATTATTATTTTAACCTTATTTTTAAGATATAAGCTTAATCTACTTAAGTTTATCTTATTTTAAACATAAAAATACTCAGTCATAAGGATATTTAGGCTGACACTTCTCTTCAAGTGATTCATCCAGAAGATAAAAGTCATCCCCCAAATCACCTTCACCTTCACCTTCCTACAACAACATTGGTTCTCTAACACCAGCAAGCAGTTTAACTGAGCATGATAAAAGTAACAACAACAATTCTCCTTCTCTAGCTAATCCCCAGGAAGAGTTCCATCCTAGTTCACCTTCTAAGAACCCACTGGCTGAAGACCAAGACAACCCATACTAATCTCTTGCTGATCCTTCCACCACACATCTTTCATAACCTTCAGAAGTCCAAATTCATATGGCATATAATTTTGAAGAAATTCCTATCTGTAAGTACCATAATCTTTCATACAATTTCATCATCAAAAAAAGCTACTTCTGAATAAAATTCTTCTTGTTTAGATGGCACTCCTACTCCTGAAACTACAATTGTAGTTTGCCAACCTCTTGAAACTACATTAACTCTGGAATATCTGAATATGAAACAGAGCCTAATCATAATGTGTTCCACCATGCTAAAGGCCTTTTCTCTTCATGGACCATTGAATGAGTTTTGAAGGACCCTGAGAAAGCACTTCTGTATGACCACTGGAAGATGTCAAGGATAATTAATCACACCTTTCAACATTCCATCCAAGTCTCTTCTGATTCCACCCAAAGACTACTTTTCAAACCAGTTCCAGACCATTACAACCCCTAAAATCTTTCAAGAAGAATACACTTCAAAGAATGCATTTCATTCTCCAATTCCAACAAGACACAAGAATTCCAACATGTACCAAAACAACCTCCAGAAGCTTCTTCTTCCAAAAAATTAAATTATAAAGAAGAGAAATTGATATAAATTAATAAATTGAGAAAAAAATAATAATTAGCAATTTATAAAAAAAACTTTTTATTTTTGTTTTTATTTTTTATTTCAATTTTAATTTTAATTATTTAATTTTAATTCATTTTTATCTTATTTTATTTCATTTTCAACAGATTACTACTTAAAACTACTGACATACTAAAAAAACTTGAAAAGAATTAAAAAAAATTGCTCAAAAAATATGAGAGCTGAGAAAATTAAATGAAATGAATAATAATAAGATAAAATAAATAATAATTAGAAATGGTATCCCCCAGCCAATTGATGAGCTGATTCCTAGATACCCTACCAACATCCGAGTGCACCTTGATGTGGATACACCTTTAACAAATTTATAGGATTTGAAAAATAATTTGAACATTTAAAGAAAAAATTTGAAAATGAAAAAGATAAAATGAATAAATAAAAGAAACTTGAGAAAAATTAATGAAAAAGAGAAATAGCATTTCTCAGCCAATTGATGAGCCTTTCCCCACCAATGCTTGGCCACATCAAGGTGACCCTGATGAGGTAAACCCAACTATTTTTTTGATTTCTTAAAACAAACATCACTAACAAAATTCAAGAAAGAAAAGAGAAAAAAAGAAAATAATCTAAGACTACTACAATTCCATTCCTCACAACAGATCACAGAATCAAATCCAGTTCCAAAGAAAAAAATCACTGGGTGGGCTCCCTTCAATAAGTAAAAATGCTGGGAGCTCACCAGTGATCCACCACAAAAAAGATCTAAGAACCAAGAAGCCAGTCCAATCCAGTTTAAATTCATAGAGAAATTCAAACCTGAATAAAAGCAGAGAACTAGGATTCAACTAAATAAAAAAAAGCACTTGAAACAGATATTCTGGGGTAACTGTTATAAAGAGCTTCAAGCCTATCAGTTACCACCACACTTGCCAAAATAAATGTTAGAAGCCCCCCCATGGGTATCTTCTAAAAAAACATCCACCTCACAATTCAACCAATAAACACCAAATACACCAGGGAAAAGACCAGAACTTGAAGACCACAGAAATTCAGTTTAGTCATAGGGGACTATAAACCTATTATGACAAATGCTAGGATTCAATTAAACTAAGAGTAAGGGTTGGAAACAGAAAATATGGGTTAACTGTCATACAGAGCTTTTAGCCAATCAGTTACCCCCATACTTGGCAAGATAAAATCTAGATTCCCCCCTTCTGGGTACAATCTAAAAAAAAATTGCAACACAACAGATGTACAGCATCACCAACAAAATAATTTATTAAAAGAATCATTCATAGTTTATCTTCATCACCAAGTTAGTCTTCTTATTTTCTTGTTCCTCTGGGATAAAATCTCTTCACCTGGTAAACAGCCACTTTCTTCTTCATGAATACCCCATCCGATTCTTCTAAATGATATGATCCACCTAGGAGTTGAGCTCTGACTCTATAAGGACCATTCCACCTGTCAGAGGAAATTTTGCACCACTTACTCTCAAAAATCTTATTATACACCAATACCAACCATCCAGGCTTTTAAGGATTCCTCAGCTTTGTGCCATCCTCTTATCTTTATACCTAGCTGACTGATTCCTGATCTTCATTATCCTTTCATAGGATTTTTCATGAAATTCCTCCTTCTCTTCAAGTTGCTTCATTCTGGCACATAATAAGTCTTCAGTTGAACAAAATTCATCCCAATCAATTCCCAAATACAAAATTGCCTCCAAATCTACTGGTAATACTTCCTTATGACCAAAAAAAAGTGCATAAGGTGAATATCCAGTGGTACTCTTTAAAGTAATTCTTTTGGAAAACAAAACCAAAGGTAAATAATGCTTCCACTTTTCAGCACTATCCCTACACATCTTGACCAAATCATCCTTCAAATCTTGATTCACTCATTCATCCATGCCTTCAGCTTCACGATAATAAGGTGTATCCACTCAAACCTTGGACCCAATACTAGTAGCAGACTCCTTGAATTCTTCTTCAAACTCTGGTCCTCCATCAACAGTGACCAAGTTCATCAGCCCATACCTATAAATCCACTCCTTCTTGAAAAACTCTGCTACATTCTTGGCATTCAAATTAACCAGAGGCACTGCCACAACCAAACTAGATAAATCATCCCTGGCCTTAATCAAATATCTATACCTGCCCTCTTTAATATTGACAGCATCCAAACTGACTATTCCAAACACAGATGATTCAATAGTAGCATGACCAATTTCTTTTGGTTTCAAGTGACTTATTCTTTGACACTATTCACAGGATTGGACACAAACTTGAACAGCCAACTTCATACCAGGCCAACAAAATCTGTCTTCTACTATACTATCAGTCTCTGCAGAGCCTCTATGACCAAGGTCTTCATGCAAAGGCTTCAACAACAACTCTTGACCCTTCTTCTGAGTCGCCACAACTGGAGGATTTGGGTACCTCCTACTTATTAACCCTCTCCCTGACACAGATAATCCAGGACTCTTCCTCTTGATTACCAACCAAGTATCATCATCACAACTATCTGGCCTCTCCAAGGTCAACAGATATTCCACCATAAGAAAATAAAACCCACACTGACCACAAGTCTCATCTTCAAAAACCAGAAAAATATTAGCTAAGTGCACAACCCTGTCATCAAAATCACCAAAATTCACATGAGCCAATTTACCAGCCCATCCAGGACACCAATCTTTAAATTTTGGCACATCCTTCTCCTTCCACTGAATTTTATGAGAATCCAGTGTAACAACAAAAACATCATTTTCTAAAATTGAGCCATCCTAAAAAAAAGCCCCTTCTTCATCAAAAAAACAACCTGATTTCCAGAATAAAGATCAGATCTAGCCATTTGAACCTCATGAGGGAGGTCTAAACCTTCATCAGAAACAACATTATCACCAGCCAGTTTAATCTCATGGGGTAGGGCCTAATTTTGCAGTTAAACATCCTACTGCATGTAAGAAAAATTATCAGCACCTATTTTGATGGCCATAACCACAGGAACATCTTCCCCAAACTCTTCTGATTCAGAATCTTTATCTGTTGGTGGTATTCTTGGCAGTCTATATGTCAATGTGAAATTTTTACCTGGCTTGTGTGCCAAATAAAAGGAGAAGTTCTGGATAAATTAAACCCACCTAGTCATAAGAGCATTAGGAAGAATAGAAGTGTTAATCATCTGCAACAAAGATTTAGAATCCACTTACAGCTCAAAATTCTGCCCCCACAAAACAGTCTGCAACTTCTTCAAGATTTTGGCCACATGACAGAGCTTCAACTTTGGCTGAGAATTCCTGGATTCCACCCCATTAAAAACCAAAAACTCATACCTGACTGGCCTGACCTTCTTATCTTTATCCTCCTCAGTCAGAAAAGCACTAGCAGAAATATAGCTTGAGTCCACAGCCAAATAAATCCTCCCACCCCCAAAACCATGATCCAAATTATGCAAAGAAATATCCTCTCCTACCACACTCTTCAACTTTACATATGCCTCTTCAAAATCATCATCCCACTCCCAATAAGCATCCTTCCTGGTAAACTTCATTAAAGAAGCATCCAAAAAAGGGGATTCCTTAATAACCATCTTCACATAAACACAAACACCCAAGAATCCTCTGACTTCAGTGGTATTCTTTGGTCTTGGAAATGCTTGAATCTTATTAACCTTCTTTTTTCCAAAATCCTACACTCCTTACGCAACACATTACCCAAAATCTCCAGTGCTGGTACACAAAAGTAAAACTTCAACCCAGGAACAGTCAAACAAGCCTCCTCTATGCTAAATGAAATCCTCTCCATTGTTACAGCATACTCCTACACAAAATTCCCAATACCAGGTTTTTCCATCAATACCTCATAACCATAATCAGATGTTGGCCCTTTGATTCCAACATCATCAATATAAATCATAGCATAAGTTGGTACTTCATCCTTCAAAATCAAACTCATCTGTGCCTGGTAAACGGAAACAGAATTAGTAGCTCCTTGAGGTAACCTGGTCAATCAAAACCTTCCCAAAGTAGTCTCAAAATTATTGAGAAGTCTAGAGCTCACATGGAGTTCCCTCTCATTATAAACACCCATAATATCTCCCAAAACATAACATACCCTTCCATCAAAATCCTCCACAATATTCTCTGCACTTGGTGGCATTCCAGCATCCTTGATAGTCACTCTATTCAAGGCCCTGAGATAATGAACCACCCTAAGCTTACCATTTTGTTTCTTGACATAGAACACAGGAATAGATTAACTTGAGGTTTTTTGTTAATGGAACCCTTTCCTGACCCTTTCCCTGTAAATCTCCACAAAATCATCCCTTATAGAAGCAGGAATAGGAATTGGTTTGATTTGCCAAGGCTGATAAAAAACCACTGGAATCAGATAAGGTGAACCATAAGAATGTTTCAACAAACCTCTTTTCTCCTCCACAAAAGCAATTGCCTTTTGCCTCAACACCATCACATACAACAAAAACTTCCTCTCCTCTTTAGATAAACATGCATAAGGACCAAAATTCACCACCTCCAACCTTTCCCCATTAATCCTAGAAGTTTCCACAAAATCAGGTGGATCCTTCACTAAAGGCATCACATAAGGATCTCTTGACAAAGGAGACCTCTTCAAAATTGGATTCATTCCAACTGGAATAGGCCCATTTACAGGCCTAACCCTCACTGCTACCTTCTTGTACTTAGCAGCATCCACATCCAAATCTTCAGCTTCAACAGGGGCTTCTTCAATCTTCCTACAAAAACAAACAGGGGTTTTCCTGATGTTCACAGGAGTAAGCAAGGTAATGTTTTTGAAAGAGGTAGAATAAAATCTAGCAGTGCACAACTGGGAGAACTTACTTGTAGACCCTAATCTCACCTCCCCAAAGCTTTTCCATTCCACATTCTCATTTTCCTCCTCAATATCAGCTTCAATTCCATCACTCTTCACCTCTTTAACCAAATAATCTTGAAATAATTTTTTTGAACTTCTTTCTTATTTATCTTCCGATTTTTTTCTTGATTATCTTCAAGTATCTTAAAAAAGATTTTCTTCTTTTCTTGATGGGGTGCCTTTCTGAAAACAGAAACCAGGGTTGCACAATTTCTCACATGTGTTGCCAAGGTAATTTTTTTTGAAAGGTGTAGAAATAAACCTAGCAGTGCACAATTAGGAGTAATTAATTTTAGACCCCAATCTCACCACTGTAGACAAGAAAGAGGGCTATAATGCTAAGCTATAGACACAATTCAGAGATGGGTTGGTTCTCCTTCCTAAGTGTAACTCAAAAAAGAAGCTCCTGCCACTCTAATATTTAAAGACAGTGAAAGCATGTATTGTAAGTCTGGTTATTTATTCTGGGTGTGGAGATAGAATAAAAATTAAAAAAAGAAATAAAAGGAGAATATATTTTAATATGAGCAATCAAAATTTTGGCTACATCTATTCTCAGTATGTTCTAGAATTCTCAGTCACTCCCTATTGAAGTGCTCTATCTAATAATATCCTTACTGTAGCAATAAAACAACTCTACAGCACTAATTCTGGTATGTACACCCAATATGTACAAAAAATAAAATATATCAATTGTTCTAATAATTACTAATCTCCTACACACACACACCTCTACTATTTACAAGCGAGTACTTATATACATTTCCATGTTCAGTTTCCCTTTCCTATGTTCCTACACAAGTTCAGTGCTAATACAAGTATATCAAATGGTTTCTAAATATCTCAAGGATATAAGTACATTTATTAATATGGGTTTAGGCTCCAATAGCACCTGAAACCAAAAGTTTTTAATATCCCTTACTAAATAATAGGTACTGCACCACCTTTTATACCTATTGCAATGACCCCTGCTGGGGACATGAGTATCCACTAATTGTGAAAGCCTTCATGCTTCAGCCAATGACTTTCCTATCTCAAATAGTACCTTTCTTATCTTTTTCTTCAGCTCTAATAATAAATCCTTTTATTTTCTAGCACTTCTACTTATTTTTCCTTACCCCTTTTCTATCTTCATGGGCGGGCACAGCTTCTAAAAAGCGTCTCTGCTAGCATAAATTTCTATTCTACCTCTATTGCCACTTTTGTGGGTCCATATCATAAATCTAGTACTTCCCATAACTTCTTGCAAGTACATACCATATTTCCTTTCTATTTAGCTGGTTATGTACTCACACCAATATTCTCCCCAAAGCAGCCTATAATTCCATAATACACAAAAAAAAAATCTAAAACTGTGTGTGGAGAGTCTTCCTTTTTCTGCACTATCACATCCTTTTGTTGCGTTCATGTTACCATTCTACTTGACCACCCTTTTTTTGCACTTGCTGCGTTACTGCAAGATGTGTACTACACCACCCCAAAGCTTTTCTATTCTACAGAATTAAAGCCCATATTTCCTCTTGAACTTAAAATAAAATTAATCTTGAAACCATTAAGTGAACAGAGACTTGATAAAAATCTTGATGAATAATTACAGTGAAGAGAAAAACTATACAAAGAAAGCTGAAAACCCACTTGGAATATCTCCAAATGAGCTGACCAACTACAACCTGGGATTTCCTCTGAAAGGGGTGAGGTTGCAGTACTTGGGTGATCATCCCCACCTACTCTAAAAAATTAGGCTCTCCATCAGAACCTGAGCCACCTTCAAAAAAACCAGAAGCAGCCCTATATTCCCTTCTTTTCTCATAACAATCAGGACAGTTGCACATAGAGCTAAGCTTAGTCTAAGTTTCCCAACCCTTTTCACCAGGTGAAGACAACCTCATATGCAAGTCGTTTAATCCTCCCCTGTCAACTCTAAGCTAATTCCAACTCCAGGTTGATAACCAATCATGGCTTCAAAATCCATAAATTATGAGCCACCCAAAACTTCCCTAGTGGTGCCTTTTGAAATTTAAAAGTGCACCTTCCCAGAAGTTCCACCAACATCCATATTCAAAAAATCTGCCATCCCAACCAATTCAGTCATATTTCCACCAATTCCTCTCAAATTCCCACAAATACCAGTTTTTATGTGGAGGCCAAATTGATTTGCTTTAGAAAAAGAAATGAGATTGATCTGAGAACCAAAATCAACCACCACGGTATGGTAAGGTAAACTCTTACAGTCGCCTTGCTGTAAGCAGAATCCGGAGGAGATATGTGGATTTAATGGAAAACCCCGTCCTTCCAATAAAATAACAAAGTAAGAATTCTAAATCACTAAGCTAACCAGTCCACTTGGATCTGATTGATAAAAAATAATGAAACTCTAAAATAATTAACGCTTATTGAGATTTAAAGAAAGTGGCTGTTGATAAAAGAAATACTGATAACAACAATTAAGATGTACCAGTGAAAGATCTGAAAAGATTGACTTTTATGTTTTTATAATAATTTAAATTTTTATGAGACAGCAATAATCAAGTCCCAGTGATGAAGACCTTTCTAAAGATACCCTGTTTGAAGTGTGATTTAAATTGTTGAATAGTATTTCTAAAATGTTATATATAAAATGTAAAGTTATAAGGGTATTACAAATTTATTTAATTTGTTGAGTAATAAAAAAATGAGACCGTGGTGGTTAAAGATTAAGCTGTATGATGTGTCCCCCCCCCTCAATTTCGAGTTTGAGAGGCGCTTAAGTATTCCTAGTCACGTGCCTAAGTTTTCCCCTCCAGAGCTCCCTCAGAGTCAATCCAGAGTCCGTACGGAGTCAAAGCGGAGTCCGTACGGAGTCTGTACGGACTTCTGAACTCAATTAGAACCTTAAAACTATAATAAAAAATCTAAAAAAATTAGACATAATAGAGCTACTTCCCCTTTACATACGAAACTAATTTTCGTAGTCTGCGCAGCTTTAATTACCCCGTGAAAATTCATCGAATTTAAGTAATTTCTGAAAACGTAAATATTTCTATAAAACTTTAAAATTCATTTAAAAATCTAAGAAAAATAGTAAAAATTCTGGAAAAATTTCCCAAGGTTCTTGAGTGACTCGACTTGATACTTATAAATTTTTCAGACCGTAAAAATAAGTTTTCTCCGTAAAATAAATTGTTTTTGTGTAGGCATTCGCTCGTGACCAATTTCTTCATATTTAAAACTCAAATAAATTAAATAAAACCCTTTTATATATAAAAAAATAATAACGCCAATCTTGCACACCTTAATAACTCCATTTACGTACTTAGGTGCCATACTAAACTTTAGGCTACCACAACGGAAAATCTGGGTGTGAACTGCTAGAAATCCCTTCTATTTGAGCTCCAGAGTGTCTCTTATTATTCCAGGGTTATTCTCACTTTATAACAATATACAAAATTGTATTGGAAGTACATTTATTCTCAGATTGATTATAGACAGAATATAAACTGATTCCAAATTATGCACAAGTTGATCCTACAGAACTTGATTTTGGTCCTCTGTTGAGCACAAATTGAGCACAAATTGATCTAACCTAAGCTTCACCACAGAAAAAATGGGGGGGTATTGCTAGCAATACCCCTTGCTTGAACTCCGTTGAGCCACAAATCTATGCTTGAATTATGCACACATCATCACCATGTAGGAAATTGTTTGGCCTTACATTTAGTCAGAGATTTGTCACAAATTGAGCTCAAGATGAACCTACATTGATCACCGTTTGATCTTGTAAAATCCTAATTTGATCATCAGTTAAACTCCCTTTGATCTCACTTTGATCTAACATAAGCTTTTGCATATCCAATATGTCAACTATTCACTTTCAAAAAGATTCGTAATGAATTTCACATGGAATATTAGAAACGAAACCAGTAATTTTGAGTAAATGTCTCATCAAAATGATAAATCTACAACAAAATACCATCGAAATTCAATCTGATTACTGAAAACTTTTGGTAAAGTGACTAATAGATATTTAAATTGGAAAATAATATTCCATTTCTCAATTTCAAATTCAAAATATAAATCCTCGTTTGAAATGTGAATATTGTAGATTCCTTGCCTTCCTATATTATGAGTAATATTTGAGGTATTTTACACCTTTGTAAATATGGTGTTGTGCTTCTAGAAATTATCTCTGTTTCAATTCAACTTTATTGAAGCTTGATTCCAGAATGATACATATTTTATAACTATTTTGAGAAAAAAGTCACTAGTAATGAATTTAGCCTTTTATCTGTCCTTTATTAAACCTCACTTAATCCTACTTAAATCCAAATTGACCCACAAAAACCTTATTTGGGATATTTTTTAGCCCAGGATGATTCAAGATTGGAGCAAAATATTATTTTAAATATTCAATATGCCTATTGATTAAATTTCTTCAAGCTTACTTTAAATTCACATTAACATTAACTTTCACAGGAAATATTAAACACAAATATTGAAAATATAGTATTTAAAATCATAATAAATATAATATAATATGCTTACAACAAAATTTTCTTTCTGGATTAATTGAAACAAAAAATTGTTCATTTGTGAAAATAGAAAAAATACTATCCATCCTGAATTTAGAATTCATTTTTAAAAATTTAATGCCCCCTCACTTTCAAGTTTATCATGTATTTCGAAAATTATATTTTTAATAATTTTGTGATTAGTACACCTGAGATATAAACTTGGGGATATCAAAAACTAAAACATCAGCAAATTAAAATGTTTTTTATTGTTATGAATGGAAATAATGATTGAAAAACACCATTAGAGCAAGTTTGATTTTGAATAATAGGCATACTTTCTCATGTAAATTTCAATAAAAATAATTTTTATTCTTACATAAGTTGCGGTGGATACATTTGAGCTCAAAAAGAATTAAAATTGACAAAATAAGACTTCTTTAATTCATATTCAAAAATGAAATCACCCTTCATTATCTACCTGTAAACTATTTTAAATTGAATAATTTCAAAGTCAGTATATACTGATGTTATTTTTTCTTCTAAAAAATTTATTATATAGATTAATAGTCATAAACAGTTGACATAGATGTTAAATTTATATAAGCAATCTTTAATTCATAAAATGATAAAACTATCTTTTATGTAAAAAGTGATGAAGGAAAAAAATATTATTGAATTTTTGATGCACTATCAATAAAATTGAAGATAGAGCATATCAAAAGTTTGAACTTAATTTCAATTTTGATATCATCATTTTATTTTATTTTACTTGAGTAGAAAACAGATTTTAAATCTCAATATAATTTTAAATCCCATTAGTTTGTAGATTTCAACATTTGAAACTATGAAATAAATATTTATGAAAGAATTTTACAATATTTGCCCTTCTAAAAACTCATAAATCCAACTTCAAATCTTCTAACCTTCACAAGTAACCACAATGCATTCTGAAAATACTCTATATTTAAATAATTAAAGGTAAATAAAATTATGTTTTTATTCTTTATTTCAATTTTTGATAAATAATATATATATATACATATATATATATATATAATTTCTTAAAAAGTCTAAGAGGGAACTTAATAGTGGTTTTGGCATTAGATATATAGATTCAACTTTCAAAAAATTTGTTTGGAATAAATTACAAAGACAAAAAGGATATATTTTGATGAAAGAATACTGATTTAGGTTCTCTTAAAATATTATTAACCATTTTTATGGAATATTAATCCATGGTTATCATTCTTTATGATATTATCATAGAATTTTTTCCTTTTTTAATATAATGATTTTCTATTGTGTGGTATGTAGGCTAAGATAAGTTTAAAAGATTTATTGAAGATATATATACCAGAAACAGTATAATCTGTAGATTTATAACTATAACTTACTTTTCTGATGTTTTAAATCATTGATAAGTAGCTCATGTATTACACAAGTAAATAAGTATAGTCTCTGGAAATAATTCCTTGTGAATTTCAAATTTTTTGTTATTCTTAAAATCATTACTCAAATAAACTAAAAATTTCTTCAAATATTGATTGAAAGAAGGAGTTACAAAATCTTATTTTGTAGTTATAAAAGTTTGAGTTATTTTTCATATTATCAAGTATAATGAACATTTGTAAATTTTAACTTGAAAACTAGTGATCATAGCAAAGTAATACTGGAAGAATCAGATAAAAAGGGTGGAATAAAGTCAATGCACAACAGGAAATGATACAAAATTGTTGATTTTTATCTCATAAAATTCAACTTATTTTTAACATATTTTACCACCTTTAGATAATGTTTAGTGGATTTTAACATTATTATAACAAGCAAACTTAACAATGTTTTGATTTTTTTAACAAAAATAAATATTGTTAGATCATTTTTTTAAAAAATATGACTTATTTTAATGCTTTATCTACAATAGTTAGTAGTTTTTTTTGCAGAAATTACTTGTTTTGATATTCTATTTTTGAATTTTTTAAGAGACTTCATTGCTTTAAAGTTTTGTAATAATTTTTCATTAAAGCATCATATTTTAAATCTAGAGAATTGGTTTTGAAATAATATATATTTTCATGTTAATTGACTCATTATTTTTGGATTGATAAATTATGTTAAAATTGGGATTGCTTATTTCTAGTGAGTGTACATCATAGTTTGTTTTCAAATCAAAGATTAATAAATGGTGAAATTTGGTAAAATTCTAAATATCTTTTAAAACTTTTTGATTTAAATAATGTTTAATCTTATGTAATCATTCTATAAGTAGAACACAGTTAAAATCTGATAATGGTACATTGCTTTCAATTTCTAATACTAAAATTCTATTCTACTTGAAACAATGTAAACTAAAGCTTGGTATCTCATAAGAAACTCACAATTTTCAAAAATCATATTTCCAACTTTTTAAACATGATACACATTAAAATATATTTTTAGAATAATTTCCTAATTAGTTTCAAATACTAGAAAATAATGACCTCAATTTATTTTAATACTTAAACCATTCTGATGAGTGAATTTCGCAATCCTCTAAGTAACATATGGTTACCATTTATACACATATGCATGATTTCTCCTTTTGTTTAATTTTAGCTGAATCTAAAAAGTAAAATCACATGTTGAATATCATCTATAGATAAACTTCTTATATTAGAAGCTAATATTTCATATGAGAAATTTGTTATTGAGTTTGGGAAACATTAATAAGTGTTGGGTATTATAATTGAGCCATTTATTCAAGTAAATAAAAAAGGATGACCTTCTAAATATTTCATATATATATATATATATATATATATATATATATAATAAAAATTAATTATATAGTAGCATTTAACCATGTTTTTATACTAATGTCATATAAAAAAAGGGATTGAACTAAAACTTTCAGTAAAGAAAATAAAAATAAGATAAGTTAATATTCTTGTGTATATTCTCATATTTTTGAAATGGCTTACTTAAGGGAGAAAATTATTTGGTTTTAGAGTACAAGAATTTCTAGATAAAAATCTTCACAATATAGTTTGACCCTCTCAAAAAGAAAATTCCTCAAATTTTACTGTCACATTTTATATATTTGTTAAGTAATAGAAAATGGAGTTGTGTCTTTGACAATAAAGCTTTAGAAAATGAAATAAATGATTTAAATTTATAATATAATTTTTGAAACAATAAATCATGTATTCAAAAAAAATTATATATCTTACAATCAAGATAACAGTATTAATTAAGCAACTCTAGCAACTTTGGAAAGAAAACAAGAAAAAAATAATTAGTAAAATGCATAAGTTATTTTTAGAATTTAAGGAAACTTAATAGCTCTACCTGTAAACTAGCCTTAAAGCAGGTTTGGATTTAACATGTGGAAATTCATACATAGTACCCTTCCATCATTAGAGCAGAAAAAATTTATGTAGTTTTATTTTTTTAATTTATAATAGTATTTTTATTTTTGGCTTTTTCATTAGTATAACTATATATTTTTTAACTTTTTTGTTTTTCATAACATAAGTTCAAAGCTGCACATCACTACTTCAAGATGAAACTCCATATAATGTAATCAATGAATGATATATTATAATGAATTTTACTAGAGACTTTTCAAAAATGGTGATTAAGAATACTTATTATAATTTTTTAAATTTTTATTATTATTCTATCTCTTGAAAGGAGATGGCCATATCTCAATTTAATTAGTTTTTCCTCAGAAAAATTTATTCTTGATCTAAATAAAATTGCATCACTATTAACTAGATGTTATTCTACAATTTTAACAATTTTTTTATCTGAACATAGTTGAAAGTATGTATAAATTAAAGTGTTTCCACATAGTCTTACTATTATCCCACCATTATTTTCACATTTAGATTTCATTATAACTGTAAAATAAGTTTTTCAATAATTTTAATAATACCTTAATATTTAATAATTTAGTTACATAGTAGATTTTTTATCCTTTTTTTATATGAGGCTTATTATATAAACACTACTTTTAGATTTTATCCATTTTGATGTCTGATAATTTAAATTTTCATTTAACTACCCAAATTATATCAAAAAAAATTCAAAAGTATATTTTTTTAATGTACTCTTTTTGATAAACTTATCATTTCTTATAGGTTATTCTTCAACTATTTATTGTAATTAATTACCCACTCATTTATGGTCTGTTATTGTTGTTCATTACATACAGACAAAATAAGGATACTCTCATATTATATTGGAGTTTTAAATTAAAAAGTAAATACTAGTGGCTGGTATTAAATATGAAGTTGTTATAACTAAGTTGAACATTAATTAATTATTAAATGGCATTTTATATTACAAATTTTATTGAATGTATATAAAAATAACACTCAAGAAATATATATAAGATATATATATAACCATTGTATATCAAAAATGAAGTACTTATCAACATGGTCTTTTTAAATGATTTTCAAATTTACTTAAAGAGACATTAATATTACCAATTCAAATTTTATATCAAATACAACAATATTATTATTTCATTTTTAATTATTTTACAAAAAATTTGAGTTTCAAAGTAATTTAATTCAGTATTTAATGAATGTTTTTGAAAAATATTTTTAAAAATAGAAATAACCCCTCACAAAAAAAAATATAATTTTTTTTACTTACAATTTGCACCATATTTCTTCCCTTAAAATATTTGTATTCTTCTAACAAAAATATTTTTTAAATAAATTTAAAATTTTTTTCATTATTCAATTACAAAATGTCAAATTTATAATTTATTTTACCTTACTAAAAAATTTAGTTGAAAATTTAATTTTGTATTTCCAAAAAATAAACTTAAATGTCAAAAATTAAAAAAACAAAATTATAAATATAATTATGAGAAAGAGGTAGATTAAATTTATAATATTCATATAAAAAAATTCATATATTTTATGGTGTTTGAATTTTAAATTTAATGTATTAAAAAATAATTATTAAATAACCAAGCCAAATGAAATTGGCTTGGATTTTTGGTATCACTAGAACTTATTTTTTTTCTTATACTCACATTTTAATTTTTAATTTTTTTTTTTTTTCTACATTTCTCATTTTTTTTATGATTTTTTATGTTTTAAGACCGAAGTTGCTTTCAAACAACTTCGGTCTAACGTTTCTCTCACTTTCCCACCAGATTGCACCTGGTAGGGAAAGTCGCTTCCATTTTAGAGACCAAAGTCCCTTGCAGGGACTTTGGTTTCTCTGTGTGCATTGCACAGCCAGTTTTTTTCTGGCTGTGCAATGCACTGCATGCAGCACATGCAACACGCATCGCTGCTGCAAGTAATGCGCATTGCATGCAACGCGCTTGTCTGCTGCATGCAGCGCGCATTGCACATGCTGCGCATATCTCATGCAGCTGACTTGATATCAGCTGCATGAAATATGGTAGCGATTGTGCAACGCGCGTTGCACACTGATTTGGCCACCTCCCAACCTAGTAAATTAGCTGGGAGGGTGGCAAACATTACAGCAAGCAATTGAAGTCGCTTTTAGCGACTTCGATTGCTTGAAAGAGACACTTCCAGCCAGGGGAAACCTGGCTGGAAGTACTAAATTGCAATGTAAGGGACCCAAGCCAATTTCAAAGGCTTGGGTCATAAATTAAGGTTTCTAAAAATCAGCCAGTATAAATCTGGCTGCAATAAAAAGTAAATTTTTTAAATAAAATACATAAAAAAATAAAAATTTGATCAAATAAAATATACAACACTCTTCAGCCAGTAAGAAACAGCCTTCCATTGTTACACATAGAAACAAAATCAAATGTTTCTTTCATCAACATTGGCCATGTTTCAATATTTTGAACCAAGTAAGATCAGGAAAAAGGTCACGGCAAAAAAATTGCATAATTAAAAGTCTCCCAATTTAATATGGTGCTGAGGTTCATATTTTAGAAATAGGTGGTGCACATTATAGTTTCCTTTAAAAAAATTCAAAAATGAATTAATTTTGGCGCAATGTAAATTTAAATGTGATGAGTGTATGTTTTTTAGCTACGTGAAACATGGTAGCTAGAATTATGTGGCGTCAATTTTTTTTAGATGTGAAATTCAGTGTTCCACAAATGTGCATCTGTACAACATGCAGCCAAGTAAATTCTAGCTGGAATTAGTATATGCATAGGAAAAAATGATCATGCTGTGTACAGTGCCTTGGCAACATCATTCTTGGAATTTAGATGAAGTTTATCATATGACTTGGAGAGCTGCATTTTTTTGAAAATGTGATCAGTGAAAATTCATGATATATACATCTGTTTGCCACCCAATTTATTTTTCCTTTCTCTTTCTCACTTACCTTTTTCAAAAATTATCAATCATATTTTTGCTTTATCATTTTGAATTATTGGTACTATTTTCTTGACCTTATCTGATTACCGGTAAGCAAATTTTTCTTGCTATTGCATTTCATATCATTTTGGTTTGTTACACTTTTTTACACTTTTGACAAGTTAATCTAATGATTCTAATTCTGAATTTATTTTTATGGTATCTTTTACTGTACCCTTTCGATTCATTATAAAATAATTCTTTTTCAGTTAACTTAAAGTTTTTTTATTTGTTTGTCAATTTACTTTTCTTTATTCCTTATCAAAAATGTTCAATTTATTTATCTAACCATTTATTTTTTAAAACAGTGATTATAAAATAAACTTTATAATTAATTTTGATCAATCAGCTACAAATGGAAGAAGATTTTATAGACATGTAAGTTCATGTTTTGCTTATCATTTTTCTATATTTCTTTAATACTTTCTCAACCATTATATTATTAATATGAAGAGTAAAACATCATCTCGTACTTGCTGAAAGCATACAGGATAATGTTTTGCTTTTCATAATAATAATTAGATTGTTTGTACTTTACCTTTAATTTATTGATTTTTAAGTTGTTTCAAAGTCTTGTACTTGCTGAAAGCATACAGGACAATGCTACAATTTAAAAATTAATAATTTATTGAAGTATAACTTTCTAAGTCAATATATTGATCAGAGCAAGATTTTTCATTTTATATATGTGGATATCATAATTCCGTAAATTTTTTAATTTTACTAGTGTATTGGAGTTATACTTTCATTATATTATTAATATTAAGTGTAGAGCCAAATCTCGTACTTGCTGAATGCATACAGGATAAAGCTATACTCTTTATAGGTATAATTTAATAAAGTATACCTTTGAAACGCTTTCTTAATATTTGAAATAAAGAAAAAGTATATAAATTTACTAATATGTAGATATTCTAACTTTTGTATTTCTAATATTGAAGATATGATAAAGTTAAAGGTATCATTGACTGATAATTGAAATTATGTTACTATTTTCTAATTTTTGATTTTTTTCTATTTTAAATCAAAATTGAATTCACTTAGGATTGAACCATGAATGAGTAACAATTTGAAAAAAAAAACGGCCAGGGAAGAACTCTAACAATAGGTGGGCAAAAGACATTGCTACTGGAATGAAACTTGTAAATGCTCTTGGAATGGATACAAACGGGAAGAAGCCACATTTCTATGCACGATCTTATGCAAATAATATGACAGATTGCAATAATTATTACAATTTTTTTCCTGGATGTAGTATTTATAAACCCAAAGGTGTCTTAATACCTAATGTTCTTGTGCAGACTTTTGAAATTCATGAGCTCAAAGAACTAGATATGTTAGAAGCTACGGTGCGATGCATTAAGGATCATTCTTACTGCGAACATGAAATTAAAAATAATGGTTATCATCAAAGAGCTGGTGGTTTTGGAAAAATGTTTGGTGGTGGCTTTACTTTAGATAGAAAGAAATCTTTACATATTTGTAAGTATCACTTTTTTTAATTTAAATACTGAATTTTTGAATGCTTTTCCTTGCAGATGAATACACTGATGATATTGTAAAAACGGATGAATATAAAAAA
This sequence comes from Hemileia vastatrix, assembly GCA_030280995.1. Lineage (NCBI taxonomy): Eukaryota > Fungi > Basidiomycota > Pucciniomycetes > Pucciniales > Zaghouaniaceae > Hemileia > Hemileia vastatrix. The sequence goes on along the minus strand of JASXTE010000018.1, from coordinate 14,329,333 downwards.
CGAATGAAGAGGATTGCAATGTACTTTGAATATTTTTTTAAAAAAATATCATATGTAAAGTACAATGAGGCAACTTGTCAGCCAGGCTATTCCAGGAGTCCAGTAAATGATATATAAATTATAAAACCTTAAAGAGTGGGTAAGACTTGTATTTAATGAATATAACTTAATATTTTATTGCATAATGAAATTATATAAGAATTTTATTATATACAAGTGTTACATTAAATTTATTGGTTATATATATTTTTATATATACAATTAAAATTGAGCATAATATAATATATTCTACAAATAATGGCGCATTTTTATGTATTTAATAATTATAAATTTATATTTAATTAATTAAAAAACATATATTATAATTATAAGTGTAAAATTGACTTATAATATAATTAAATTAATTATTTAAATTTATATAATAAATAACATCTTTCATATAGTATTAAACAATAATTAATGGCGCTTCTTTTGACCCTTAATTGTGTCAGGAAGAAAATCAAATAAATTATAATACTTATTTTATAAAATAGTATTATAAATTCTCAAATTAAATTAATTAATTGTTTCAGTTAAACTAGTTATTAAATTACATAGTGAAAACAATTAATAAATATTAATTTACACTGAATTAAAATGATTGCATGCCTTGTTACGTCAAAACATGTTATTTGTTTCACTTATAAATGCTGAAAACAGATTGTAATACTTGTTTTGATTTGTTTTTCCCATAGTTCTTAGATAACAGGGTTGTTTAGTTACTCATTATTTTGTATTAATTGATTTGGGAAATTTGGGATGGGAATTTTATATTCTTAATTGGGATTCTTATTATTTTTCGTATAATTTTCTCTTAATTACTATGTTACAGATGTCTTCTTTTATCTTCTTGTTTTACTTCATTACTATTTTGTATATAGTCACTTGTAGCGCTTCAGAGGACCCATTGCCTATAAAAGGGCCTTGGATAATCCCCTGTAGAAATATCACTTACTATACACTCAACAAACTTGAAAATATTTTCTATTACATTTATATTATTTTTTATTAGTATTATAACTCTAATTAAAATTCTATATAATTAACCAGAGGTTGCCTTAAGTCTGATAGTACTCATAGTGTTTGCCGCGCAGAAACCCTTACACCAAAATAATATTATTTAAAACCTTCACTTTTGTCATCTCTCAAGTTACTTGTGGTTGCCTTCCTTTAAATAAATTAAATAATTTTTTATATTTTATTTCTTTTATTCCTCAAAGCCGTTCTCCTTGTCCTCTTCTATCTCTTTCTTCCCCTTTTTCTTCCCTCTTCTAGACGACTGACCGACAACTGGGGGCCTTTCCAAATGACGACGACGATCGAGCCTGGCGACGAACGACAAAACGCACGGACCACCTAGCAAAACGAAACTTTTGCCGCGACTGTGTTTCGAACTTGGGTTCGACATCTTAGGTTTATATATTATTAATTTTTATATTATTTTGAAGTGATTTTTCGATCACTATAGTAAGTTCACCTTTGCGCCTCTCACTCATATTACTATATTTTTATTGCAATAACAGTGATTGTGGCTTAATTGCTGATTCACTGAGTGTAAGTGTTCAATTTTAAATTTTTTTTTTCCTAGTTGACCATTATAGAGTGTTAAATCCTCTTAGTCCTAGAAGAATTGACATTATTATTAATACAAATTGAATTATTAATTTAATTTTTTTTATTATTAATTATTGTTAATTTTGGTTGACTTAAAATTACATTGTGCTTAGTCCTAAATATATTGCCATATTTAATATTGGTAATTAATTGGTTGAATTAACTTACTTGTTATTCCCAATTTAACCTTGCAATCCATTTTTTTTAAAATAAATTTTTTAATTATTACTTTATATTGAAAATTATTTCTATAATTTAATTAATTAAATATTTTTTTTTATTATTTGGAGCAATTATTGACTAACTTTGATTATTTTTTTATAAAGTACAAAGTAAAATATAAATCTTCCCACTAGTATATCCAACAATTTGGCAGAAAAAATGGATAACATGCAAGTGGATGAGATAGAAATTGACTATGATGCTGACACTGTAAGTTCTTCTAAAGTTGGTCATAAAAAATCTTATGCTAACACAAAGAATTCACATACTGCAGTATGTGGAAATGACAGGAAATGCAAACAAACCAAACCCCCTTCCCCCAGTACCACAGAAGGAAGTAAAGCCTCTAGTGCCTCAAGAAGGTCTTCCAAAAGGCTTCAAAATAAAAAAGCTTCCTCTGCCACAACAAATCAGCAACCTATCCAGTCATATAAAAGAGTTGAAGACAGAAAATATGACGTACAAAGCAAAGGTAGACACATTGTGGGATCAGGTCCAAGAACTCAGGAACCAGATTCAGGCCCAGGCCCCTCCTCAGTTGCCTCCCAATCAGCCTCAATTTCAGGCTCAACCTTCACAGCCACCCAGCTCAACCATCCAAAATCCAAATACTATGCAAGTAGAGCAATGGAAATGGGATTATCTAATGAGTCACTACCAACAGAATGTGCAACACCCTCCTCATCATCAGCCTGGCCCATCCAGAACACCCAATTTCCATCCACCTCCTCATCCCTACCAACAAGGCAGGAGAAAGAAGGCCCAAGCACAATCCCAAACCCAGTCCCAGGGGAAGTTTCCTCCTCTGCCATGGTAAGTAATTTGGTTGATAGTCACTTGGGTATGTTTTCTAATAAATCTTCTTCTGCAGGTAATATTATTGAACATGGTGAAAGAACAGTTAAACCTGTTAAAAGACAGCTTCCTGTAACTAGTAGCCCTATTGATGTAATTAGCAAATTGTCATTTGATGAACCTTTACATTTAACTTCTACATCTTTAATTAATCCTTCTCTTGCAATTAAAAATGATTCTGTTCCCCCTGAAATCTATACCTTAATTGAAAAAACTTCTGAGGAAATATTGAAAGATACCCTTGATTTTAATATTGTGAAAGACAAACATGTGAGAGATGTGTTAATCCATGAAAATGATAGATTAAATAATTTACACTTGCAATGTAAAGTGAGTTCTTCTGTACAAGATACAGCTTATTTAAAAATCAAAGAAACCTTGAATATTGTTCTTAGTCAGCAAAAACAAATAAGAAGTGACCGTAGAGCTATCTCAGATAGAAATATCAGTCTACATAAGACCTTGAGTGAATTGAAACCCCTTATTGAGGAAAATTATTCATTCAAGAATGAAATAAAATCTCTACAAAATGAGTTTAAGAAGCTAAAAAATGATTTCCATGAACTAAGTACCAAACACTCAGTTTCTGAGGACAGAAATGTTCTATCTCTTGCAAAAGTAAATGACCAGATGTCTGAAATTCCAAGAATAAGAAACTATGTGTCTGACCTACAGGAAAAGTTCTCAACCTTATCCATCAATAATGAATTAAATGAGATTTCTGCAAATAAGCTGCATAAAAATAAAGGGAAAAAACCTGAACAAAGTTCATCTTTTCTTCCTCATATTTCAACCATTAAACAAACTGACAATGAGTCTGTGAAATCTTTTGCTACTAGGAAAAAATCTTGTGATGGTCATGCACCAGCTGTTTCTGTAAATAATGAAATTTCTGAACACCTGGCTAAACTTCAGGAATTATTACTAATGAATAATTCAAACCAAAAAGTGGACCATCCCAGTAGTCAGAAAAATTGGCCTAAGTTAGACCAATATCCTACCTTTGATGGTGATTCTTCCTCTGATTGGCAACACTTTATCCAGAGAATTGATAATTTAAAGAGATCTTATAAACTACCTGATGAGGAAATTGTTTCTAAGCTAATTTCTTTATTTTCCAATGTAGCCTTGATGTGGTATGAATCTGTCCTCTTAGATAACAATCATTATACATGGAATGATTGGAAATCCTTGATTGAGAATCAGTTTGGTGGTTCAAAATTCCGGTTAGCTCAGCAGAGACTGTATGAGAATACTAGATATGTATCCTCCTCTGTTGAAAAGCCCATTGTTTTTCTGATGAAAGTAACTAAAATCCTTAGAGCAATTGATCCAAAGATGGATTATGATATTTGGAGAGATAAAATCTTGTATAAATTACCAAATTCTCTTAGGGATTTGATTGTTGCTAGAACTGAGCATGTAAGGGAAAATTCTTCTTTCATTAACATCTGTAATGAAGTACTACTCAACCATAGATATGAACCAAAGAATTACCTTAGTAAATCTTATAATGATCAGAATAAACCTTCTATAAAGCTCCCAGAAAAATCTGGTAACCCTCTGCCCCAGTTGCACCTAAAAAATATGCAACAAATACTTGTTATAAATGTAACAAACCGTGGCAGAAGGGTCATGTTTGTGACAAGAAAATTCATCTTCTTGAACAAAATGAAGACACTGATGAACTTGAACTTGATGTCAATAATTCTTCCAGTGACTGTGAAAGTAATATATCCTATGACAATGAATCTGTTAAAGATGTTTTAATGTTGGAACATGATGTCCATTATTTAAATAATATATCTGAAGATTGTGTATTGAATTTATCTTCAGTAGAAAATGGTGAGATAATTAAAGATATTACTAACAATTCTATTCCCATATCCCCTTTAAAGGCACCTGTTATCATTAATGGTAAAAATGTTGATGTAGTTCTTGATTCTGGTGCTGGAGGAAGTGTAGTATCTGAAAAAGCTTTGGCTTCAGTGGATAAGGAATATTTGAGTAAATTATTGCCTATAACTTCTGAAAAATGGAGAGGGTATGGTTCTACCTTATTTCCTATTGGCAAATACAAAACCTCTGTATTCTTCAAATATAGTGGTGGTTTTGTCAGAGCTATTTGTGAGTTTGTTGTCATGAATAATGATAATTTGAGCAATTGGTTTATTATGGGAAATGATATTTTAACCATGTTTGGTGTGAAACTGGATCCAGAAAATAATTGCTTTACTTTAGGAATGAATGTGAAAAGAAAATTCAAAATTTCTTCTCCTAGACCTTCTGGGCATTTGTTGAAATCTTGTAACTCACTGACCCAATGTAAAGGTAGAACAACAACTGAAATGGATGATTTATTACATGAAATAAATACCGCTTCTTTTGGTGAACAGTTGACTAGTGAACAAAAGGATTCTATTGTTGCCTCTATTACCTCTTTCCCTATGGCTTTTGCTCATGGTTCTCATGTCTTGGGAATTGTTCAGGAAGAGATGAAAATTACCTTATCCTGTAATTTGAGTGATATTCCTCCTTCCCTTAAGAAAAGCCCATATCCTGCTTCTCCATCAAAAAGAAAAGATATTGAAGATAATATTGAAACATTATTGAAAATGAATATCATTGAGAAAGTGGATGTCACCCCCAAATATTGTGTCATCTCCCCAGTCTTAATTTCTTATGAAAAAGATAAAGCTAGATTATGTGGAGATTACAGAGCTTTAAATACTTATACTGTTGATGATATTTATCCTTTACCCAGAATTAATTCAATACATGCTACCTTGCAAGGTGCAAAATTTATTAGTTGTCTGGATGGTAATAAAGGTTATCATCAAGTTCCAGTTGAGAAAAATTCTCAAAATTTATTGCTTATTGCTACTCATATGGGAATATATAAGTATGTTAGGATGCCATTTGGCCCTAAAAATGATCCTTCAGTTTTCCAGAAAGTCATGGATAACACTTTCCATCAAGAAATTATTGAGGGTTGGCTCATGGTTTATATTGATGATATTATTGTTTTTTCTAAAACTTTTGATGAACATATGATTCACTTGAATAGAGTTTTCCAAAAAATGGATGAAATCAATATGACCTTATCTTTAAAAAAGTGTAAATTTGGTTTTCAATCTTTGAAAGTCCTTGGCCATGTTGTGTCAGGCTTACAAATTTGTGTAGACCATAATAAAGTTGCTGCCATTCAAAATGTGAAAGCACCAACTTCTGTAAGAGAAATCCAAAGTTTTTTGGGTATGTGTGGCTATTATAGACAATATATTAAAAATTATCAGGTCATAGCCTTGCCTCTTACAAAACTAACCAGAAAAGATGTTGCTTTTCTCTGGAATAATGACTGTCAGAAAGCTTTTAATACATTGAAAAGTTGCTTAATGACAGCCCCTATATTGGCTCTTCCAGATTTTAACAAGCCATTTTTACTTTATACAGATGCTAGCTTTATTGGTCTGGGTGCTGCCCTTCACCAAAAGCAAATTATTAATGATAAATCCTCAGAGGTTGTAATTTGTTATATTTCAAGAACCTTAAGAAATAGTGAATTGAAATATGGTGCCACTCAATTGGAGTGCTTAGCAGTTGTTTGGGCTCTTGAGAAACTTCATTACTACTTGGATGACCAAAAATTTGAGCTGGTAACTGACTGTAGTGCTGTGAAATCTCTCTTAAACCTCAAAACACCTAACAGACATATGTTCAGGTGGCAACTTGCTGTTCAAGAATACAGAGGAAGGATGACTATTATCCACAGAGCTGGAAATGTTCACTCTAATGTTGATATGCTCTCCAGATTGCCTCTGCCAAATAATGACTCCAATCCTGCTTATGTACCTGACGATGACACTGTTCATATACATGGTATATTTATAGTTGATATGGAAGAAGAGTTATTACAGTTAATACTGGATTCATATGATAAAGATTCTGACTTAAATAAATTAGTTACTATTTTGAATGATCCTAAGAATGCTTCAATTCAATCATTAATAAAAACTCTTCCTGCAAAGTACCAAAATGCTTTAAATAAAGGAAAGTTTTCTATTGAAGATGGTTATATATATTATAGAAGGAAGCTTACCAATGTAATTGTTATTCCTCCTTCAATGAAAGAAACTATCCTCAAACTTTGTCATGATGACATATTAGCTGGTCATTTTGATCTTGAAAAAACATTAATTAGAATCAAAAACACTGCATGGTGGGCTAATATGTCTGAAGACACAAAATTATATGTTGAATCTTGTGATTCCTGCCAAAAATCTAAAAGGTTAACAGGTAAGAGAGCAGGGTTATTACAACATATTGAAGCACCTAGTGCTCCCTGGCAAATCATTAATATGGATTTTGTCACTGGTCTTCCTGTTGCAGGTAAAGACAGCTTTAACTCTTGTTGGGTAATAGTGGATAGATTCACAAAAATGTGCAAATTTATTCCAACCCACAAAGATGTATCCACCAAAGAATTAGCTTTCTTATGGTGGTCTTACATGTTTAATATTATTGGTTTTCCAAAAGCCATTATCTCTGATAGGGATCCAAAATTCACTTCTGAGTTTTGGACCTCTTTGATGGATATTTGTGGCTGTGAGTTAAAATTGTCTACAGCTCATCATCATCAGACTGATGGTCTAGCTGAAAGAATGATTCAAACTCTGGAAGATATGATTAGAAGGTATTGTGCCTTTGGTTTAGAATATAAAGACAATGACAGATTTACTCATGATTGGGTCACTCTTTTGCCTGGTCTTGAATTTGCATATAATAGCACTGTTCATTCTGTCACTGAGAAAAAGCCTTATGAGCTTTGGTTAGGTTATGTCCCAAACACTCCTGATCAGATTCTCAATAATAAATTACCTAAGTTGGAACTACACCCTGGTGTAAAATCTTTTATGCAAATGCAACAGCTCTGCAGAAAACATGCTCAGAGTTGTATTGATAAAGCATTTGAATATGAAAAGAAAAGATGGGATAAATCCCATAAAGAATACACATTTAACAAGGGTGATGAAGTGTTGATCTCTACTGTCCATTTCAATTTACAAGGTAACCACAAATTAAAAGATCCTTTTGTAGGACCATTTGTTGTTAAAAGAATGGTTGGTGATAATGCAGTAGAAGTTGTATTGTATTCTCCATATGATAGGAAACATCCTGTCTTTCCCATTTCTTTACTTAATCCTTATACTTCCAACAGTGACTTATTTCCAAAAAGAAGAGGAAGACCTAAGAAGAACCCTCAGGAAGTCACAGAAACAGCAGAAATTGATAAAATTCTCAATGATAGAATTATCACTTCTGAAAGAGGTACTGAATATTTATTGAGATATAAGAACAAATCATCTGAACATGATGCATGGATACCTGGCAAAGAAATTTCAAATCTGCCTGCTCTGTTGAAAAAATACAAAAAGAAAAAATCTTAGCATTTTTTTTTATTGTTTTTTTAGAGTGAGGGAGTGTCAGCCAGGCTATTCCAGGAGTCCAGTAAATGATATATAAGTTATAAAACCTTAAAGAGTGGGTAAGACTTGTATTTAATGAATATAACTTAATATTTTATTGCATAATGAAATTATATAAGAATTTTATTATATACAAGTGTTACATTAAATTTATTGGTTATATATATTTTTATATATACAATTAAAATTGAGCATAATATAATATATTCTACAAATAATGGCGCATTTTTATGTATTTAATAATTATAAATTTATATTTAATTAATTAAAAAACATATATCATAATTATAAGTGTAAAATTGACTTATAATATAATTAAATTAATTATTTAAATTTATATAATAAATAACATCTTTCATATAGTATTAAACAATAATTAATGGCGTTTCTTTTGACCCTTAATTGTGTCAGGAAGAAAATCAAATAAATTATAATACTTATTTTATAAAATAGTATTATAAATTCTCAAATTAAATTAATTAATTGTTTCAGTTAAACTAGTTATTAAATTACATAGTGAAAACAATTAATAAATATTAATTTACACTGAATTAAAATGATTGCATGCCTTGTTACGTCAAAAATGTAATTTGTTTCACTTAGAAATGCTGAAAACAGATTGTAATACTTGTTTTGATTTGTTTTTCCCATAGTTCTTAGATCACAGGGTTGTTTAGTTACTCATTATTTTGTATTAACTGATTTGGGAAATTTGGGATGGGAATTTTATATTCTTAATTGGGATTCTTATTATTTTTCGTATAATTTTCTCTTAATTACTATGTTACATATGTCTTCTTTTATCTTCTTGTTTTACTTCATTACTATTTTGTATATAGTCACTTGTAGCGCTTCAGAGGACCCATTGCCTATAAAAGGGCCTTGGATAATCCCCTGTAGAAGTATCACTTACTATACACTCAACAAACTTGAAAATATTTTCTATTACATTTATATTATTTTTTATTAGTATTATAACTCTAATTAAAATTCTATATAATTAACCAGATGTTGCCTTAAGTCTGATAGTACTCATAGTGTTTGCCGCGCAGAAACCCTTACACCAAAATAATATTATTTAAAACCTTCACTTTTGTCATCTCTCAAGTTACTCGTGGTTGCCTTCCTTTAAATAAATTAAATAATTTTTTATATTTTATTTCTTTTATTCCTCAAAGCCGTTCTCCTTGTCCTCTTCTATCTCTTTCTTCCCCTTTTTCTTCCCTCTTCTAGACGACTGACCGACAACTGGGGACCTTTCCAAACGACGACGACAATCGAGCCTGGCGACAAACGACAAAACGCACAGACCACCTAGCAAAACGAAACTTTTGCCGCGACTGTGTTTCGAACTTGGGTTCGACATCTTAGGTTTATATATTATTAATTTTTATATTATTTTGAAGTGATTTTTCAATCACTATAGTAAGTTCACCTTTGCGCCTCTCACTCATATTACTATATTTTTATTGCAATAACAGTGATTGTGGCTTAATTGCTGATTCACTGAGTGTAAGTGTTCAATTTTAAAAAATTTTTTTTTTCTAGTTGACCATTATAGAGTGTTAAATCCTCTTAGTCCTAGAAGAATCGACATTATTATTAATACAAATTGAATTATTAATTTAATTTTTTTTATTATTAATTATTGTTAATTTTGGTTGACTTAAAAGTACTTTGTGCTTAGTCCCAAATATATTGCCATATTTAATATTGGTAATTAATTGGTTGAATTAACTTACTTGTTATTCCCAATTTAACCTTGCAATCCATTTTTTTTTAAAAATTAATTTTTTAATTATTACTTTATATTGAAAATTATTTCTATAATTTAATTAATTAAATATTTTTTTTTATTATTTGGAGCAATTATTGACTAACTTTGATTATTTTTTTATAAAGTACAAAGTAAAATATAAATCTTCCCACTAGTATGTCCAACAATTTGGCAGAAAAAATGGATAACATGCAAGTGGATGAGATAGAAATTGACTATGATGCTGACACTGTAAGTTCTTCTAAAGTTGGTCATAAAAAATCTTATGCTAACACAAAGAATTCACATACTGCAGTATGTGGAAATGACAGGAAATGCAAACAAACCAAACCCCCTTCCCCCAGTACCACAGAAGGAAGTAAAGCCTCTGGTGCCTCAAGAAGGTCTTTCAAAAGGCTTCAAAATAAAAAAGCTTCCTCTGCCACAACAAATCAGCAACCTATCCAGTCATATAAAAGAGTTGAAGACAGAAAATATGACGTACAAAGCAAAGGTAGACACATTGTGGGATCAGGTCCAAGAACTCAGGAACCAGATTCAGGCCCAGGCCCCTCCTCAGTTGCCTCCCAATCAGCCTCAATTTCAGGCTCAACCTTCACAGCCACCCAGCTCAACCATCCAAAATCCAAATACTATGCAAGTAGAGCAATGGAAATGGGATTATCTAATGAGTCACTACCAACAGAATGTGCAACACCCTCCTCATCATCAGCCTGGCCCATCCAGAACACCCAATTTCCATCCACCTCCTCATCCCTACCAACAAGGCAGGAGAAAGAAGGCCCAAGCACAATCCCAAACCCAGTCCCAGGGGAAGTTTCCTCCTCTGCCATGGTAAGTAATTTGGTTGATAGTCACTTGGGTATGTTTTCTAATAAATCTTCTTCTGCAGGTAATATTATTGAACATGGTGAAAGAACAGTTAAACCTGTTAAAAGACAGCTTCCTGTAACTAGTAGCCCTATTGATGTAATTAGAAAATTGTCATTTGATGAACCTTTACATTTAACTTCTACATCTTTAATTAATCCTTCTCTTGCAATTAAAAATGATTCTGTTCCCCCTGAAATCTATACCTTAATTGAAAAAACTTCTGAGGAAATATTGAAAGATACCCTTGATTTTAATATTGTGAAAGACAAACATGTGAGAGATGTGTTAATCCATGAAAATGATAGATTAAATAATTTACACTTGCAATGTAAAGTGAGTTCTTCTGTACAAGATACAGCTTATTTAAAAATCAAAGAAACCTTGAATATTGTTCTTAGTCAACAAAAACAAATAAGAAGTGACCGTATTGCTATCTCAGATAAAAATATCAGTCTACATAAGACCTTGAGTGAATTGAAACCCCTTATTGAGGAAAATTATTCATTCAAGAATGAAATAAAATCTCTACAAAATGAGTTTAAGAAGCTAAAAAATGATTTCCATGCACTAAGTACCAAACACTCAGTATCTGAGGACAGAAATGTTCTATCTCTTGCAAAAGTAAATGACCAGATGTCTGAAATTCCAAGAATAAGAAACTATGTGTCTGACCTACAGGAAAAGTTCTCAACCTTATCCATCAATAATGAATTAAATTAGATTTCTGCAAATAAGCTGCATAAAAATAAAGGGAAAAAACCTGAACAAAGTTCATCTTTTCTTCCTCATATTTCAACCATTAAACAAACTGACAATGAGTCTGTGAAATCTTTTGCTACTAGGAAAAAATCTTGTGATGGTCATGCACCAGCTGTTTCTGTAAATAATGAAATTTTTGAACACCTGGCTAAACTTCAGGAATTATTACTAATGAATAATTCAAACCAAAAAGTGGACCATCCCAGTAGTCAGAAAAATTGGCCTAAGTTAGACCAATATCCTACCTTTGATGGTGATTCTTCCTCTGATTGGAAACACTTTATCCAGAGAATTGATAATTTAAAGAGTTCTTATAAACTACCTGATGAGGAAATTGTTTCTAAGCTAATTTCTTTATTTTCAAATGTAGCCTTGATGTGGTATGAATCTGTCCTCTTAGATAACAATCATTATACATGGAATGATTGGAAATCCTTGATTGAGAATCAGTTTGGTGGTTCAAAATTCAGGTTAGCTCAGCAGAGACTGTATGAGAATACTAGATATGTATCCTCCTCTGTTGAAAAGCCCATTGTTTTTCTGATGAAAATAACTAAAATCCTTAGAGCAATTGATCCAAAGTTGGATTATGATATTTGGAGAGATAAAATCTTGTATAAATTACCAAATTCTCTTAGGGATTTGATTGTTGCTAGAACTGAGCATGTAAGGGAAAATTCTTCTTTCATTAATATCTGTAATGAAGTACTACTCAACCATAGATATGAACCAAAGAATTACCTTAGTAAATCTTATAATGATCAGAATAAACCTTCTATAAAGCTCCCAGAAAAATCTGGTAAACCCTCTGCTCCAGTTGCACCTAAAAAATATGCAACAAATACTTGTTATAAATGTAACAAACTGTGGCAGAAGGGTCATGTTTGTGACAAGAAAATTCATCTTGTTAAACAAAATGAGGACACTGATGAACTTGAACTTGATGTCAATAATTCTTCCAGTGACTGTGAAAGTAATATCTTCTATGACAATGAATCTGTTAAAGATGTTTTAATGTTGGAACATGATGTCCATTATTTAAATAATATATCTGAAGATTGTGTATTGAATTTATCTTCAGTAGAAAATGCTGAGATAATTAAAGATATTACTAAAAATTCTATTCCTATATCCCCTTTAAAGGCACCTGTTATCATTAATGGTAAAAATGTTGATGTAGTTCTTGATTCTCGTGCTGGAGGAAGTGTAGTATCTGAAAAAGCTTTGGCTTCAGTGGATAAGGAATATTTGAGTAAATTATTGCCTATAACTTCTGAAAAATGGAGAGGGTATGGTTCTACCTTATTTCCTATTGGCAAATACAAAACCTCTGTATTTTTCAAATATAATGGTGGTTTTGTCAGAGCTATTTGTGAGTTTGTTGTCATGAAAAATGATAATTTGAGCAATTGGTTTATTATGGGAAATGATATTTTAACCATGTTTGGTGTAAAACTGGACCCAGCAAATAATTGCTTTACCTTAGGAATGAATGGGAAAAGAAAACTCAAAATTTCTTCTCCTAGACCTTCTGGGCATTTGTTGAAATCTTGTAACTCACTGACCCAATGTAAAGGTAGAACAACAACTGAAATGGATGATTTATTACATGAAATAAATACTGCTTCTTTTGGTGATCAGTTGACTTGTGAACAAAAAGATTCTATTGTTGCCTCTATTACCTCTTTCCCTATGGCTTTTGCTCATGGGTCTCATGTCTTGGGAATTGTTCAAGAAGAAATGAAGATTACCTTATCCTGTAATTTGAGTGATATTACTCCTACCCTTAAGAAAAAACCATATCCTGCTTCTCCATCAAAAAGAAAAGATATTGAAGTTATATATTGAAACATTATTGAAAATAAATATCATTGAGAAAGTGGATGTCACCCCCAAATATTGTGTCATCTCCCCAGTCTTAATTTCTTATGAAAAAGATAAAGCTAGATTATGTGGAGATTATAGAGCTTTAAATACTTATACTGTTGATGATATTTATCCTTTACCCAGAATTAATTCTATACATGCTACCTTGCAAGGTGCAAAATTTATTATTTGTCTGGATGGTAATAAAGGTTATCATCAAGTTTCAGTTGAGAAAAATCCACAAAAATTTTTGCTTATTGCTACTCATATGGGAATATATAAGTATGTTAGGATGCCATTTGGCCCTAAAAATGCTCCTTCAGTTTTCCAGAAGGTCATGGATAACACTTTCCATCAAGAAATTATTGAAGGTTGGCTCATGGTTTATATTGATGATATTATTGTTTTTTCTAAAACTTTTGATGAACATATGATTCACTTGAATAGAGTTTTCCAAAAAATGGATGAAATCAATATGACCTTATCTTTAAAAAAGTGTAAATTTGGTTTTCAATCTTTGAGAGTCCTTGGCCATGTTGTGTCAGGCTTACAAATTTGTGTAGACCATAATAAAGTTGCTGCCATTCAAAATGTGAAAGCACCAACTTCTGTAAGAGAAATCCAAAGTTTTTTGGGTATGTGTGGCTATTATAGACAATATATTAAAAATTATCAGGTCATAGCCTTGCCTCTTACAAAACTAACCAGAGAAGATGTTACTTTTCTCTGGAATAATGACTGTCAGAAAGCTTTTAATACATTGAAAAGTTTCTTAATGACAGCCCCTATATTGGCTCTTCCAGATTTTAACAAGCCATTTGTACTTTATACAGATGCTAGCTTTATTGGTCTGGGAGCTGCCCTTCACCAGAAGCAAATTATTAATGATAAATCCTCAGAGGTTGTAATTTGTTATATTTCAAGAACCTTAAGAAATAGTGAATTGAAATATGGTGCCACTCAATTGGAGTGCTTAGCAGTTGTTTGGGCTCTTGAGAAACTTCATTACTACTTGGATGACCAAAAATTTGAGTTGGTAACTGACTGTAGTGCTGTGAAATCTCTCTTAAACCTCAAAACACCTAACAGACATATGTTCAGGTGGCAACTTGCTGTTCAAGAATACAGAGGAAGGATGACTATTATCCACAGAGCTGGAAATGTTCACTCTAATGTTGATATGCTCTCCAGATTGCCTCTGCCAAATAATGACTCCAATCCTGCTTATGTACCTGAAGATGATACTGTTCATATACATAATATATTTATAGTTGATATGGAAGAAGAGTTATTACAGTTAATACTGGATTCATATGATAAAGATTCTGACTTAAATAAATTAGTTACTATTTTGAATGATCCTAAGAATGCTTCAATTCAATCATTAATAAAAACTCTTCCTGCAAAGTACCAAAATGCTTTAAATAAAGGAAAGTTTTCTATTGAAGATGGTTATATATATTATAGAAGGAAGCTTACCAATGTAATTGTTATTCCTCCTTCAATGAAAGAAACTATCCTCAAACTTTGTCATGATGACATATTAGCTGGTCATTTTGATCTTGAAAAAACATTAATAAGAATCAAAAACACTGCATGGTGGGCTAATATGTCTGAAGACACAAAATTATATGTTGAATCTTGTGATTCCTGCCAAAAATCTAAAAGGTTAACAGGTAAGAGAGCAGGGTTATTACAACATATTGAAGCACCTAGTGCTCCCTGGCAAATCATTAATATGGATTTTGTCACTGGTCTTCCTGTTGCAGGAAAAGACAGCTTTAACTCTTGTTGGGTAATAGTGGATAGATTCACAAAAATGTGCAAATTTATTCCAAACCACAAAGATGTATCCACCAAAGAATTAGCTTTCTTATGGTGGTCTTACATGTTTAATATTATTGGTTTTCCAAAAGCCATTATCTCTGATAGGGATCCAAAATTCACTTCTGAGTTTTGGACCTCTTTGATGGATATTTGTGGCTGTGAGTTGAAATTGTCTACAGCTCACCATCCTCAGACTGATGGTCTAGCTGAAAGCATGATTCAAACTCTGGAAGATATGATTAGAAGGTATTGTGCCTTTGGTTTAGAATATAAGGACAATGACAGATTTACTCATGATTGGGTCACTCTTTTGCCTGGTCTTGAATTTGCATATAATAGCACTGTTCATTCTGTCACTGAGAAAAAGCCTTTTGAGCTTTGGTTAGGTTATGTCCCAAACACTCCTGCTCAGATTCTCAATAATAAATTACCTAAGTTGGAAATACACCCTGGTGTAAAATCTTTTATGCAAATGCAACAGCTCTGCAGAAAACATGCTCAGAGTTGTATTGTTAAAGCTATTGAATATGAAAAGAAAAGATGGGATAAATCCCATAAAGAATACAAATTTAACAAGGGTGATGAAGTGTTGATCTCTACTGTCCATTTCAATTTACAAGGTAACCACAAATTAAAAGATCCTTTTGTAGGACCATTTGTTGTTAAAAGAATGGTTGGTGATAATGCAGTAGAAGTTGTATTGTATTCTCCATATGATAGGAAACATCCTGTCTTTCCCATTTCTTTACTTAAACCTTATACTTCCAACAGTGACTTATTTCCAAAAAGAAGAGGAAGACCTAAGAAGAACCCTCAGGAAGTCACAGAAACAGCAGAAATTGATAAAATTCTCAATGATAGAATTATCACTTCTGAAAGAGGTACTGAATATTTATTTAGATATAAGAACAAATCATCTGAACATGATGCATGGATACCTGGCAAAGAAATTTCAAATCTGCCTGCTCTGTTGAAAAAATACAAAAAGAAAAAATCTTAGCATTTTTTTTTATTGTTTTTTTTAGAGTGAGGGAGTGTCAGCCAGGCTATTCCAGGAGTCCAGTAAATGATATATAAATTATAAAACCTTAAAGAGTTGGTAAGACTTGGATTTAATGAATATAACTTAATATTTTATTGCATAATGAAATTATATAAGAATTTTATTATATACAAGTGTTACATTAAATTTATTGGTTATATATATTTTTATATATACAATTAAAATTGAGCATAATATAATATATTCTACAAATAATGGCGCATTTTTATGTATTTAATAATTATAAATTTATATTTAATTAATTAAAAAACATATATTATAATTATAAGTGTAAAATTGACTTATAATATAATTAAATTAATTATTTAAATTTATATAATAAATAACATCTTTCATATAGTATTAAACAATAATTAATGGCGCTTCTTTTGACCCTTAATTGTGTCAGGAAGAAAATCAAATAAATTATAATAATTATTTTATAAAATAGTATTATAAATTCTCAAATTAAATTAATTAATTGTTTCAGTTAAACTAGTTATTAAATTACATAGTGAAAACAATTAATAAATATTAATTTACACTGAATTAAAATGATTGCATGCCTTGTTACGTCAAAACATGTTATTTGTTTCACTTAGAAATGCTGAAAACAGATTGTAATACTTGTTTTGATTTGTTTTTCCCATAGTTCTTAGATAACAGGGTTGTTTAGTTACTCATTATTTTGTATTAACTGATTTGGGAAATTTGGGATGGGAATTTTATATTCTTAATTGGGATTCTTATTATTTTTCGTATAATTTTCTCTTAATTACTATGTTACAGATGTCTTCTTTTATCTTCTTGTTTTACTTCATTACTATTTTGTATATTGTCACTTGTAGCGCTTCAGAGGACCCATTGCCTATAAAAGGGCCTTGGATAATCCCCTGTAGAAGTATCACTTACTATACACTCAACAAACTTGAAAATATTTTCTATTACATTTATATTATTTTTTATTAGTATTATAACTCTAATTAAAATTCTATATAATTAACCAGAGGTTGCCTTAAGTCTGATAGTACACATAGTGTTTGCCGCGCAGAAACCCTTACACCAAAATAATATTATTTAAAACCTTCACTTTTGTCATCTCTCAAGTTACTCGTGGTTTCCTTCCTTTAAATAAATTAAATAATTTTTTATATTTTATTTCTTTTATTCCTCAAAGCCGTTATCCTTGTCCTCTTCTATCTCTTTCTTCCCCTTTTTCTTCCCTCTTCTAGACGACTGACCGACAAAAATCATGAAGTTGCTATGAGATTTGGAATACCAAACTGGTGCGACTCTGAATGGGAAGATATTTTCAGAGATTATCTAATGTTTTCAAATGTTATAATCACTCATTCTGGATTTCATAATCAAATCACACCGACACAAATAATTTCAATTACCTCACTTATGGAATTTTCACATATATTCATCCTATCACTGGAAAACCTATTCCATCACCTGCTAAAATTAAAGGACATGGATTATATTTCCCGGATCATAGATGTATAATCGATTTTGGATTAGGAAATGGAATCATCGAAACAGTTTGGAATTCTTCTTACAATAATCATCAAACCACAAAGGCTCCTCCAGGTTTGGAATCTTGTCAAGACTTCACGCATTTTGGTTGCTCTTTCCAGATCAGTCAAAAGTTAATCGAACGAATAAACAAGTTAAAAAAAGAAGAAAAAGGTAATAAATTCAAACATTATTTAGGTGGATCTAAAAAGTATGGGGATTTGTAGAGTCACCAAATATTTAATATTCTTCCTTAAATTTTTAATAAATAAATATGATATTTCAATTTATGAAATTAAAGTAATGGGCCCACAACCTTGTGTTGTATAAATGGTAATCATGATAACATTAGTTTGTTTCATGGGGTTTCTCTAGCCTATACTTGTGGAAAGTCCCAAACCTAGTTTCTAGACTTGATCTGCATTTTGGCTTAAGGAATTGTCATTACTTTAAAAGTTGTATATTTGACATATCTTATTTATATATTAATTAATTTATGTAATTATATTAAATTTTGATGACTTTCACCCTTTACTTCAATAAAATGCAGGGGAGGGTATTGCCAATTTTTTAAATCTGACATGTGAAATTGATGACTTAGAAAAATTTGGTGGTACCCACCCCTTGTTTCAATAAAATGCAGGGGAGGGCATTGCCAATTTTTTAAATTTGACATGTGAAATTGATGACTTAGAAAAATTTAGATAAGCAAACTTATTGACTAGAAAGTAAAGATAGAAAAAATTTTTTATACATTCAAATTTTTGTCAAAAATAACGTACTATATTCTTTTCCTTTTATAAGTCAGCATATAAGAAAATATTAACAAAAAGAAATCAAACAAAATTAAATTAACTAGAAAAACAATTTATCAATTGAAAAGGTCAAGTAATTTTTTAATGTCCTCATAAGATTGGCCATTTTTAACACATTCCATAATGAAATCTTTTTTTTTAAACTCTCTTGTTTTTCCAATTCACAAGTAGCCATTTCTCTTTGAAATTGACGGTCATTTACTCTTTCCATCTGCTCTACCTCAAATTTTTTTTCTTCCAAATCTAAGGCTTGCTGATCTTTCCTTAGCATATGATCAAACTTCATCTTCTCAAAGTCAAGGGCATTATTTGCAATAGTTGATTTTGCTGAGAAAATCAAATTGAAATAAATAAATAAATGAGTTAATGATTAAGATATATAGTAAACGAAACTTACTTATATCTTTTTTTTCAAAATAATCCTCAAGGGAGCCAAAGGAGCTTGTTGAAGTATTACCATGTTTTAATAGATGGTTCAAGTTCATTGAAGTTGAGGCTCGACGCTTTAGTTTGGAGTTTGAACAAGAGGCTTCAGGAAGTTCTTCTAAAGCAGCTTCTAAAGTGGTATTCACATTTCCAAAATTGAGATTATTTAATGGAGATTGAGATTGAGTAGGAGGAGACTAGAAAGAAAGAGAAATTCAGAGAAGAATTGAAGAAAAAACAAAAAGTAAACATATATTTAAATTTTGGGCCTCTGAGGATTCAGATCTTCTGCAATATAATTGTTCTGCTTGATAGTCGGGATCATCTTCAGCTGAACTATGGTTAGAAGGTGGAGGGGATTGATCTTCTTCAAGTAAAGGTGTGTTGGGAGGATTATAGGAAGGTTTGGATCCAGAGGGTATATGCTTATTAGTATTGTGTAGAAACCAAGGGTTTAAATCAACTCGGGAGCCAAAAAGATTATCCATTTCCTCATAGAAAGGACACATTAAATTGAGCTTTTCAGAAACAGTAGTAATTCCAATCTCCAAATCATCATCGTCAATACCAAAGCCAGTTTCATTTGCAGCATGATGAGTCTCTTTATATTTTGAATGGTAACTCTTAAATCTCTCCTTCATTTGTTTAGGATTGATATTGATTCTCCCCCTTGTTTTCTTCCTTACTTCATTGGCCATCAACAAGTAGCCATTAACCTTTGAAGAAGGTGGACGTCCAATACAAGTGGACTTTTCACATCCAAAACATGCTTCAAAATTTGATTTTATTTTAAGGAAGTTGATTATGATGAGATAATCATCCTTTTTAAGCTGACCTGAACCTGAATTTGATTTTTCAGGTGTAGGGCTTGCTTTACGAGGAGACTTTTGTGACGAAGCAGATTTTTGAGTTACCTTTTGAGATTTGGAATGTCTGGGAGGCATTATGAAACTGGCACATAACAAGAAAAAAGATAAAAAAGTAGAAGAAATAAGTAAAAAAGAATGTAAACATGCCTGGTCAAAATATTGAAAATATCAGGAAGGGGTGTGTGCCGAGGATTGATGGGTAGGTAGTGAGGAAGGTCAGTGTGTCACATGTGACAGGGATGGGGTAAGAAAGGAATGGATGTTTTGTGGCCAAAATGTGGTTGTGAAAAAAAACGGGAAAAAATTTCTGATTTGAGGTCATAACTGACACCCTTTTTTGAAATAAGTGACTTTTTTGCACAATTTAAGTGCTGATTTGTAAGTGCTGATTTGGTTTGAAATCCGCACTTAATTAAAGTGCGGATTTGCCAGAACTGACAACCTCTAATATAATGGTGACCAAAAATTAATCAAATGATATTTATGAGTGAGGCACAAAGATAATATACCAGTAGACATGTTTGTAAGAAATACTAGATGAATTGAAGAAAAATTTTACCCTAGCTACTCTCCATCATAAAAGTGTCCAGCACAAGTTTGGCCAAACTTGTGCTGGACACTTTTGGTCAGGTGAAGTCAGATGGGAGCGATTCTCTCTATGTAAATGAATATAAACTTTTGATAAAAAATTACACTAGAATTAGTTTAATATGGCATAATTTTCATCCTGAAGTTTTGGTAAAGCTCAAGTTTTTTTTTATTTTTACAAAAAAAAACAATTAGTGCAAGTTTAACCCTGATTGTGCTAATTTGATTCAACATCTCATTTTTCTGTTTATGGCATAAATTTAACTTGGATTTTAATTTTTATCTTTGATTTCTTTTATTTTACTTTATTCCCCTCATATTTCTTTTGGATAGAAGTTTATTTTTTGTAAAATAAATCATTTTCATATTTTTTACCTTTATTTAATAATATTATAAAAGGTGTAACATCACCCAGTATTCATTTGGTACACAAGTTTTTGCTATACTGATAATATTTATAATATAATGGTGACAAAAATCAATCAATTGATAAATATGAGTAAGGCACAAAGATTGAATAAAAGTGGACATGTTTATAGGTAATTCCAGATGACTTAAAATGACTTGCACCCTGGCTACTCTCCATAATAAAAGTGTCCAGCACAAGTTTGGCCAAACTTGTGCTGGACACTTTTGGTTACATGCTGTCAGATACAATCAATTCTTTTTATGGAAATGAGACTGAATGATAACTCCATCATTGCACTGAAAGTAGTTTTATATGGACAAATTGTCCCCTGGATGTTTGTCCAAACCTAAGGTAGAAAATTTTTTACTTTGGTAAAAATTATATTTAATCCATGTTAATCTATGATGGTGCTCATTTTTTCTGAAGCCTCTACTGGCTCATGATAGCAGAAATTATACTTAATATCTTTATTTCATGTTTGATCTCTTGAATTTTAATTTTACCCTTTTATTAATCCTTTAGCTTTTGAATATCAATTTTATTTCGGTAAAAAATGATAAATTTCACATTTTTTTACATTTATTATATAATACTATTAAAGTTGTAGAATCACACAGTGTACATTCAGTACACATGTTTTTTCTATACTAAAAACATTAATAATATAATGGTGACTAAAAAATAATCAAATAATAAATATGAATGACACAGAAAGATCAAATACCCATAGACATTTTTAAAATGAATATAAGATTAACTGAAGAAGACTTTCACCCTAGCTACTCTCCATCATAAAAGTCTCCAGCACAAGTTCAGCTGAGCTTGTGCTGGACACTTTTGGTTGCTTGCAGTCAGATGGGATAAATTTACTCAATGGAAGTTAAAATGAATTTTTGCTCAATCATTGCACAAGAAGTAGTTTTATACTGCTATACTATCCTCCTAATTTTTTTGAAAACCTCAGGTGGACACTTTTATTAATTTAAAAAAAATTGAAATATATTCCAAATCTAGAACTGGTGGTGCAATTTTGGTCTGAAACTCAAATTTTCTTTGATGGCAGAAATTTTATTTGAATGTTTAATTTCATATTTAATCACTTTTATTTTACTTTTTTATTCCTCTTTTTGCTTTCAAATATCAATTTATTTATTGTAAAACTAATACTTTTCATATTTTTTTTACTTTTACTTAATAAGATTATTAAAGATGTAGCATCTCCCAGTTTGCATTTGGCTTATAATTTTCTTCAATACTAATAAAATTAATAGTATAATGGTGAAAAACAATGAATCAAATGATCAATATGAATGACACAGAAAGATCATATACAAGTGGATTTGTTTATAAGGAATACCTGTTGAACTGAAGAAGACCTACACCCTAGATACTCACCATCATAAAGGTGTCCAGCATAATTTCGGCCAAACTTGTGCTGGACGCTTTTGGTTGCATGCAGTCAGATGGGATAAATTTATTCTATGGAAATGAAAATGACATTTTGCTCAATTGTTGCACAATAATTAGTTTGATATTGCCAAAATTTCATCCTGATGATTTTTCTAAACTCATCAGGACACTTTCTTTGGTTTAACAAAAAAGAAAATATAGTGCAAGTTTAGCCCTGGTGGTGCACATTTGATCTAACACATCTACTTGTTATTGATAGTGGGAATTTTCCTTAGATTTTTTTTCTTATTTTATCCCTTTTATTTTACTTTTTTATTGCTCATATTGCTTTGGATATCAATTTTTAATTTTTAAAATAAAATTTTTTCATAATCTTATACCTTTATTTAATAATATATGATTAAAGGTGGAACACCACCTGGTATGCATTTTTCACACAAGTTATTACTATATTAATAACATTAATAATATGATGATGACAAAAAATTAATCAAATGGTAAATTTAAATGACACAGAAAGATCAAATACCAGTGGAAATTTTTATAAGAAATCCCTTTTGAGTTTAAGAAGATTTGCTGTATACCTACTCTCAATTATAAAAGTGTCCAGCACAAGTTAGGCTGAACTTGTGCTGGACACTTTTGGTTGCATGAAGTCATATGAGATAAATTCTCTCTATGGCAATGAAATTTATATTTCAATCAATTATTGAAGTAAAGAATGTTTAATATTGTAAAATTGTCCTCTGGAAGTCTGTCCCAACCTCAGGTCAAAATTTGTTAGCTATACATAAAAGTAATTTTAGACCAAGTCTTGACCTAGGGCTCCCCAACTGTCCCAACACCACTTCTGGCTCTTGATAGTAAAAATTTAACTTGTATTTTTTATTTTGTATTTGATCCCAGTTATTTTCATTTTACTTTTCTATTACTCTTTTTAATTTTAAATATCAATTTATTTTCTTAAAAACTAAACATATTCATATTTTTATAACTTTATATAATAATATTATTAAAGGTGTAACATCTCCAATTTTGCATTTGGCATGTAGGTTTTTGCTATACTAGAAACATTAATAATATATATGGTGACAAAACATTAATTATAAGATAAATATGAATGACAAAAAAAGATAAAAAACCAATAGAAATGTGAAAAACATAAAACTGATGTACTGAGGAACACTTTCACCCTAGCTACTCTCCATCATAAAAATTTCCAGCAAAAGTTTGGCCGAACTTGTGCTGGACACTTTTGTTCAGGTGTAGTCAGATGAGATCAATTCTCTCTGTGGAAATGAAATTAAAATAAATGCCAAATAAGTACATTAGAAGTAGTTTGGTATGGCTGAATTTTCCACCTTAAGTTTTTCCAAACCTCAGGTGAAAAATTTTGTAACTTTAAAAAAAATTAAATTTTGTCAAATTTAACCCTGATGGAACCCATTTGTTTCAACGCCTCTACTAGCTCTTGAAGGCAGGAATTTTCCTTGAATATTTCTTTTTCATTTTTGATCTCTTTTACTTTACTTTTTTATCACTCATGTTACATTTGGATAATAATTTATAATTTTGGAAAAAAACTCATTTTCATATTTTTCTAACATTTTTTTGATAATATTATAAAAGGTTTAATATAGCATGGCTTGACCTTGGTGCACAAGTTTTTTCTATACTAATAAAATTAAAAATATTCTAATGACAAAAAATTAATCAGATAATAAAATATGAATAACACAGAAAGATTAAATACCAGTTGACATGTTTTAAAAAAATAACAGTTGCACTGAAGAAGACCTGCACCCTAGCTACTCTCCATCATAAAAGTGTCCAGAACAAGTTCGGCCAAAGTTGTGCTGGACACTTTTGGTCAGGTGCAGTCAGATGGGATCAATTCTCTCTATGGAAATGAAAAAAATTATTATTTGATAAGAAACTTCACTAGATGTAGTTTGATATAGCTGAATTGTCCACCTAGAGTTCATCGAAACCACAGGTACACCATTTTTTATTTTTAAAAAATAGTCAATTTAGTACAATTTATCCCTGATGGATCTCATTTTCTTCAACATCTCTACTGGCCTTTGATATTAGGAATAATACTTGTATTTATTTTTTTATATTTGATTGCTTTAACTAAATTTTAATTTCTCATATTGCTTTTGGATATCAATTAATGATTTTGAAAAAAAATTATTTTAATATTTTTATACATTTATTTAATAATATTATAAAAGGTGTAAAATCACTCATTATGCATTTGGCACTTGATTTTTTTCTACACTTATAAAATTAATAATATAATCAAAACAATAAATTAATCAAACAATATATATGAGGGAGGCACAAAGATATAATACCAGTAGACATGATTGTAAGAAATACCAGATAAACTGAAGAAAAATTCTACCCCATCCATTCTCCATTATAAAAGTGTCTAGCACATGTTTGTACAAACTTGTGCTGGACACTTTTGGTCATGTGCAGTCAGATAGGATCAATTCTCTGTATGGCAACAAAAAATATTTTTATCAAATTTCACTAGAAGCAGTTTGGTTTAGCTAAATCATCCACCTGCTGTTCTTCCCAATAGCAGGTGTATAATTTTTTATCTTTAAAGACAATTTCACTTATTAAAATTAAGCCCTGATGGCTCCCATTTGCTTTTATACCTCTACTAGCTCTTGATAGCAGGAATTTTACTTGTATTTTTTCATATTTTAACTCTTTGACTTTTATTTTACTCTTTTATTCATCTTTTTACTTTTATATTTCTATTTAATTTTTGTAAAAACTAATCATTTCCATATTTATTTATGTCTACTTTAAAAAATTATTGAAGGTATAACTTCACCTGGTATGCGTTTGGAACACAGGTTTTTGCTAAACTAAGAACATTAATAATATAATTGTGATAAAATATTAATCGGATGATAAATATGAATGATACAGACTGATCAAATACCAGTAGACATGTTTATGAGAAATACAAGATGAGGAACTGAAGAAAAGTTTCACCCAAGCTACTCTCCATCATAAAAGTGTCCAGCACAAGTTTGGCCAAACTTGTGCTGGACACTTTTGTTCATGTGCAGTCAGATGGGATCAATTCTCTCTATGGCAACAAAAAAACATTTTTTTATCAAAAAATACTACAAGTAGTTTTGTTTTGCTGAATAATCCACCTGTTGTTCTTCCTGACCTCAGGTGTATAATTTTCTATCTTTAAAAAAAAGGTCACTTATTACAATTTAGCCCTGATGGCTCCCATTTGTTTAAACACTTCTACTGGCTCCTGAGAGCAAGAATTTTACTAGTATTTTGTTTTTCATAATTGATCTCTTTGAGATTAATTTTACTTTTTTATTTCTCTTTTTCTTTAATATCTACTTAAATTATTGTAAAGCAAATCATTTTCATATTTTTTTACTTTTATTTCATAATATTATAAAAGGTGTAACATCACCTGTTATGCATTTGGCACATGAGTTTTTTCTATACTTATAAGATTAATAATATAATGGTGACAATAAATTAAAAAAATGATATATATGAGTGAGGCACAAAGATCAAATACCAATGGACATGTGTATAAGAAATGCCAGATTAACTGAAGAAAAATTCTACCCTAGCTACTCTCCGTCATAAATGTGTCCAGCACAATTTCGGCCAAACCTGTGCTAAACACTTTTGGTCACATGCAGTCTGGTGTGATCAATTCTCTCTCAATAATTGCACTAGAAGTTGTTTGATATGGCTTATTGGTTCTGCTGAAGTTTTTTTATACCTCAGGTTGGCACTTTTTTGTTTTTCAAAAAAGCAATTATAGTGCAAGTTTAGCCTAACTGGTGGGCATTTTCCCCAACATGTCTACTTGCTCTTGATGGCAGTAATTTTATTTTAATTTTTTATTTCATATTTGATCCCTTTAATTTTACCTTTTTATCCTTCATATTGCTTTTGTATATCAATTTATTTTTCATATTTTTTTACATTTATTTAATAATATTATAAAAGGTGTAACATCACCCAGTATGCGTTGGGAACACGAGTTTTTGCTATTCTTATAATATTAATAACATAATGGTGATAAAAAATCAATCAAATGATAAATATGAGTGAGGCACAAAGATCAAATACCAGTAGAAATGTTTATAAGAAATACCAGATGAACTGAAAGAAAATTCCACCCTAGCTACTCTCCATCATAAAATTGTCCAGCACAAGTTTGGCCAATTTGTTCTGGACACTTTTGGTTGCATGCAGTCTGGTGTGATCAATCCTCTCTCAATAATTGCACTAGAAGTTGTTTGATATGGCTCAATGGTTCTGCTGAAGTTTTGTTAAACTTCAGGTTGGCACTTTTTTTTTTCAAAAAAGCAATATAGTCCAAGTTTAGCCTCACTAGTGGGCATTTGTCCCAACATGTCTACTTGCTCTTGATTGCAGTAATTTTATTTTAATTTTTTATTTCATATTTGATCCCTTTAATTTTACCTTTTTATTCCTCATATTTCTTTTTTATATCAATATATTTTTTGTAAAAAAATTTTTTTATATTTTTATACCTTTATTTTATAATATTATAAAAGGTGTAACATCACCCGGTATGTTTTGGGCACACAAGTTTTTGCTATACTTATAATATTAATAACATAATGGTTACAAAAAAAATCAAATGATAAATATGAGTGAGGCGCAAAGATCAAACACTATTGAACATGTTTATAAGAAATACCAGATGAACTGAAGAAAAATTACACCCTAGCTACTATCCATCATAAAAGTGTCCAGCACAAGTTTGGCCAAACTTGTGCTGGACACTTTTGGTCACATGCAGTCTGATGTGATCAATTCTCTCTATTGCAATGAAAATGAATTTTTCTTCAATAATTGCACTAGAAGTTGTTTGTTATGGCAAAATTGTCATCCTGAAGTTTTGGTTAAGCTCAAGTGGATTTTTTTTAATTTTTACAAAAAAGAAATTATAGTCCAAGTTTAGTGTCACTGGTGGGCATTCACCCCATCATGTCTACTTGCTCTTGATGGTAGGAATTTTACTTTAATTTTTTATTTCATATTTGATCCCTTTAATTTTACCTTTTTATCCCTCATATTTCTTTTGGATATCAATTTATTTTTTGTAAAACAAATCATTTTCATATTTTTTTACCTTTATTTAATAATATTATAAAAGGTGTAACATCACCCGGTATGCATTTGGCACACGAGTTTTTGCTATACTTATAATATTAATAACATAATGGTGACAAAAATCAATCAAATGATAAATATGAGTGAGGCACAAAGGTCAAATACCAATTAATCAATAGTTCTTTTTAATATTATAAATTTTTTGATTAAATAAAATGGTAATAATGAATTTTATTTTTCATCCACAATTCCACTCTAATGATTCCCACTGCACAAAAAGGGTTCACTTGGTCCTTTCTTTACTGCTTGTGCATATATTTTATTGCCCACAGTACTACAATTTTTTGTAGTGATTATCCCACATCTGATTCAGGAATATTTTTAAACAATATAAGTTTTTTTTACAAAAGACCTTATCATATCCAATATTCCACAAAAAATACAACCTGTTCTTGTATTAAAGCCCGTTAATTATTAAGAAATTGTTAAAATAATTAGATTAGACCCTGGCACAGCTAGATCCATACCAACCAACCTAAAGTCTTTTCAATATTGAAAACAATTAAATAAAATTATGATATCATACTAAATTATGGGCACCAACCATAATTCAGCACTTCTCATTTGCTCTGCTACAAAATGAGTGCATGTAGCATTTTTCTAACATCGGACTGTTTTTCTTCCTTCCCTCACACCTTTAGTCCAGAATGAAAATTTAGTATGAGTTTTGGTCAAAATGGTTTGCCAGTGTTATCTGTATGCAATATGAATTCATAATGCATATTTCTATTTATGCATAAAATATACTTGTTAAGCATCATTTTTTTGCATTTTTCAATCATTATGCATCTTTATGCATATTCATATGCATATTCATTATACAGATTTATATGCATATTAATATATTATATTCATATACATATATGCACCTTTTTTTTGCATATTCAATATGCATATTTTAAATGCATATTCAATATGCATATTTTTATGCATATTTTTATGCATATTGAATATGCATATTTTTTATGCATATTTTTATGCATATTTTTTATGCATATTTATTCTTCATAGTCATTATGCATACAATTTGGATAGGCATTTCACATCAATTTTTAACACGCAATAAGTATCCACCATGTAATTTCAAATGCATATGCATCTATATCAAACACACAACATATATTCAAGTTTAATATTTGAATATTAAGGTATGCTAAGTGATGTTGTTCAACATTTTGCCAAACCTGAGATTAACTGATGTTCAATGTGGTTCCTAAGCTCTGCTCAAGGAGGGATTGTTCTGGATTCAATCTGTGACAGTTTATTTTTTCAATGTTTTTTCATCTGATTTAAAAACATATTTCTGACAGTTTCAGGATGGTTTCCCAACATTTTCCTGACAAATTCCTGATAGTTTCAAATAGTGGGAACTGCTAGCAGTTCACCCCCAGATTTCCTGTGGTGAACCATAGCTCTGATGGCCTTGCCATTTAGAGTTACATTAATGAACCCAAAAATGAACAGAAAAAGAGTCTTCAAGTTCTCCACAAACTTCTCAGCAGAATAACAAACAAAATCCACCTCCCCAGAAGAGACCCTTCTCCTGTTCAATTTCTTCTTTTGCTTCTTAACCAAGCCAGGACTGATAGCAAACAAAACCCCATAAGTAACGGATCTAGTTCCTTGATTCATTTTCTCCAAAGCAGAGTCTGTCACATTAAATCTTCCTGCAACCAATGGACTCTCAAAATGGGCTTTTTGTTTCACCACCTTAGGCCTTGATGCCTCTTGAGGTCCAGCACCTCCATTCACAGGTTTCCTGACTACTGGAGCCAAAGCAGATCCATCACTTGTGACCCTTGCCCCACTGATATTTGAAAAGGAAGCCAAAGAAACATCTTCCTCAGAGTAAAAATTCAAATCCATTGCTATTGGATCCTCATTCAGATCATAAGCACCAAAACTTGGTGGGCCCATATCTGCAATTCCCTTCTGCATCTTGTTCAACTCTTCCTTGTTAACTTTACTTCTAGAATCCTTCTTTGGATACACCTTAGAAGCCTTGAGCTTAGGCTTAGCCTGTGAAGTGCTCTTGGGCCTACCCACCCTCCCAAAATCAACATCATAAGAATTAGCTAAAAATTCACTCTTTGACTGTGCTTCACAAGAATACAACACCAAACCACCATAAGAAGTAGAAAAAGAGAACTTATTGACCTACTCCCCCTTACGCAGACATCACAAACCTCCTTACAAGAAGACTTCCCCTGATCAGAAATCTCCTCAAACCTTGGCCTCCTCTGATTGAGACTTCCCCTTCTCCTGACCAAATCAACAAGAGCCTTCCCCTCACTGGACTTCACAAAAAAACAATCAGCAAACTTGAAAATCCTGCCATCAAACTCCACTTTTCCCTTTGACACATCTCTGTTCAGAGACCAACAATAATTTGACCTGTTTCCCCTCATACTACAATAGGAGCCCACCCAAGGATCACTACTACCACCTTCCCTCCTCTAAAAAGGCTTGGCCTGCTGCATTGAGGCCCTATTCACCTTCTGAGTTTCCTGCACAAAGATGTGCAACTGCTTGGTCAAGTTCAACAGTTTCTCCATCTCTGGGTCCCTCTCCTTTTTGGAAACTTCACCACCTTCTTCTCTTCTTTATTCATCTTAACTTCCTCCTCATCCAAAGCCTTACTGACTTTGCTGACATACTTGGCACACCCCTTCTGATAGGTGACCACATCTAATATTTTAAAATGGGCCTCCACAGCCTCATTCACCTTGTCTAAGGCAGAAAAATTCTGGTCCCCATTAGCCAAAGACTCCATCATCTCTTTCCTTGACAGCTCCTTCAACACATCCATCTTTAAATCCATTGGCAGGGCAGACCAAAAAACATCTTTTGCAGAATTTTAATGTGATATCTCCTCTTCTTCAATTAAATATTCAACCACAGGGTCAAACTGTAGTAGAAACTCCCTGTAACTGTGCAGGTTACCCCCTCCACCATAATATTTACATTCACTAAAAATCTTTTTCAGATCCACCATAGTGAACCTGACACCTCATCTGTCCACCATCTCCCTGCACAACAACTTTCAATACCTCTTCTTGTAGCCAGACATGGCTACCACCTCTTTTTCCACTGCACTATCACCAATTAAGAAAATAATTTGCTTCACCATATATAGGTAAGAAGCACCAAACACTCCAGAAGCAGCCTCATACTTCTCCAGAAACCACTTCAAATCTTCACCATTAAACTTGGTACCATCCAAAGTTTTGATCTTAACACACTCCCTAACCATCAAGCAGAAGGACCTCCCTCCTCACTGACAGTCACCATAGGAATAGAGGAACCATAAGCCATTCCACCAGATCAAAATCACCAAAAAAACAGGCCAACCAAAGACAACAGAAACTCCAAAGAACTAGCAGTCCTTCCCCAAGTTGGGCTCCAGAAATGTAGACAATCCTATAGTACTAGCTATAGGACTTAGCTAAGGGAGTTGGAGATAAACCAGAGAGAAAATTCCCTGTCTATTTAGAAATATAATAGAGATTTACCTACTAAAATAAATTGAGTCTTGATTGCTAAAACCTCTTTCCAACACACTTTACTGCTTGATCTGCCAAAAAAGTAGTCCTCATACAGACTACCACAACAAAGAACTGAAAGGTAGACCATTTTCCACACCAGAGAAATCAATGATACTTGATGTAGGTTGCAAATACACACCAGAGACAGAAATAATACTTGATATAGCTTGAAAGACTATTCCAGAGATAAAAGTGACTAGATTTGAGGTCAAGTAAGAACAAAACTTTCCACAACCCAGCCAAAAGATGCCACAAACACACACAAAAAAGGGAAGCACAGAGATTCCAGGTATACCAGATGGTTTATGATAGACTAGAATGTCCTTAAACTTGATTGAGTATCTCACAAACAGACCACCCTGGCCTTTTCCCAGCTAAATCTAACTCTCCCACCTTTCTGCATCTATAAAAATGCCTCTAGAGGCTACCATGCGTGCAGGTGGACAGGTTGCCTGGTGGAGGGCAGCCTCTTTTAGGCCCGTAAATTCCCAAAAACACCCTCTAAAACAACAAAACTACAGTAACTACACATAGAAACAAGCTAATCACACATAAGACATACAAAAATGATGAGAAAAGAAAGGAAATCAATCTGAGACAAAATAAGTGACCCTAGACTAAGCCTAAAAAAAGACGACTAAACACTTAAAACTAACAAAACACCAACAAAAAACACCATAACCCCAACTATACCCTACATACCAAATACCTCCAAATAAGCACCTCAAAGGCCTACCCAGATTTTGAACTAAACAACACTTCCTTCTAAGTCTATACTATATCTTTAGCACCAGCTGTATTTTCTTCAAGTATGCACCATACTCCTGTCCTAGAGTCTAGTATACACTTCCTTCTTTTTTTTTGTGCTCAGAGTGGCCTATATTTACATACTTTACTAAAAAACTGTGTTCAGAGAGTAAGCCCTTTTCTGTGCTTCTTAAAACCCCTTTGTTTCCTTTTTGTAACCATCAATCCTAGTAACCCCATTTTTGTACTTGATACAAACTGAGACATTTTCTGGGTTACTGCAAGAGGTGTACCACACTTATATTAAAAAAAACTTGCATACAAATTTATTTCCAAGTTTTAATATTATTGTAAAAACACTGCAATAAAATTTCTTGAAAGATACTTATAAGTTTAACAAAAATTTTATTTATAAAATGTAAGTTAGTTTAAGTGATGCTAACTACAAGGGGATAATCAAAGCCTTTATATAGGCAAATGAAGCCCTCTGAGGTGTTACTAAATTTGTCAGCCAGGCTATACCAGGAGCCCAGTAAATTTTACGTCAAATTACTGGAACTAAAAGAGGACATAAAAATATACTTATGATGTATATAAATTAATCTTATATTGCATAATGAAATTATATAATTATTTTATTAAATATATATAATAGGGGGTATCAATGTTGACCGATCCGCAATTATTTTTTCTAATAATTGGGTTATTAGACACTTTACGTGTCAATGTTCACCTCTTATCCGACATTTATTTACTCAATTTTCCATAACCACATCTTGGACAACTTTCTGGATATCCCAGCCTTCTACCTTGCTGCGCACTTCCATTCTCATCCCATCCTGTTCATTCTATCCGCTCAGAATTTCTCCCCATTTCATCTATTTGATTCTTCTCCTTTTCATCTCTCTATCTCATCTGCTTGTTTCTGCTCCTTTTCATCTTCATTTATAATAACATGCCCCATCATCCTAGATCTTCTCAAAGGCAGCCATCACCCAGTTGTTCTTCAATTCCCACTACTTCCTCTTTTTGCCGCTCAGCTGAGAAATCAAAGACCGTTCAATTAAAAAAAGATGAACATCTCATTCTTATCAACTGGCTGAAAACCAAATCTAACTATGATTCTTGTTTTGGTACTGAGTATGCCACTAAAGTAGGACGGCCCCCCGCATCAAAAGTTAATGGCTATCTTCTAATGGCAAATGAATTACGCAATAAGACCAAGGGAAGGATTGATCTTTTGCCTAAACAGATGTCTGAACGCTTCAAGCATTATCAAGCAAAATACAAGAAGGCAAAGGCTCTTTCATCTTCCACTGGTTTTGGGGTTACTGACATTGATATAACTAAGGGCATAAAATCCATAGACGATAAACTTAATTCTTTATGTCCTTACTTTAAAGAGATGGATGCAATTTTTGGAGAGCGAGCTGATGTTAATCCTGTAAACATGTTGGATGGAGAAGATCCTATCTCCGAACATGATTTCAAAGCAATTCTTTTCCCATCCTCTTCCTCCACTCAAGCCTCCCCTCATTTGAATGAGACATATCTAGATAGCTTTTCTGTAGATCCTATAGGTGATTTAACCCAACCAAATCTAATTCAGGTCTGTTTCTTTTTTCTTTTATGTTATCAATTCTATTTTTTATTTACTTATCTTTTTCTTATTTCTTAAAAGGCTGATGAACAAACCCAGGATCCTCAATCAACTGAGTCTGAAGCTAGTGACAATGATGAGGAGGAAAATGCTACGTTGAACAAAAAGAGAAGGGCTTCAAGTAGTCTAAATTTCCTCTCCCAAAGAAGACAAAAAAGTGATACTTCATCACAAACACCTTTTTCTTCGATGGAACAGTTTTTAGAGAAACGTGATGCTTGTAAGTGATATCATACCTCTTATTACTTTACTCTGCTTTTCTTCTACTTTATGTTAATTTTTATTCTCACTATAGAACAAGTGGAAATTGCTAAAGAGACTCTAAGCTTTGAAAAGAAGAAATACAAGCTCTCTTTAAGGAGGGATGACAGAGTACAAGATTTGGAAGAGAGGAAGTACAAGCTCTCCTTACAGAAGGATGATCGGGTCCAAGATTTGGAGGAGAAGAAGTTTGAGTTAACTCTTAGTATTGAAAAATCCAAAAAAGAGGAAAAAACACTCGAGCATCAAAACTTAATGGAACAGATGAAGTATAAGCATGATCTTCAAGAAAGTTCTAAAAAGAAATATTTCTTGATCGAAGGCATTAAAGCAAAAAAATATGTTGAAGAAATAGAAAAATTAATGAAATTTTTTGTTGACTAGTTTTTTTTATTTCTTTCACACTTCATGTGTTCATATTTATTTGTACATAAATTTTACAATTATTTTCTGTATTTCTTGAAATATTGTATTTTAATGTTAAATATTCTTTTTTTAAATAAAATTTTCAAGTCTCCTTTGAAAATTTGACAATCCCCCACCCCTGGATTTTTTTGAAGTAAGGGGTGGGTATCACAAAAATTCTTTCATGTCATGGATCTTGAAAGTTTTATATGAAAATTTGGCTTTACTACCCCCTGCATTTCACTGGTATCCCAAAAATTCTTACATGTCAAGAATTCCACAAGTCTTATAAGAAATTTTGGCACAACCCCCCATGGATTTTATTGAAGTAAGGGACGGGTATCACAAAAATATTTACAAGTCAAAAAAATTCTATATCTGTTTAAAAAAATTGGCAATACTCTCCCCTGCATTTTATTGAAGCAAGGGGTGGGTATCACCAAAATTTTTCTAAGTCATCAATTTCACATGTCAGATTTGAAAATTTGGCAATACCCCCCCGCATTTTATTGAAGTAAGGGGTGGAAGTCATCTAAATTTAATATAATTTCATAAATTATTAAATAAATATCTAATATATATCAATTTCCCTAGTTTAAAGTAATGACAATTCCTCAAGCCAAAATGCAGACCAAGTCAAGAAACAAAAGTTTGGGACTTTCCACAGGTATAGGCAAGAGGAACCCCATGAAACAAATAGATTTTATCATGATTACCTGTTATACAACACAAGGTCGTTGGCCCATTACTTTAGTTGAGGAAATTGATATATAAAAAATATTTATTAAAAAGTTATGAAAAAATATAAATTTTTTGATGAAAACTCTAATCCCCATACTTTTTTGATCTAGATAAAGTTTTTTTAAATTGATTAACTTTACCTTCTTTCTTTATTTTGTTGATTCTTTGAATCAACTTTTGACTTATTTGAAAAGAACAACCGAAATGAGTGAAATCTTGACAGGATTCCAAACCAGGAGGAGCTTTGGTCGTTTGATGATTATCCTTAGAAGAATTCCAAATAGTTTCGATGATACCATTTCCCAAACCAAAATCAATGATGAACCGGTGGTCTGGAAAATATAAACCATGTCATTTGATTTTAGCTGGAGATGGTATTGGGTGGCCAGTTATCGGATTGATATATGAGAATATTCCAAAAGTAAGAAAATTGGCATCATTCCTATCGATATGAATCCTATTGTGGAATCCAGAATGAGTGATAATAACATTAGAAAATAAAAGATATTCATGGCTGATATCTTCCCATTCGGAGTCACACCAATTTGGTATTCCAACTTTGGTTGCAAGTTCATGATTTTTTTCAAATGCCTTATTACAGAGCTTTTTGAGTCGAAGAGCAAGAAAAGAATTAAAGGAAGGTAGAGTGTCCCATAAGCAAAAATCTTCATCTTTATGTGCTTCAGTGATATTATTGAGCAATGAATATATACCTATATAATTGAAATAAGTGAAATGATATTAAGAATGGAACAAAAATTATTAGACATACCAAAAGAATATACTTTGACAAAACCAGGTCTCCAACCAAAACCAATCATGATACCACCCAAAAAATTCTTATTCCTTATAGGTAACCGAACCAAAGCCATTTGATAAAGAGTTATGATAAGATCGGATGGTTGATTAAAAGCTTCATCTTTTACACCATTGAATGAATGAACTTCCAAAATGAATTGAGGCTTTAAAGCATTGCTGATAACTGCAACAACTCGATCATCTCCAAATTCTGTTAGATATTTGATATCTTCTAGGAATTTTTTCGGATATTGAATTTTTTTTATCTACTTTAGTTTTATAAAAAAAATGTTTGGGATATGACAAAAATAACTTTTGCAGAGAATCTTTTTTTTTAAATATCTTTTCTTCTGATGAGACTGATTATCTTGAATTTTTTTTGATGATTTAGAAGATGATTGTATGGAAGTTGATTTCAAAGAAGATGATAGAGTTGATTTCAAAGAAGATGATAGAGATGATAAAGATGAAGATGATAAAGAAGATAAAGATGAAGATAAGAGGGAAGTAAGGGGTGAATCAGAAGAAGAAGACATTTTTTTGATCTGAAAAAAAAATTAATTGTCAATAAAATTTTAACTCAAATTTTTTTTAAAAAAAATTCCTACCTAATAATAAAAAAAGCTGTTTTTTTATTTTAAAAATAAAATTGAAAAAAAAAAACCAAAAAATCAGTAAAAATTTTTCCAAAAAAAAATTTATAAAAAAAAAACCTGAGGTTTTATTTTAAAAAACACAATAAAAGCAAAATCCTATTAAAAAAAATTAATAATTAAATTCATTCAAAAAAGAAAATTTCAGTAAAAATTAAATCACAAAAAAAAAATTAAAAAAAAAATTAAAAGTGAACCTGAAGATTGGTTATTAAAAACCTTCTCAAAAGATCATGAAAAAAAAAAAATCAGTAAAATCAAAATCAAAAATAAAAAAATTATTTAAATAAAATCAAAATCACAAAAATTAATTATAGAAAAATTAAAAATAAAATTATAAACCTTTTTTGTTTTGTAAATAAGAGGGACAGTCCTTATCAGAAAGAATTTTTTTTTTCTATATTACTGCAAAAACAATAAAAAAAATAATCAAAATTACAAACAAAAATTTGTTAGTATCTTTATTTGAAAGTTGGTAACCCATCTTTATCTCCCGTAAATGTTCCCTTTTCCCCCTCAAATACTCTCCTTGCGTGCCTCAAAATCCCCCTGAAATACCCCCCTTTCCCCCCTCTTTAGGTTCCTCATAACCCTCCTTCCCCCCTCTTTAGCTGCCTCAAACCCCCCCATTCCCCCCTCTTTAGCTGCCTCAAACCCCCCCCCATTCCCCCCTCTTTAGATCCCTCAAACCCCCCCATTCCCCTCACCTTAGGCGCCTCAAACCCCCCCCATTCCCCTCTCCTTAGGCACCTCAAACCCCCCCCTTCCAATCACCTTGCCCCCTCCCAAACCTTTACCACTTTCTCTACCCCCCACCCCACCTCCTTGTTAACGAACAATCTGTAACAATTGTTCGTTAATAATCAGGGGGGGGGGGGGGGGTAGAGGAGGATGTAACAATTGGGTAGGGGGGGAAGGGGGGGTGTTTGAGGCGCCTAAAGAGAGGGAAAGGGGGGGTTTGATGTGGGTAAAGAGAGGTGAAGGGGGGGTTTGAGGCGGCAAAAGAGAGGTGAAGGGGGGGTTTGAGGGAAATAAAGAGAGGGGAAGGGGGGTGTATTGAAGCACCTAAAAAGAGGGGAAGGGGGGTGATGAGGGACCTAAAGAGGGGGGAAAGGGGGGATTTGAGGCAGCTAAAAAGGGGGTAAAAAGGGGGTCAGAGACAGGTAAAGAGAGGGAAAAAGGGGGGCCTTGAGGATGATAAAGAGAGGTGAAGGAGAGAAAAAAAAACAAGAAAAAAGATAAAAAAGAGAAAAAAGCAAAACAAAAGTTAGTTTACCCTAGAACAAAAACAAAAGAAGCACTTACAAAAAAAACAAAAAAAACAAATAAAAGCAAAAAAAAAGCAAAAAAAAAAGCAAAAAAAAGCAAAAAAAAAGCAAAAAAAAAAAATCATGATTAGCAAATAAAAAACCATGAAAAAAGAAAAAAAAATGACCTACCTGGTGAGTTGAGTTGAGAAAATAAATGCAACCAAAATATTTGAGGGATGTTTGAGGAGAGGATGAAAAGGATATGAGTGATGAATGAAAAAAAAAATCACTGACAAAATATGCGATATAAGAAAATATGCGATTTCATGTTGAGGAAGTGAAAGAAAACCAATGAGCCATCCAAAAAAAAGATATTCACCGTAAATTCAAAAAAAAAATGAATATGCAACAAACCAAGATACAAAAACAAGTGATTAAAGTACACAAAGAGGACGTTTGGAAAGTATGAAAACATAAAAATTAAAAATTAAAAGGGTAAAGAGAAATGTTGGAGAGTAATTGGCATTATAATGGGGCGTATGCCGGTTGATTGAATGATTTGTGAATCAAGGGAGGGGAGTGTCAGTGGTGGTTCAGGATCCTCTTCTTCATAAAGATCATATCACTAATCCTTTAAATCAGCTAGAATATTTTTGAGTATTATGCAAGTCAAGATCCAATGATTTGCAGTTTTGATCTCCAATTTTTTTTGAAATTGGATTCTGAGCTCCCGAAGACTAGAAAATTCTCCCTTTAAAATACCTATAGCATGTTCAATTCTTACTCTTGATTGTGCAAGGTGATAATTAAATTTAGTTTTGGGATCATTTTCTGAATTTGCACCACGGAAAGCAGGTATAAGGTACTTTCCACTTGCATATGCTGAGTCTGCAAGGAGGTACTGAGATTCGTCAAAGTATGAGTCAGGGGATTGAGAAATCCTCATTCTTTGTAAGACGGAAGAGTTATGACATGATCCAGGGCAGCCACTGTGAAAAGCAATAAATTTTTTATTGACATCGCATACAAGTTGAACAGAAATAGAGTATCTAGAAAGAAGATAAAAAGTTAGATTGTGAAAGATGAGAACTTGGAGGAGATTTTGAAGAAACCTTTTTTTGCGATCAAAATAATGGTTGCCATCATGAGCAAGCTTTTGACTCAAAGGGATGGTTGTGCCATCAACAAAACCTATACAGCCAGGGAAACCTTCAGCTTGCATTACTTGAGAGGATTCAAGTCGCTGTTCTGGAGTTGGCCAAGCAAGAGTTTGAGACTTGAGGGAAAGGATAGCAATCATACAGCGCTTGGTGTATAATATCACGGTACCATATCCTATGTTAAAGAGATTATCCAAAAGTCTTATGGCAGCACAATTTCCATTTGAGCCAAAGCGACATAGAGCAACAGCAAGTTGGATGGCAGGATTTCGCTGTTTGTTATGAGAATTGTTATGGAAGATAGGATGATCGGAGATGAGTTGATAAAGTTTGAAGAAAGAATCGGGAGAAGTTCTAAAAAGTTGTGTGAAGTTTAAATGAGGAATGTTGAGAATGGAGGCCAGATCATATTGGGGATCATGATAAAGATTTGGCCCCCTGGTGATGATGTAACGCTTTTTAGAAAGAAAACACATGTAAGCTAAAGCATCTTCCAAATCAGAGTCAGATTTATAGTAAAGAACTAAAAGAAAAGTAATAGCATTCATTGTTGAGTGAAGTAGCTTCCTAGTAGAGAGGTGTTTCATTGTTGCCGGTGGAAGGGTTATGTGATGAGGTAAGTGGGAATTCACCGCCAAATGTGCAGTTGGGGTGTGTAGATAGAAAAAAAACTTAAGTGTTTGCCACCAAAATTAAGTAGCATAGAGTGAGGAAAGACTTAAGGATGGCATTAGCAATTATGAGTCATGTGACTTTCTTGCAAATCCATCATGGATGAGATGAGTTTGGGATCAGGAATTAGGAATGGAAATTGGGGTATAGGAGGTGGGATAATGCATTATCGTGAATTTCTTATCCACTAGCCCTTGGACTAGTGGATAAGAATCTTCCGCAATTAAAAATGTCTGATCCCGGGAAAAAAAATTCCTGATCCCTATTTGCGGATCCCTGAACATTGATACCCCCTAATAAGTATTATATTAATTTTATTATTATATAAATTCTTTATACATTTAAATTAAGCATGATATATATTCTATAAATTATGGTGCATTTTTATGTATTTAATAAAGAGAAATTAATAACTAATTAATTATAAACATTTATTATAAATTATAAATAAAAAATTAACTTATAATTTAATCAAATCAATTAATTAAAATTATATATTAAATAAGGCCATACATATCTTATTAAATAATAATATTGGGTGCTTTTTTGACCCTTAATTGTGTCATTAAAACTATTAAATAAGTTATAACACTTATTTAATAAGATGGTATTAAAATCCTCACTTTAAATTAGAAATATCATTATATTAATTATATTTTTCATTTAAACTAGTTATTGAATTAATTACATAGTTAAAACAATTAATTAAAATTGATTTATACTGGATTGAATTATTTACATGGATTTTGGCATGAAAATAATTCTATTTGCTTTAATTAAACCCTTTCTATCTCACTGTAATATCTGTTTTGGAGTATTTTACTAACTTTTATTATGTTTCAGACATACTTAGTTACTGATTATTTTAATTAATTGTTTTGGGAACTTATGGTAGAAAAATTGGTTACATATCCATGGGTTTAGTTTATTGTTTCATGTTTTTCACTCAATCTCTATGTTTTAATTCTATTATTTTATATTCTTGTTTCATTTTATTACTTTTTTGAAATTACTCATTTGTGGCACTTCAGAGGTTCCTTTACCTATAAAAGGCTTTGGATAATCCCCTGTAGCTGCATCACTTATTATACACCCTACTTAACTACAATTTTAAATATTATATGTTTATTTTATCTTTATTAGCATTATAAATCTAGCTTAAAAGTAAATAAATTATTTAAGGTTGCAATAGGTCTATTAATAATAGCAGTTTCTGATGCGCATTGAAAATAATTGTCAGGCTAAGGTCAAGTACAAGGACATGAACTAGCTTGAATATTCAGTTGTCTAGAAGATTTTTATGGTCCTATATGAATACTGTGGACTTAATCCACTAAAGTGTATAATAAAATCAAATATAAAGGTCTCAGTAATATAATTCTCACTATTCTTATATATGGCTTACAATCTTTATAGTTGGTAGAAAAATAGATTATATAAATTCAGATACTATTCAAAAGTCTTATAAAAGTACTAATTGATATGTATTGTAATTGATTTGGTTATATTGGTTAAATTGTAATGATAAAGAATGTAGAAACACAACCCAAAAACCTCCTCCTTTTATACACACTGAGTTCCCCAATGATTCCCTTGATGCACCACCCAATATACAGTTAATTACGCCTCTAAACAACTAATAGACATGCCCATCAACATTCCCAGTAACCCATGACATAATTAGAAGATTAACAACTGCCAAAATCCTGTAATAATAAGGGAAATCTATCAAAATTAAAGAAAAAGACAAAAAGAGAGTATATGCGTATAAAACAATAATAGAAAAGACTAAAAGAGACTTTTTAAGTTTAATAATAGCTTAATAATAAGGGGGATTTATTGTAGAAATAATGGGGCTAATCCTGACATTATACTACGTGAAATTCCCATTCAAAAATAACCAAAATTGACTGAGAAACCACCCAAAAACTTAAAAAAAGAGTGTGAGATGTGGGGTAACTACATGCAGTTCTTGGCAGGCGCTTGCACGGGTAAATCCTTGACTAAAATTAGGCGAATTTAAGCGTGGTGATGAAATAAAGTGCCAAGAGTGAGGTTATTAATGAAATTAGTGCATATAAACAAGGTCAATGCATTATTAATTAAGCTAGGACACTAAATAAGCGCCTGTCGCCTATTTTAGTGTGTTTCCCCACAGTGGGCGTAGAATGTGGGGTAATTATAGTGTGAAAAAGCTAACTTTGCTAAAAATGAAGCTATTCACATGGGAAAAAAGCAGGCAGTATGTGGCCATTACACAGAAGCCATTTCTGGCATAAAAAACACCAAATTTGAAAGGCGTTATTTTTATGCATTTAAATAGCCAAATCAATGGTTCTAATTGAGCCCAATTGATCTGTCAAAGCGCAATTTTAATATTCTCAATTTTATAGCGCATATAGTCAACTTTTAAGTGAAATAAAGCCCATTTCTTGTTTTTTTGCATAAAACAATGAATATAACAGCTTTAAGTGTACTTAAAAATTATGTAGCCTTATACTTAAGGTTCTTAAGATTACCCTAACATATTCCAAATTAATATTAAGTACATAAGACCTATAAAAGGTGGATATATGCGTGTATATAAGGTATTATAATGGCATTTTTTGTGTATTATCATAATTTTACTTATGTATACTATTTGTGTACTCTTATTTATTATTCCCATGTATAGTTCATGTGTTTAACATAACTTATAATCACTTTTTACTCAGTCCTGGAGATATACAGGCTGACACTCGCCCACCCAAAAAAACAATAAAAAAATGATAAGTTATACATTTTATTTTATTAATTTGTAATTTTCAGGTATTCAGAATAAATCTGTAGCATTAAAGATTAAACTTTAAAGAAATAAAACATAATAAAATATTATGAGTACTGGTTTTTTAACCCCTCAGCTGGTTGAACAGAAATTTATTTCTGTTTAAATTTTTTAAGAAGGGTGGATAAATTAGAAATTTCTTTTTCAGGTATCCATTTATCAAATTCATTTGATTTCCCTTTAAATCTTAGTAAATACTCAGTTCCTTTTTCTTTAGTAAGGATTCTTTTCTTGAGTATTTTTTCATTCTCTGCTT
The DNA here is from genome assembly GCA_030280995.1 of Hemileia vastatrix. NCBI lineage: Eukaryota > Fungi > Basidiomycota > Pucciniomycetes > Pucciniales > Zaghouaniaceae > Hemileia > Hemileia vastatrix. Next base: position 14,286,752 of record JASXTE010000018.1, on the reverse strand, counting down.
TTTCCACAATTTCTTCAGGTTGCTTTTTAGGCCTTCCCCTTCTTTTTGGAAATAAGTCAGGATCATTTGCATGATAAGGTTTCACTAATGAGATAGGAAAAACTGGATGTTTCCTATCATATGGAGCATATAATATGACTTCCACTGCATTATTACCAACCATTTTACTTACTACAAAAGTTCTTACAAAGGGATCCTTTAATTTAACATTACCTTGTAAGTTAAAATTTAGTGTTGATATGAGGACTTCATCTCCCTTTTTAAATTCAAATTCTTTATGAGATTTGTCCCACCTTTTCTTTTCATAATCAAATGCTTTTTGGATGCATTCTTCTGCATGTTTTCTACACATTTGTTGCATATGAATAAATGATTTAGTGCCAGGGTGTATATCCAACCTTGGGAGTTTATTTAAATGATTTACTGGGGTATTTGGTACATATCCCAGCCAGAGTTCAAATGGTTTCTTCTCTGTTACAGAATGAGTTGTGCTGTTATAAGCAAATTCAAGGCCAGGAATTAATGTTACCCAGTCATGTGTGAATTTCTCATTGTCTTTGTATTCTAATCCAAAGGCACAATATCTTCTGATCATGTCTTCTAGAGTTTGTATCATCCTCTCAGCCAGCCCATCAGTTTGTGGATGGTGTGCTGTAGAAAATTTTAATTGACAACCTGATACTTCCATCAAAGATGTCCAGAACTCTGAAGTAAATTTAGGATCTCTGTCAGAGATTATGGCTTTGGGGAACCCAGCAGTATTCATCATCTGAGTCCACCATAGTAACACCAAGTCTTTAGCAGATACCTCTTTATGGGTAGGGATAAACTTACACATTTTTGTTAATCTATCCACTATTACCCAGCAAGAATTGAAACTTTCTTTTCCTGCTAATGGCAAGCCAGTTACAAAATCCATGTTTATAATTTCCCATGGAGGTTTTGGCTGCTCTATTTGTTGTAACAACTCAGCTCTCTTCCCAGTTTATCTTTTAGATTTCTGACAAGAGTCACATGTTTCAATGTATTTATGTACATCCTCTTTCATGTTTATCCACCAGGCTGTATTTTTAACTCTGGTTAATGTTTTGTTAAAGTCAAAATGACCAGCTAAGATGTCATCATGACAAGTACTCAACATTAACTCTTTCATAGAAGGTGGTATTACTATTACATTGCTTAACTTTTTCCTGTAATATATATATCCATCTTCAATTTATAGTTTACCTTTTTCCAACGCATTTTTATACTTTGGAGGCAAGGTTTTAATTAATGCACTCATGGAGGCATTTGTTGGATCATTAAGAATGGTAGATAGTTTAGACAAATCTTTATCAGATGAATAATTTTCCAATATAGTTTGCATAAACTCTTCTTCTAAATCCACTATATAAATCCCAAATATATGTATAACCTCATTTTCAGGTACATAATCTGGGTTGTCAGCATCATTTGGCAAAGGACTTCTGGATAATAAATCCACATTTGAATGCAATGTTCCTGCTCTGTGAATGATTGTCATTCTTCCTCTGTACTCTTGTACAGCTAGTTGCCATCTAAACATGTGCCTATTGTCTTCCAGATAGTAATGAAGTTTCTCCAAAGCCCACATCACGGCTAAACATTCTAGCTGTGTGGCACCATACCTTAATTCTGTTTTTCTTAAGTTTCTGGTTATATAACAGATAACTACTTCAGATAATTTTCCATTTATTATCTGTTTCTGCTGTAAAGCAGCACCCAAACCTCTGAAACTTGCATCAGTGTACAAGATAAAAGGTAGGGTGAAATCTGGAAGTCCCAGTATTGGAGCTGACATTAAACATTCCTTTAATTTATTAAAGGCGTGTTGTCTTTCATTATTCCAAATGAAAGCTTCATTCTTCCTGATTAATGTTGTTAAAGGGGCTGCAATGGATTGGTAATTTTTAATATATTGTCTATAATATCCACACATACCCAAAAAACTTTGAACCTCTTTTACATTTTTAGGTATCCCAATGTTTTTAATTGCTGCCACTTTATTCTGGTCAACACAAATTTTTAATCCAGATACAACATGTCCAAGTACTTTCAAGGATTGAAATCCAAACTTACATTTCTTTAATGCAATAGTCATATTAATTTCATCCATTTTTTGAAAGACTCTTTTCAGATGATTTAAATGTTCATCATATGTTTTTGAAAACACTATGATGTCATCAATATAGACCAATAGCCATCCTTCAACCATTTCCTGATGAAAAACACTATCCATCACTTTTTGGAAGACTGAAGGGGCATTCTTTAAGACAAATGGCATTCTCACATACTTATATATACCCATATGTGTGGTTATTAATAAGTAATTTTGAGAATTTCTTTCCACAGTAATCTGGTGGTAACCCTTGTTTCCATCCAGACAGGAAATATATTTTGTTCCTTGTAAGGTAGCATGGATAGAAGCTATCCTTGGTAGAGGGTAAATATCATCTACTGTATATGTATTCAGAGCTCTATAATCACCACATAATCTTGCCTTATCTTTTTCATAAGAGATTAATACTGGTGAAATGACACAATACTTAGGTGTTGTGTCCACTTTTTCAACAATACCCATTTCCAACAACAATTTTATATTGTCTTCAATATCTTTCCTTTTTGCAGGAGATGCTGGGTAAGGTTTCTTTTTTAACCTGCCAGGAATATTATCCAGATCACAGCTTAGAGAGATTTTCATCTCATGGTTTTTGACCAATCCTAGTTCATTTGAGCCATGAGCAAATGACATAGGATATGATTTAATCAATCTCAAAATATCTTCTTGTTCAATTTTTGAGAGTTGAGGACTGAAAGAGGCCTTTTGGATTTCATTTTCCAATTCACCCACTTCATTGGTGTTTCTTCCCTCTTGCAGTTGTTCTTCTCTAGGAGAAATGGCATATACTGAATTTTCAGAACATATTTTGAATTTTCTTTTACCATTCACCCCTATGGTGAAACAACTGTTTGCAGGATCGAGTTTAATGCCAAATTTTGTCAATAAATCATTGCCAATAATAAACCAATCACTACAATTATTATTATCCATTACTACAAATTCACAAACTGCTCTAACATATCCATTATTATATTTAAAGAATACAGCAGTTTTGTATTTGCCAATTGGATTTAATACTGAACCAAAACCCCTCCAGTTCTTTGTCTGAACAGGTTCTAGTTTTTCCTGGTACTTACTATCAAGTTTCATTAATGCATTAAGTGAAACTACACTACCTGCAGCCCCAGTGTCAAGAATGGCATTCATTTCTTTTCCACATATGATAATAGGAGCTCTGATAGGTGTTATTCTGTAAGTGTCATGAGATACATCTTTAATTATTTCAGCTTCCTCTATGGAAGTTAAAGATGTGTCTGTATGAGGTATAGCATCATTCAGGAACATTATATCCTGTTCTAATACAAATATCTCATTTTCATCATCACTGTAAGATATGTTACTTTTGAAATCCTCACTAGATTCCACATTCTCATCTTCATGATTAATAGGTTGAGAATTCTGTGAGGTTTCAATAACATTTATTCTTTTCTTACACGTGTGACCTTTAACCCAAGGTTCATTACATTTGTAACAAGTGTTATTTTCCTGTCTCTTAGGGACAAGGGGAGCTGAAGGTTTTTTCTTTTCCACTGGTAACTTACTTGTAGTAGGTTTTACCACGTCAACACTTTGTCTGTAATTACTATACTTGGTTTCATACTTGTGGTTTAATAATATCTCATTGCATATATTAATGAATCCAGAGGTGTCTCTGAAAGTTTCAGTTCTAGCTACAATAATGTCTCTAACTGATATAGGCAATTTGTATATTATTTTTTCTTTCCACTCTTCATAATCCATTTTTGGATCCATGGCTTTCATGATTTTTATTAAATTCATTAAGAAGACCATGGGTTTATCTCCAGCATTTGGATTATATCTGGCCCTTTCATACAGTCTTTGTTGAGTGATTCTAAATTTTGGGCCACCAAATTGCCTTTCAATTAGTGCCTTCCATTCATTCCAGGAGTAATTAATTCCCTCACTCAATACAGATTCAAACCATAATAAGGCCACATCTGTAAATAAAGATATTAACTTTGAAGTAATTTCTTCATCAGGTAATTTATATGAAAATTTTAAGTTATCAATTCTTTGTATGAATTGTTGCCAATCAGAATTTGAATCCCCGTCAAAAGAAGGGTACTGATCTAACTTAGGCCAGTTCTTTTGGCTAGTTTTATCTTCCCTAACCTGAGGAATATTGAGTAATTCACTCACTTTAGAAAGATGATCATTAATTTCATCTTTTACTAATTTTATATTCTCAGAGCCCATGACACTATGTTCATGTTCCATCATTGGTTTATCATCAGAGTGTTTCATAAAAACTGGTACTCTTTCTACATAAGAGGTATTATCCTTTATTGTTTCAGTATTTTTCAAAATGTTAGCTACTTCAATTTCTACTCTTTGTAACCTATCTTTTATTACAGGTACATGAGTTAAAGTATCATTTACATTTGAAAAAGACAATTTTACACGTCCCTCTATGGTGGCCATAATATTCTGAGAATGTTCTAATTTAATTTCTAAATTTTTAATCTCAGAATTTAATCTTTTATTTTCATTGATCAATTCATTATTTGAATTCTCAATAACTTTTAACTTATTGGCTGTTGTACTCAATGATTGTGTGATGTTCAATAATACACTTTCTGTATTATTGTTGTACTCTCTAGAGAATTCTTCCAATTTTTCAATTCTTAATAATAATTTACTAATTATTTTTGATTCCATTGGATTTTCTTTCAGAAAATATTCAATTTTTTCTGTTTCCAATTCAGAAGATTCATCATCAGGGTCAATTTTTAATTCATTTGATTCCATTTTTATATTAATAGTATTTTCCTGGTGATCAATAAAACTATGTACATTGTCCTCATGTAATGACAAGTCTAACATGTTATTTTCAAATGAATAATTTTTTAAATCCTTATCAATTATATCCAATAACTCTCTATCAATTTCATTACCTATAAGTAATTCATTGTTAGGATTATATAATTGATCTTGAGAAGATGGATGACTTACCACGGTCTTATTCCATTTCCCCTGCCTCTCCTTGGCTTTCCCCTGTAAGGGTGACTGCTGGATCCCTGTTGAGGAGGACTGTTGTAGTTTTGGGCATACCAATCCCACTTCCATTTTCTTACAGTTATCTTTTGGTCCTCTTCTGGGACTGGAGGTGTTGCTGTGGTATTTGGTGCCACTGGTTGTTGATGAGACCTTATATCCACTAGAGCCTGGTTCACTTCTATAAAGCCCTGTGCCGCCCTTTTCTCCAGATTGTTGATCTGGTCTAACATATTGTTTACTCTTATTGTTAGTGTATTCAGTAGGGTTGAGAGGGAGTGAATTTGCTCTTGTAAGGTGTTTTTGAACTTCTTTATTGACATTTGTTTTAAGAGCTTTTCCTTTTCATCCATGGACATTGGTGGGGTGTTGTTAATTGTTACTGGTGATTCTTGACCCTCCATTTGGATGTCCTTTAACAGGTCTTTCAGCTCTAGTTCTTAAGTTATAAGGTTTTGCCTTATTACTTACAATGTCATTGTTGTCACACATTTTTACGTGGAATTTTAGAGAATTGAAAGTTTAGATTTGAAAAACTTCAAAAGGAGATTAATCAGTATTTATTAATACCACTGAAGACAATTTTATTGCTTACTTATTGGTATTAAGTGAATTTTTAAGTGCCAAAAGTCAAATATGCTTTTATGTGGTCACTTGATTTAACTGGTCTACAATATGTAGCCGTGTATTTATATTTAAAAAAGAAAATTTGTTAGTAAGATTCTTTCCAAATATTAAATGAATTTTACAAACCAATAAAAAGGGATTAAGAGTCCTTTAAAAAAACAATTAATCAGTTTAATTGGTTATTATCTGCAAAGATCACAAATTTAATTGGTCTATTGACAGACTCCCACTAAGAACAATTATATGTTAAATTAGTGGTAAAATTGATGATTCAATATCACAATTTTATTATATAACAGGGCTTCTTTTTCTGAAATCACTATATAAGTGACCCCAACCTGTTGTAATTATCCAAATATTTCTATAGGGATATTATTTACGTGTACCTTTTTTGAAAATGTCACTTACTGGATTATAACAGAATTCTTGATGAAAGGTCCCCAATTGTCAGGCTAAGGTCAAGTACAAAGACGTGAACTAGCTTGAATATTCAGTTGTCTAGAAGATTTTTATGGTCCTATATGAATACTGTGGACTTAATCCACTAAAGTGTATAATAAAATCAAATATAAAGGTCTCAGTAATATAATTCTCACTATTCTTATATATGGCTTACAATCTTTATAGTTGGTAGAAAAATAGATTATATAAATTCAGATACTATTCAAAAGTCTTATAAAAGTACTAATTGATATGTATTGTAATTGATTTGGTTATATTGGTTAAATTGTAATGATAAAGAATGTAGAAACACAACCCAAAAACCTCCTCCTTTTATACACACTGAGTTCCCCAATGATTCCCTTGATGCACCACCCAATACACAGTTAATGACGCCTCTAAACAACTAATAGACATGCCCATCAACATTCCCAGTAACCCATGACATAATTAGAAGAGTAACAACCGCCAAAATCCTGTAATAATAAGGGAAATCCATCAAAATTAAAGAAAAAGACAAAAAGAGAGTATATGCGTATAAAACAATAATAGAAAAGACTAAAGGAGACTTTTTAAGTTTAATAATAGCTTAATAATAAGGGGGATTTATTGTAGAAATAATGGGGCTAATCCTGACATTATACTACGTGAAATTCCCATTCAAAAATAACCAAAATTGACTGAGAAACCACCCAAAAACTTAAAAAAAGAGCGTGAGATGTGGGGTAACTACATGCAGTTCTTGGCAGACGCTTTCACGGGTAAATCCTTGACTAAAATTAGGCGAATTTAAGCGTGGTGATGAAATAAAGTGCCAAGAGTGAGGTTATTAATGAAATTAGTGCATATAAACAAGGTCAATGCATTATTAATTAAGCTAGGACACTAAATAAGCGCCTGTCGCCTATTTTAGTGTGTTTCCCCACAGTGGGCGTAGAATGTGGGGTAATTATAGTGTGAAAAAGCTAACTTTGCTAAAAATGAAGCTATTCACATGGGAAAAAAGCATGCAGTATGTGGCCAGCACACAGAAGCCATTTCTGGCATAAAAAACACCAAATTTGAAAAGTGTTATTTTTATGCATTTAAATAGCCAAATCAATGGTTCTAATTGAGCCCAATTGATCTGTCAAAGCGCAATTTTAATATTCTCAATTTTATAGCGCATATAGTCAACTTTTAAGTGAAATAAAGCACATTTCTTGTTTTTTTGCATAAAACAATGAATATAACAGCTTTAAGTGTACTTAAAAATTATGTAGCCTTATACTTAAGGTTCTTAAGATTACCCTAACATATTCCAAATTAATATTAAGTAAATAAGACCTATAAAAGGTGGATATATGCGTGTATATAAGGTATTATAATGGCATTTTTTGTGTATTATCATAATTTTACTTATGTATACTATTTGTGTACTCTTTTTTATTATTCCCATGTATAGTTCATGTGTTTAACATAACTTATAATCACTTTTTACTCAGTCCTGGAGATATACAGGCTGACAATAATACTTATTTAAAATAAATATATTATAAATTAATAAACCTCACTGTTCTGTCCAATCGCAAGAAGTACTTGTCGCCTTTCTTTTAAAATAATTAAAATACTTTATTATTTTTTATTGCTTTACCTTTTGTAAACTTTTTTTTTATATCCTCCTCCTCTTCTCCATTCTTTCCCTCTCAATTTCCTTCTTCTAGATGACGGGCCGATAAAATATATATACAGAGTGAATCAGGAAAACAAATGAAAATTTAGTTTAACATAGAAAATAAGGTTTCCATGAAACTAGTTACTAAAACAGAAATAAAAAACCCAATTTATCCACCATTTGAACCGTGTAACAATGTAATACATTATATGGGATACTAATTTGGCATAAAACAGGAGAATTCACCACAGGAAATCTAGGGGTGAATTGCTAGCAATCCCCTCTCTTGAAATTTAGAGTGTCCCTTAAAAATTCCAGGTTTATGAATACTTTATAAACATAAGTAAATTAGAATTAGATTTAAATTTATTCTCAGATTGATTATAGACAGAATATCAACTGAGTCCAAATTATGCACAAGTTGATCCTCCAGAACTTGATTTTGGTCCTCTGATGAGCACAAATTGAGCACAAATTGATCTAACCTAAGCTTATGCATTTATAATAATTCAGGATACTTGCTCTATTAAATTTGATAATAAAATAAAATATTGATGAATTTATATAAAAAAAATTATTATGTAAGATATTAAATTATAAATTTAGGCATAATAGGAGGGCACTTAATAGAACTTAATTATACTATGTGACACCTTAATTTTCAGGCTAAGGTCAAGTACAAGGAGGTGAACTAGCTTGAATGTTCAGTTGTCTAGAAGATTTAAATGGTCCTATATGAATACTGTAGTATAAATCCAATAAGTAGTAAAATATAATCAAATTCAAAGGTCTCAGTAATATAATTCTCACTAGTTTTATATATGTCTTACAATCTTTGTAGTTGGTAGAAAAATAGGTTTTATAATTCAGATACTATTCAAAAGTCTTATAAAAGTACTAATTGATATGTATTGTAATTTGTTTGGTTATATTGGTTAATTGTAAATGATAAAGAATGCAGAAAACAAGACCAAAAACCCCCTCCTTTTATACACACTAAGTTTCCCCAATAACCACCTTGATTTACCATCCAATACAATGTTAATGATGCCTTCAAACAAGTAATAGACCTCTTCATCAAGGCCCCTAGTGACCAATAACATAATTAAACAAACAACAACCACTAAATTCCTATTAATAATAAGGGAGATCCATCAAAATTAAAGAAAAGACAAAAAGAGAGTATATGCGTGGAAAAAAATATTATAACAAGGTTAAAGGAGACTTTTTAAGGTTAATTATAGCTTAATAAAAAGAAGAATCTACAGTAGAAATGGAGGGGCTAATCCTGACATTTGACTACATGGAATTCCCATCCAAAAGAACCAAAATTGACTGAGAAACCACCCAAAAACTTAAAAAAGAGCGTGAGATGTGGGGTAACTACATGCAGTCCTTGGCAGGTGCTTGCATGGGTAAATCCTTGACTAAAATTAGGCGAATTTAAGTGTGGTGATGAAATAAGGTGCCAAGAATGAGGTTTTTAATGAAATTAGTGCATATAAACAAGGTCAATGCATTATTAATTAAGCTAGGACACTAAATAAGCGCCTGTCGCTTATTTTAGTGTGTTTCCCCACAGTGGGCGTAGAATTTGGGGTAATTATAGTGTGAAAAAGCTAACTTTGCTAAAAATGAAGCTATTCAGATGGGAAAAAATCAGGGAGTATGTGGCCAGTACACAGAAGCCATTTCTGGCATAAAAAACACCAAATTAGAAAAGTGTTATTTTTATGCATTTAAATAGCCAAATCAATAGTTCTAAATGAGCTGAATTGATCTGTCAAAGCGCAATTTTGATATTCTCAATTTTATAGCGCATATAGTCAACTTTTAAGTGAAATAAAGCGCATTTCTTGTTTTTTGTGTAAAATAATGAATATAACAGCTTTAAGTGTACTTAAAAATTATATAGCCTTATACTTAAGGTTCTTAAGATTAATATAACATATTCCAACTTAATATTAAGTACATAAGACTTATAAAAGGTGGATATATGCATGTATATAAGGTGTTATAATGGCATTTTTTGTGTATTATCATAATTTTACTTATGTATACTGTTTGTGTACTCTCATTTATTGTTCCCGTGTATAGTTCATGTGTTTAAAATAACTTATAAGCACTTTTTATTCAGTCCTGGGGATATACAGGCTGACATTAATACTGTATCACGCAGTTTGAAACATTTAAAACAAAATGAGTCATGATGGGCAATGAAATTTCTTGGACAGACACTTTCAAAATTAATACTGACCATAATACACAAGTATGAAACCTTGGAATCTATCCAATAAAAGATTATCCTTCTGATAAATGGATTTTTCTCAGTTACTCCCTGCTAAAAAATGTCCTTCTGAGGTTTGTCTGACCTTCAGGGGGGTAATTTGGCCACATCAAACTACTTCTATTTCCATGATTGACCAAAACATCATCCTCATTCCCATCTAAAGAGTTGATCTCATCTGACTGTGGCTGATCAAAGGGGTCCACCACAAGTTTAGCCAAAGTTTTGGTGAACACTTTTTTGATGGATAGTGACTAACTGGTGCTTTCCGAAATTGTCCACCTCAAGTTAGGCTGAACTTCAGGAGGATAAATTTATTATGAATACCAAATTAACTGAAGAATACTTTTGCCCTAGCTACTCTGCATCATAAAAGTGTCCAACTGAGGTTTAGCCATAATTCAGGTAGACACTTTTGGAAAGACACAGTCTGATGGGTTTAATATCTATATATGGCAATATTTATGAGTTTTTTATCAACATTGAACTAGAATTAATTTAATATGGCCAAAGTGTCCACCTGAAGTTTGGCCAAAATACAGGTGGAAATTTTTATGAGGATTACTTGATGAAATGAAGAAGACTTGCAATTACTTTCCATCATAAAATTTTCAAACTTAAGTTTATCAAAAATTGTGATGACACTTTTGCCAGATCCAGTCATATGGGATTAACTCTCTATATGGCAATGAGAATCAATCTTTAGTCAATCATGGCATTAGAAGTAATTTTATATGGAAAAACTTTCCACCTGGATTTAGGCCAAAAATAAGTTGGAAATGTTTATGAGGAATACTAGATTAACTAAATAAGACTTGCACCCTACTACTGTCCATCATAAAAGTGTCCACCAGAAGAATTCTCAAACTTGTGGTTGACACCTTTGGCCTGGTCCAGCCATATGGGATCAATTCTGCATATGGAAATGAGGATTTAATTTGGTCAATCATTGTACTAGAAGTAATTTGATATAGATAAAGTGTCCAACTAAATATTGGAAAAAAATCCATTGAAAACTTCATTTAGTTTTTCAAAAATTCAAATTAAGTCAAATTTTATTCCTGATGATGCCCATTTTATCCAACACCTCTTCTGAGCCTTGAAAGTAGGCATTTATCTTGAATTTTTAATTTAATATAAAATGCCTATTATTCAACCTATTTCTTTTTATCCCTTTTTTTTCTTTTAGATATCAATTAATTCTATGTAAAACAAATCATTTTCATAATTTTTTACCTGTATTTAATAAAATTATTAAAGGTTTAACATCACCCTGTGAGCATTTGGCACATTTTTTTTTGCTATACTAATAAAAATAATAATATACTGGTAACAAAAAATTGATCAAATGATAAAATATTAATAAAACAGAAAGATCAAATACCAGTGGATATGTTTTAAAAAAATACCAGATGCACTGAAGAAGAGCTGCATCCTAGATACTCACCATCAAAAAAGTGTTCAGCACAAGTTCGGCCAAACTTGTGCTGGACACTTTTGGTCAGTTGCAGTCATATGAGATCAATTCTCGCTATGGCAATAAAAAAAAAATTTGGATAAAAAAATTCACTAGAAGTAGTTTTACATAGCCAAATTTTCTACCTAGATTTCATCCAAACCACAGGTCACAATTTTTTATCTTTGAAAAAATGTCAATTTAGTACAATTTATCCCTGATGGCTCTCATTTGCTTCAACACCTCTACTGGCCTTTGATAGTAGGAATATTACTTGGATTTCTTTTTTCATCTTTCATCCCTTTAACTTAATTTTTTATTCCTAATATTGCTTTTGGATACCAATTAATAATTTTTAAAATAAAATATTTTCATATTTTTATACATTTATTTAATAATATTATAAATGGAATAACATCACCTGGTATGCATTTGGCACATTAGTTTTTTCTTTACTTAAAAAATTAATAATATAATGGCGACCAAAAATTAATCAAATAATATTAATGAGTGAGGAACAAATATAAAATACCAGTAGACATGTTTGTAAGAAATACTAGATGAACTGAAGAAAAATTCTACCCTAGCTACTCTCCATCATAAAAGTGTCCAACACAAGTTCGGCCAAACTTGTGCTGGACACTTATGGTCAGGTGCAGTCAGATGGGAGCAATTCTCTCTATGGAAATGAAGATAAATTTTTGATATCAAATTACACTAGAAGTAGTTTGATATGGCAAAATTTTCATGCTGAAGTTTTGGTAAAGCTCAAGTGGATTTTTTGTTTATTTTTACAAAAAAGAAAATTTAGTGCAAGTTTAGCCCTGATTGTGCTAATTTAATTCAACATCTCTTTTTTCTGTTTATGGCAGGAATTTAACTTGGATTTTAATTTTCATCTTTGATTTCTTTTATTTTACTTTATTCCTCTCATATTGCTTTTGGATAGAAGTTTATTTTTTGTAAAATAAATCATTTTCATATTTTTTACCTTTATTTAATAATATTATAAAAGGTGTAACATCACCCAGTATTCATTTGGCACACAATTGTTTGCTATACTGATAATATTAATAATATAATGGTGACAAAAAATTAATCAATTGATAAATATGAGTGAGGTACAAAGACTTAATAACACTGGAAATGTTTATAAGAAATTTCAGATGATTAAAAATGACTTGCAACCTGGCTACTCTTCATGATAAAAGTGTCCAGCACAAGTTTGGCCAAACTTGTGCTGGACACTTTTGGTTGCATGCTGTCAGACGCAATCAATTCTTTTTATGGAAATGAGACTGAATTATCACTCCATCATTGCACTGAAAGTAGTTTTATATAGACAAATTGTCCCCTGGAAGTTTTTCCAAACCTAAGGTAGACAATTTTTTCCTTTGGTAAAAAGTAAATTTGATCCATGTTAATCTATGATGGTGCTTATTTTTTCTGAAGCCTCTACTGGCTCATGATAGCAGAAATTATACTTAATATCTTTATTTCATGTTTGATCTCTTTAATTTTAATCTTATCCTTTTATTTATCCTTTAGCTTTAAAATATCAATTTTATTTTGTTAAAACTGATAAATTTCACATTTTTTTACATTTATTATATTATATTATTAAAGTTGTAAAATCATCCAGTGTACATTCATTACACATGTTCTTGCTATACTAAAAACATTGATAATATAATGGTGACTAAGAAATAATCAAATAATAAATATGGATGACATAGAAAGATCAAATACCCATAGACATTTTTAAAATGAATATAAGATTAACTGAAGAAGACTTGCACCCCAGCTACTCTCCATCATAAAAGTGTCCAGCACAATTTCAGCTGAGCTTGTGATGGACACTTTTGGCTGCATGCAGTCAGATGGGATAAATTTACTCAATGGAAGTTAAAATGAATTTTTGCTCAATCCTTGCACAAGAAGTAGCTTTATACTGCTATACTATTTTCCTGATTTTTTGGAAAACCTCAAGTGGACACTTTTATTAATTTTAAAAAAAAAGAAAACATATTCCAAATCTAGAACTGGTGGTGAAAATTTGGTCTGAAAACTCAAATTATCTTTGATGGCAGAAATTTTATTTGAATGTTTAATTTTATATTTAATCACTTTTATTTTACTTTTTTATTCCTGTTTTTGCTTTCAAATATCAATTTATTTATTGTAAAACTAATACTTTTCAAATTTTTTTTACTTTTATTTAATAAGATTATGAAAGATGTAGCATCTCCCAGTATGCATTTGGCTTACAAATTTTTTCAATACTAATAACATTAATATTATATTGGTGAAAAACAATGAATCAAATGATAAATATGAATGACACAGAAAGATCATATACAAGTGGATTTGTTTATAAAGAATACCTGATGAACTGAAGAAGACCTGCACACTAGATACTCACCATCATAAAAGTGTCCAGCATAAGCTCGGGCGAACTTGTGCTGGACAATTTTAATAACATGCAGTCAGATGGGATAAATTTACTCTATGGAAATTAAAATGACATTTTGCTCAATCATTGCACAATTAGTAGTTTGATATTGCCAAAATGTCCTCCTGATGATTTTTCAAAACTCATCAGGACACTTTCTTTGGTTTAACAAAAAAGAAAATATAGTGCAAGTTTAGCCCTGGTGGTGCACATTTGATCTAACACCTCTACCTGTTATTGATAGTGGGAATTTTCCTTAGATTTTTTTTTCTTTTTTTATCCCTTTTATTTTACTTTTTTATATTGTAAAATTGTGCCCTGGAAGTCTGTCCAAACCTTAGCTCAAAATTTGTTAGCTATACATAAAAGTAAGTTTAGGCCAAGTCTTGACCTAGGGCTCCCCAACTGTCCCAACACCACTTCTGGCTCTTGATAGTAAAAATTTTACTTGTATTTGATCCCATTTATTTTCATTTTACTTTTCTATTACTCTTTTTAATTTTAAATATCAATTTATTTTTTTAAAAACTAAACATATTCATATTTTTTTAACTTTATATAATTATATTATTAAAGTTGTAACATCACCAATTTTTCATTTGGAATGCAGGTTTTTGCTATACTAGAAACATTAATAATAAATATGGTGACAAAAAATTAATTACAAGATAAATATGAATGATAAAAAAAATTTAAAAACCCAATAGAAATGTGAAAAACAAAAAACTGATGTACTGAGAAACACTTCCACCCTAGCTACTCTACATCATAAAAGTGTCCAGCACAAGTTTGGCCGAACTTGTGCTGGACACTTTTGTTCAAGTGCAGTCATATGGGATCAATTCTCTCTGTGGAAATTAAATTAAAAAAATGATAAATAATTACATTAGAAGTAGTTTGGTATGGCTGAATTATCCAACTTGAGTTTTTCCAAACCTCAGCTGAAAAATTTTTTTTACTTTACTTTTTTATCACTCATGTTACATTTGGATATTAATTTATAATTTTTGAAAAGAAATCATTTCATATTTTTTTAACATTTTTTAATAATATTATAAAAGGTGTAATATAACATGGCATACATTTGGCGCACAAGTTTTTTCTATACTAATAAAATTAATAATATTCTAATGAAAAAAAATTAGTCAGATAATAAAATATGAATAACACAGAATGATCAAATACCATTTGAAATGTTTTAAAAAAAAAAGTTGCACTGAAGAAGACCTGCACCCTAGCTACTCTCCATCATAAAAGTGTCCAGCACAAGTTCAGCCAAACTTGTGCTGGACACTTTTGGTCAGTGCACTCAGATGGGATCAATTCTCTCTATGGCAATGAAAAAAATTATTTGATAAGAAACTTCACTAGATGTAGTTTGATATAGCTGAATTATCTACCTAGAGTTCATCCAAACCACAGGTACACAATTTTTTAACTTTAAAAAACAATCAATTTAGTACAATTTATACCTGATGGCTCTCATTTGCTTCAACATCTCTACTGGCCTTTGATATTAGCAATAATACTTGGAGTTTGTTTTTCATTTTTGATCCCTTTAACTTATTTTTTTATTCCTCATATTGCTTTTCGATATCAATTAATAATTTATAAAATAAATTATTTTAATATTTTTATACATTTTTTTAATAATATTATAAAAGGTGTAACATCACTCAGTATGCATTTGGCACACAATTTTTTGCTATACTGATAATATTTATAATATAATTAAGACAAAAAATTAATCAAACAATATGTATGAGTGAGGCACAAAGATAAAATACTAGTAGACATGTTTGTAAGAAATACCAGATGAACTGAAGAAAAATTCTACCCCAGCCGCTCTCCATCATAGAAGTGTCCAGCACAAGTTCGGCCAAACTTGTGCTGGACACTTTTGGTCATGTGCAGTCAGATGGGATCAATTCTCTGTATGGCAACAAAAAAATTTTTTTATCAAATTTCACTAGAAGTAGTTTTGTTTGGCTGAATCATCCACCTGTTGTTCTTCCCAAACTCAGGTGTATAATTTTTTATCTTTAAAAAAAAGGTCACTTATTAAAATTTAGCCTTGATGGCTCCCATTTTTTTCAACACTTCTACTGGCTCTTGAGAGCAAGAATTTTACTAGTATTTTGTTTTTCATAATTGATCTCTTTGAGATTAATTTTAACTTTTTATGCCTCATATTGCTTTTGTATATCAATTTATTTTTTGTAAAACAAATCATTTTCGTATTTTTTTACCTTTATTTAATAATATTATAAAAGGTGTAACATCACCCGGTATGTGTTGGGCACACAAGTTTTTGCTATACTTATAATATTAATAATATGACGGTGACAATAAATTAATTAAATGATATATATGAGTGAGGCACAAAGATCAAGTACCAATGGACATTTTTATAAGAAATACCAGATTAACTGAAGAAAAATTCTACCATAGCTACTCTCCGCATAAATGTGTCCAGCACAAGTTCGTCTGAACTTGTGCTGGACACTTTTTGTCACATGCAGTCTGGTGTGATCAATTCTCTCTCAATCATTGAACGAGAAATTGTTTGATATGGCTAAATGGTTCTGCTGAAGTTTTTTTAAACCTCAGATTGGCACTTTTTTGTTTTTCAAAAAAGCAATTTTAGTCCAAGTTTAGCCTCACTGGTGGACATTTGCCCCAACATGTCTGCTTGCTCTTGATGGCAGTAATTTTATTTTAATTTTTTATTTCATATTTGATTCCTTTAATTTTACCTTTTTATCCCTCATATTGCTTTTGTATATCAATTTATTTTTTGTAAAACAAATCATTTTCATATTTTTTTACCTTAATTTAATAATATTATAAAAGGTTTAACATCACCCGGTATGCGTTAGGCACATGAGTTTTTGCTATACTTATAATATTAAAACATAATGGTGACAAAAAATCAATCAAATGATAAATATGAGTGAGGCACAAAGATTGAATACAAGTGGACATGATTATAAGAAATACCAGATGAACTGAAGAAAAATTTCACCCTAGCTAACCTCCATCATAAAAGTGTCCAGCACAAGTTCGGTCGAACTTGTGCTGGACACTTTTGGTCACATGCAGTCTGATGTGATCAATTCTCTCTATTGCAATGAAAATGATTTTTCTTCAATAATTGCACTAGAAGTTGTTTGATATGGCAAAATTGTGATCCTGAAGTTTTGGTAAAGCTCCAGTGGATTTTTTTTTATTTTTACAAAAAAGAAATTATAGTCCAAGTTTAGTGCCACTGGTGGGCATTCACACCATCATGTCTACTTGCTCTTGATGGGAAGAATTTCACTATAATTATTTATTTCATATTTGATCCCTTTAAATTTACCTTTTTATACCTCATATTGCTTTTGGATATCAATTTATTTTTTGTAAAACAAATCATTTTCATATTTTTTTACCTTTATTTAATAATATTATAAAAGGTGTAACATCACCCGGTATGCATTTGGCACACGGGCTTTTGCTATACTTATAATATTAATAACATAATGGTGACAAAAATCAATCAAATGATAAATATGAGTGAGGCACAAAGGTCAAATACCAATTAATCAATAGTTCTTTTTAATATTATAAATTTTTTGATTAAATAAAATGGTAATAATGAATTATATTTTTCATCCACAATTCCACTCTAATGATTCCCACTGCACAAAAAGGGTTCACTTGGTCCTTTCTTTACTGCTTGTGCATATATTTTATTGCCCACAGTACTACAATTTTTTGTAGTGATTATCCCACATCTGATTCAGGAATATTTTTAAACAATATAAGTTTTTTTTACAAAAGACCTTATCATATCCAATATCCCACAAAAAATACAACCTGTTTTTGTATTAAAGCCCGTTAATTATTAAGAAATTGTTAAAATAATTAGCTTAGACCCTGGCACAGCTAGATCCATCCCAACCGACCTAAAGTCTTTTCAATATTGAAAACAATTAAATAAAATTATGATATCATACTAAATTATGGGCACCAACCATAATTCAGCACTTCTCATTTGCTCTGCTACAAAATGAGTGCATGTAGCATTTTTCTAATGTCGGACTGTTTTTCTTCCTTCCCTCACACCTTTAGTCCAGAATGAAAATTTAGTATGAGTTTTGGTCAAAATGGTTTGCCAGTGTTATCTGTATGCAATATAAATTCATATTGCATATTTCTATTTATGCATGAAATATACTTGTTAAGCATCATTTTTTTGCATTTTTCAATCATTATGCATATTTATACATATTCATATGCATATTCGTTATACAGATTTATATGCATATTAATATATTTTATTCATATACATATATGCACCTTTTTTTTGCATATTCAATATGCATATTTTTAATGCATATTCAATATGCATATTTTTAATGCATATTCAATATGCATATTTTTATGCATATTTTTATGCATATTCAACATGCATATTTTTATGCATATTTTTATGCATATTTTTTATGCATATTTATTCTTCAAAGTCATTATGCATACACTTTGGATAGGCATTTCACATCAATTTTTAGCATGCAATAAGTATCCACCATGCAAATTCAAATGCATATACATCTATATCATACACGCAACATATATTCAAGTTTAATATTTGAATATTAAGGTATGCTAAGTGATGTTGTTCAACCTTTTGCCAAACCTGAGATTAACTGATGTTCAATGTGGTTCTTAAGCTCTGCTCAAGGAGGGATTGTTCTGGATTCAATCTGTGACAGTTTATTTTTTCAATGTTTTTTCATCAGATTTAAAAACATCTTTCTGACAGTTTCAGGATGGTTTCCCAACAGTTTCCTGAAAAATTCCTGATAGTTTCAAAAAGAGGGAACTGCTAGCAGTTCACCCCCAGATTTCCTGTAGTGATTTAACTATAGTTATTTCAAAATAAGCTACATCATATTATAAAAATAATCAGGTGTATGAGAATGTAAAATTATAGTACTTTACCATAAAGATTTAATATAATTTTTAATGTAATAAAAACATAAGTAATTGATTAGTTTGATCTACTATTATAAGTATAAAATGTATTGTAATTTAACCAAGTAATTTTTTAATAAAAACACTAATTATTATATAAAAATATTTCTTTTTATTTAATAAAGTGTTTATTTTTCTACTTTATCTTTTGACCCAATTTTGAAAAAAAAAACCAATAATTATTGTTTGTAAGGTATAATTTTTAATATTTAATATATATAATTAATGAATCAATTAATTAATTTATAAGTTGAATTTATTACTTATAAATATAATGTGAATTTGTAATTAATTAATTATTAATTTATAACCATTAAATACATAAAAATACAACAATTTATTATAGAAAATAATATTTTTATGTTTTATTAAATTTATATTCAATTTATATATTAATAATATTAATTTAAAACTTATTTATATTTTATTTATAATATTTTTATATAATTTTATTTAATATAAAATTTAATTTGTATATCAATTTAAATACATTTTGTCTCATATTTATTTTCAAATAATTTAACATAAGATTTACTGGAATCTTAGAATAGCCTATATAAAAATAGTAGTCCTTAATGGTAAAACTGTTTTGTAGTATATATGTAAAAAGAAATGATCCATGGTTTGAACCTCTCCCACAACCAATTTCAATTTTTGACTCATCAACTGCAAACTAGGAAGTTAGGTGAAATTGATGTGGTAGAAAGAAATTTCTATAATACTATGATATAGACACAATCCAAGATGGGTTTTTTCTCCTTTCCAAAATCTATTTTGAGAAAACAAGTGCTTTCCACTCTAATTTAAAGCATGAATTGTAAGTGTGGTTATATATATATTTAAAGAGAAGAAAGTAGAATGAATTTGTAGAGATAATTAAAGAAAAGGTTGATATATTTTGATATAAGTAATCTATCTGTTGGATAGATTTATTCTCATTAAGCACTAGTACTCTTGGTCACTCCCACTCGAAGCACTCTATTTAATACTATCCTTACTGTAGCAATAAAATATCTCTACAGCACTACATCTAGTATGAACACCTTTATTTACAAAAGAATAAAATATCCCTATGTTTCCTTATCTATGTATTAATAATAAATACACTTCACATCCTTCACCCCTTTCTTTTAAAAGTTAGCTCTCTTTTATATACCTTGTATGTTCACCACCCTTCTCCTATTCTTCCTTCCCCTACTGGTTCTCCTACACAATTTCAGTGCTACTACAAGGATATCAAAGGGTAACTAAGTATCTCAATAAAAAGTACATTTTTTTCCATAAAACCTGGTTCTAATAGCGCTCAAAAAAATAATGTAAGACTACTATTAGTGCCTGATTCTTCACCTTTCTGTACATACCCTATACTTCTTGAGATTCCTAACTACATAATAAGTACTGTACCACCTTCCACACCTATTATAACAACCTGCGCTTGCCATGTGAGTATCTACTAATCATAAAAACCTCTTCACTAAGTAAGTACCCTTCCTTATCTCAAGTATTACTTTTCTTTTTCCTATTGTTGAGCTTTGATTATTGACCCGCTTTTTAATTGCTTGTTCTTCTAGAACTACCTTCTTTCTCCAACAAATTTTTATCAGAGATGAGAGTTTGTAGCTTACATCTAAGAACCATCACATCTATCTTAGTGTGAAACTCATACCCTTGCTTATCGCTGCTTCATAATTTCATATTATGCCTCTAGCCCTTACCTTGGCTTCCTCAAGTACATACCATACCCTCTTGACTTATAGTCCAGTATGAACTTTCCTCTAATTTTTACTTTCTGCAGCTTGTTTATCCATAGCACACAAGAAAATCTGTGCATGGAGAGTCTAATTTTTCTGCAATTTGGAAGACCTGTTTGTTGCGCTTCTGTAACCATCCTTTCTAGAAAGCACATTTTTGTTCTTTCTGAAAACTGAGGTATTTTCTGCATTACTGTAAGATGTGTACCACAGTTTCCCTCTACATGCTACTGTTCCCAGGTCATATTTTTCACTTTTTCCTCATTCCTCCTTCTTCTCTTCCTCTATCTTATAGTTTCTCTACATCTCTACTACTAGTTTCCCTTCTTTTATTCTTTCTTCTTCTTCTGTCATCATTATGAGTACCAACAAAGATATTGTCAAATTTATCTGCCAGTCTTTTGATACTTAAAAAGCTTTTGTTGTCACTGCTCCTACAGTCAAAACTATTCTTAGTGGAGCCAAGCGTTGTCAGCACTGTACTAAAAATGGAATTACCCGATGTTGCTTTTCAAAAGCTTACTGTGTTAGAGGCTTCATTACTGTTAGTTTTCCCATTCTTTCCTTCTTTCTTAAATATTTGACACTAACCCACATTTTTTCTTTTTCCATCATGCAATATCTGTAAAAGCCACAAAAAGAAATGCAGTCAAAACGTTCCAACTGCCATTACTGCTACTATTTTTGATCCTAAAATTTTGACTTCCAATCTAATAAGTATGCTGGCAATCAAGTTCCCTGTTCTCTTGACTCCTATTCCTGCTCCTAAGAGAGCTAAAAGAACCCATTGCTTGCCTATGCCAAGCACTGTGTCAAAGAGAATGCACCATTCACTCTTCTCTGAAGAGTCAATCCATACTGTAAGCTTTTCTTTTTAATAGAATTTTTGTGGCTTTCTCCATCTGTGCGGCCTTCAAGCTTACTAGAAATTAAGTTCACCATCCTCCTTTTCAAATTACCATTCCTAATTTCACTTTGTTCAAATTTTTTAACAAATATATATTCTAAGGATGGGTTCCCCAAATTATCTCATTTGTGCATTCAATGCAAATCTGTTTTCCCCTTCACCTTATATATGGTGCCATGTCATCCTCATACAATTATGCTCCTTCTTTTTCTTAAAATGATTTAAATGCCCACTGTCATCATATAGAGATGATCAGTAAATTAACGAATGAAATTATTTCTACTTCTATTCCAGGTTTTGCTGCAGATCCTAACAACTTTATCATTCTTTAAGAGTGGAAAGAGTTCCCCAGTATATTCAAAGTAGACTCCAATTAAACATAGCTTTCCTTTTCACTTTCTTTCTGGTCAGTTTCCTTACTTTAGCACTTGTTTATAGCTTCCCCTTTTTGACTATGATTATCCTTTGTAAATAGCATAGAACTTTTAACACACCATGCAATATGGGAGGCAGACTTGTTAGCAAGTCCTCAATCTTGGAATCAAATTCACCACAGATTGAACACACATTGAGCTATTGACAATAGAACCATACAATCAGGGATGAACACCACTCAGCAGAACAGTTTTAGGTGGGTCTTCAAGTAGATTTCAGTATGAATTCATTATGAGTTTAGTCTGAGTTCCATCTGAGTTCTGTCTTAGTTCATGTTGGTTACCTGCTGGCAAGTCCTCCCCCTATATTGCGTAGTGACTATTCATAAAATAATTAGCAAAGTGTGTAGCAAATTGCGATGCACTTGCCTTTTTCTTATATACAATTTTTCTAAGAGAGAACTTTCACATACTCCCTCTTTTAACTTTGAATAACTTCAAACTCATTAATTAAAATTTATTTTCAGAAATTTTTTCAAGAACCCACATGCCTAAATTTTGACACTCCATCTGCCAAACTTCTTCAGCTAAAGCTACCACCATCTTCTAAGTCCCCAGTATCCTTCTGATTTTCCCAGGCAGCTGTTCCTCTATCTAGCTCATCTTTTTCATTATATCCCCTTGTATGAGATTGATTCTTCAGTCCATATTATCTACTCTAGGTGCTAATTCCAACTTCTTGTTCAGCCATAGTCACTTTATCATTGCTAGGGCCCTATCCTTTGCAGCTGTGTCATAGCCTCCTATGAATCCCAAAAAAAAATTAACATACTAATAATAGTTTAAACTCTTTCTGGAGTAAATTCAAATAACTTTTTTAGTTTATCCTCTTCCCAGAGGTTATTCTGGTAGTTTTCTCTTGTTCCAGAGGTTATTCCTGCATTACTGGCTCTCCTCTTTGGTAGAATCTTTTGATCTGGTCAGCCACTACATGTTGCTTCCATTAATTACCATCCAATTCCTCCAGTAAGTAAGACCCTAAAGTTATTTGTTTTCTGATACTATTAAGATCATTCCATCTGTCTGAAAATATATTACCCCATTGACTCTCAAGACTTCTATTTTATATTAATACCAAATCCCCTGGGTTCAATGGCTCCCTTAATCTGTGTGCTAAGTTCTCATCCCAATATTTCAATGATTTGTTCCTAATATGCATCATTCTTTCATATGCCTTCTCCAGAAACTCATCCTTTCTTTCAAGCTGCGCCACCCTTTTTAGAGTTAAACCTCAGTCAAGTGCACCTGATTCCAATCACATCCTGGAAAAGATCCAGCTTCCTGATCAATACATAAAATAGCCCTTTGACCAAACATAAGCTCATAAGGTGAAAAGACTGTTTTCCTTTTCACTAAAATCTTATCTTTAAACAATACTAAAGGCAAATAAACTTTTCATTTTTCCCCATTAGTTCCATATAGCTTAACTAGAATATCTTTAATCACTTGATGACCTCTCTCGATCATACCTTCCACCTCTCAATATTATGGAGTTACAACTAGAATCTTGGCACCTATACCTTTAACAACTTCTTGGAATTCACCAAAAAATTAAGTGCCACAAACCACAGTTACCATTTTCATCACCCTGTATCTATACACACATTCCTTCTTTGAAAATTCAGCTACATTACTTGCCTTAAGGTTTACTAATGGTGCTGCTTCAACCCATCCTGACAGATCATCCCTGGGTACTACCAAGTACTTAAAGTGTCCTTCTTTAATATGAACAGCATCTAAGCTAATCCTGCCAAAAATAGTATCTTTAGGCTTTCTGGACTCCTGGGCTGACCCTCTGGGAAAGATTGGACCCAATCCTTGACCTCTGCTCCCATATTAGGCCACCAGAATCACTCCTTGAATCTCCTATAAGTCTTATCTTTTCCCCTATGTCCTAAATTTTTATTTAACTCTCTATGAATATTTTCTTTTCTGCCTCTCTCCACTATATCTAGTTGCAGTGTGGAACTGCATTCTCTCCCTACCTTTCTGTCTTTAACAAACTTCTCTTTAGGGCTCCTCTCTATCTTGTTCCCTGTGTCTTCATCACAATTTTCTGGTCAACAATTTCCTTCTAGACACTCTTCCAGCCATTCATCTTGCTCAGTTAACTCATCAATCAAATCCCTGTCTTCTGACTGCATATCACTTTCCTGACTACTTATCAAGTCATTTTTGTCTTTATCCTGAACCACTTTACCATTAGCTCCTCTTCTTACTACATTATCTTCATTTTCTAACTCTTGAGTGTTCATCTCCTCATGAAAATTTTCATAAAAACTGTCATCCTTAATTTTTTTAGTTCAATTTCATCACAGTCATTGACAAATAATCATGATAGTTAACATCTTCCCAGACGCTATTCCTGTAACTATCAAACCTTTTATAACAATAATCTATCCCATTTATCCACTTTTTATCTTCTTCAAACTCTTCTTCTAATGAATCCTCTTCACAAAACTGCCTTCTTGATAAAGAATCTGGCATTGTGAAAGTTTTTTCTGGTTTATAGACTAAATCAAAAGAAAATAAATTGATCTGCGCCACCCATCTAGTCATTGGCACATCTGGTAGAGTTGGACTACTGATCATTTGCACTAAAGATAGTGCATCAACCTGCAACTCAAAATGTTGCCCCCAAAGCATCAATTTCAATTTTTTTAGAATCTTTGCAACCCCACAAAATTCTGATTTAGACTGTGAATACCTAGACTCCACATTTATAAATATATTTGACTCCTAAAGGAAACATCTATCATTACCTTCCTCATCCTCTTGCATTAAGACTATGCCTACTGCAGAAACACTTAAGTTTACTGCTAGATTAATCCTTCTAGTGCATTGTCTATATTCCAGTTTCTTTGTAAGAATATCTTTCCCTGAAATTATTTTTAAAAAATAAAATTCCTCTGTCCAATCCCATAAAACATCTTTTCTTTTCGAGCAATATAATGGAGAGATAACTTGGCAAAATCACAAATAAACATTTGTACATATGTACAAATAACTAAAAACCCTCTAACCTCTGTGGTGTTTCTTGGTCTTGGCCACATAAGTGCCTTATTTTCTATTTTTCCACAATGATTCTTCCCTTCCTACATACACCATGAACAACAATATCTGGCGCTGGCACTAAAAAAAAAAATTTTGACCCTGAGACTGTCAAACCAGCCTCCTCTATCCTGAAAATTACCCTTTCAAGAGTAATAGCATATACCAAAATGAACCTTTTAATTTTTGGGTTCTCCTCTCAAACCTCCCTATAATAATCATTTAATAGTCATTTTATACTTCCCTCTTCAATAAAGATTCCTACATGTTCTGGAATCTCATCCTGTATTATCCACACCATCTGAACCTGATACACTGCCATTGAGTTTGTAGCGCTCTGCAGTAACCTTGTTAACCTAAAGCACCCCAATGGAGTTTGAAATTCTGTCAAGGATCTTGAAAACATATCTAACTTTCATTCATTGTATCCTCCCATTATATCTCCTAATATATAACATGATATTCCTGCTAAAGATTCCACAAATTCTTCTGGCGTTGGTGGAAATCCTGCGTCTTTAGCAGTAACCATTTTCATCTCTCTTAAATCATGAACAACCCTCAAGTTGCCATTACGTCTGAAAGAATGAAATACTGGAATTGAGGAAATAGACATTGACTTTTCATACAAGCCAGACCATAGTCTTTCCCTGATTTATTCTGCATATTCCTCTCTTATAGCGGCTGTTATAGAAAAGCTTTCTTCTGCCACAGCCCATGAGGTATAACTGGGACAATATAAGGTTTCCAATAAGAGTGCTTTAATAAACCACATTCCTCTTCTGAAAAGCAATAGCTATTTCCCCAAGTACCATAACTTGTAAAAACAAATTCTTTCCTTCCTGAAACAACCAATTCTCTGGTCCAAAATTAACCATCTGTATTCTTTCAAAAGTTATCCTATTAGTCGGCATAAAATCAGGTGGAAACTTTGTTAAAGGCATGTCACAAGGATTTCTTGATATCACTGGACTCTGAAAAGGAGGTTTTAAATACAGAATCAGTACATTTACTGGTTTAACTATAACTGCTACTGGTTTATACTTCAAACTAGAAAGCCCCAGTTTCTGCCTTCATTACTTAGTATTAAAAATTCTCTAATATAACTTCAAGTTGTGCCTTCTTCATTTTTCTGTCTTTCCTTTTTAATATAAGAATAACAAAATCCAAAATCAAAGAAATTAAAAAGTCTAGGCACAATACACTCTATAGTAGTATTACAAAGACACATGTCAAGCCCCACATTATGTATCCGTGCTTGGACTGACTGATCACTATCCGGGCTCCTCTTATTCTGGGAGATAGTAATACCTAGAATGCCAGCCCCTAATGAAGAGATTGGCACCTCCATAGAAAATTCTCATTCTCTCCCTCCTCATAAAACTATCTATCCTTTTCTAAACTAACAGATCCAACATACTTAGTGTCCCAGACACCATACTTAGGCACCACTAATACTTTTTTTAGTGGAATACCATCATCACCCATAATCCTGATTCATCTTGTTTTATTCAAACAATAATCTATTTTTTCTGAATTATCTATTAACAACAGTGTTCCAAAAACTTGGTTTACTACACCCATAGGAACATAAAAGTGTAAATCTCTTGACGCTCTTTCAACCTGCATCTTGAAGTATTTAGCTACCCCTATAACTGGTAACCTACCACTTCCAATACCTAAGACAGTTCCCTCACAATATTTAACAATAAAACCTAAATACAAAGCATTCTCCACTAAAACTACATTAATCTGACAGCCAGTATCTACCATCACTCTGATTTGTTTTTGATTGATTGTAAACATTAAATACCCTAATGGTCCTGCATAGTTTGGGAACCTTGGTAATACCACAACTGTTTTAAATAAAAGTTTTGCCATATCATATTCAACACAATTAGAGACTCTTTTAACACCTGGTGCTACCACTTTTAGTACCCCCAATGGAACTGAAACTGTTGTTTTAAACATAGTGAAACCAAATCTTCAGCCACTGTAGACAATCCTATAGTACTAGCTATAAGCCTTGAACAAGGTAGTTGGAGAAAAACTAGAGAGAAAAAGCTCTGTCCTTTCAAGAAATACCAGGTGAGATTTATTTTCTACAGCTAATTGAAGACTGTTACTATACCCTTTCTAACAACTTCTTTACTACTTAAAAAGCCAAGAAAGTAGCCCAGATGACTACAAACCAAAGAAAACCTGAAATTCAGGATGATACAGACCAGAAAACCAGAGCACTGAGCACTTTTTGCACAGAAAAAATCATTAATACTTGATGCAGGTTGAAAAGCTAAATGTGACAGGACAAACTACACACAAGGTCAAGGGTGTTCCTAGAAGTAAGATGGAGGGAGAAGTTTAGAAACTTCTTCGAAGCACAGAGGAAATGTTTGAGGAAGTGATTCAAAGATTTCTTGAAGGAAGAGCTACTGCTTTGAGATATTTTTGATAAGAATCTCAATATTACTTAAGGTAATACTAATATTCTTAGGATCTCACAAAGGGTTGTAAGCTCAATAATCAAAGAATTAAGTTTTAGAAATGATTACTGAGGAAATAAGGAAATTTACAATAATAATGATTTAACTTGAAGTTCTACCACTATTAACTATAGATATGTTTTATAATTTAATTCTAAAGAAATATTGAACCAAAATCCAACCCCTTTTATATCCATTACTTCTCCTTGCATTGACCTCATACCCATCCATCATTCGGCACACCACAGACCTCCAAAATTACACCCGTTACACCTGGACCCTTCTCACTAACATCTGTTGACCCTTTAATCCTCCACTAACCATCCTGTCCATGCTCACTACCCCTGTTAATAACCCACAGATACTTAATAAACCTTTTAGCGGAATATTTCATTGACTATTGCGCTGTGTGTCGCTTATCAAAGAAAATACTAGACACACTTTTGAGAGATTGACTAATTTGGATTTAAAGTTTAGATTAGGGAGGTTGAATAGTGAGTACACAAAGGGAAGTCACAGTTGCTATGTAGCATCGTTTTCTGCGCTTCAAGTATGGATTTAGACCTCTGTTTTATTTATTTAATGAGCTGCTTTTGCCTCAAGTTTCACATGGCGCCTGAAACTAAACCAGAAAAACCAGTTTCCAAAGTTAAGTCAAATGAGGAACTCAACTTGCAAAAAACACAGCCAATTGTGGCCAAAAAACAGTGAAAACTGAGTGATATACAGTGATCTAATTACCAGATGGTTGTATAATTATTAAAGTTGCCCCAAAGTATCTTATTCAGTATGTACACTCAGACCACCATCTAAAAATCTATGCTAAAGCAACTAATTTGACTTTTCTGTCAGCCAAATTACATAAAAATTTTCTAGAAGCGCTCCCCAGCTTTCTATGGCTCAGGAGGGTAGTCTGTCTGATGTCGGGAGGCCTGCCTAGAGGCAGACAACCTCCCTGAAGCCAAAAAATACCAAATTACCTTTAAAAATTCACAGCACACCACAAAAACCTTTAGAGCACACAATTATGCTAAAAGTCATCAAGACATGAAATAAAGAGCCAAATTAGGTATATCTGATGGTACTAAGCACTTAAAACTAAGACTTAAGGTTAGCCCAAAAAATGCACAATCAAAATTTAACAGTTATAGTAAAAAGTTAAAAGTGACCAAAGAAGCCCTTAAAACTTAGATTATGAAAAAAAATCATACTAACATAAAATATAGAGAAAATTAAAGGCTATCCAATAGTAGTAGCCACACCCCCAGGGTCAAAGTATCCAGTCCAGGAATCCTGAAAAACAAAAAAATAAGGAAATATGCCAACTTTGAAATCACCAAATACCCCCAAAATTCCAGAAAAACACCAGAGAGCCTTGAAAACATTAAATCATGAAAGAAAAAAAAGTGATATCCAATCGTACGATTACCTTCCCAACCAGAAAAAAGCACACAACTTCTTAAAACAACCTAAAACATGGTAGCCATAACCTATCCCCTTGTGGAAAACCACACAACTTTTGGAAAATAAGTATGAACTGTAAACTGAATCCTCCATTTTGGTTGAGTCTCATTTGCACCAGCTTATGCCCTACCTGGTGGATTCTTTGGATTATTATGTTTAACTCCTGGAATTCTTTCTGCCTGTGCTTCTCTCTGCTGAACTACCTCTGGCTCCTCTAATTGTTGTTCTTCAATATAATGCTCCATATCATAATCCATTTTATTCCCAGATTCATCTTCCATTTCAACCTGCTCAAGTGATACTGATGTATTTTCCCTTGTATTATACCCTACCTCCTCAATGTCTTCAGTATTTGCATACTTGGTTCCAGCCCTCTTTGGTTTACTGATGGTTGGCAGAGCCATTTTCTTATGCTTTGGTGAAAAAATTTCTAACTGCGCTGTAGTAAGTGGCACTGCAACCACTCCCTCTTTGAATTTTAAATCCAATACTGCACTAGTTACTGAAAAATTTACCATTTTTTCATTTTTATTTACAGGCTCCATGCCCTTACTAGACTTCACTTCCATTAATTTCATTTTAATGTGATTTATGACCTTTGCTTGTATTTTTCAATACTTATTCATGGAAAGCTTTGTAACTTCCTGCAGCATTAATTTTTTTGAACTTTAAAAACTACCTTGTCTTCTTTATCCTTTTCCAGTGCATTACACTTAATCCTTGTATGGCCTTCTTTATTACAATAATAATATACCATAGAAGAAAAACACAATGGTTGAGGAGTAAATCTTGGCTTGGATCCAGCTGCTTCACTCAAAATTTTCTCCAATTCCTCAATCCTAGCCATCACTGAATTTGAATCCTTTGATGTCACCTTTGCTTTGGGGTTGATAAAGAAGAAGGTTATCCAGCGCTTGGAAAAACCTCTATCACCTCTACATCTTCTAAAGATACCCAAGCTACTTGGGGCTCTACCCAACTGTCACGCGCCACGTGACACTCAAGGCAAAAGTAGCTCATTAAATCAATACTAAAGGGCTCAAATCCATACTCGAAGCACAGAAAGCGACTCTCCATAGCAACTGCAACTTTCCTTTGTGTACACGCTATTCAATTGCGCTAGTCTAAACTCTAAATCTAAATTAGTCAATTTCTCAATAGTGTGTCTTAGTCTTTTTTCTCAATAAGCGACACACAGCGCAATAGCCAATATAATAGTACATTAAAAGGTTTATGAAATGTCTGTGGGTTATTAAGGGGTAGTGAGCATGGACGGAATGGTTAGTGAAGGATTAAGGGGTTAAAGGATGTTAGTGAGGAGGGTCCAGGTGTAACGGATATATTTTAAATGGTTTGTGGTGTGAGGAATAGTGGATGAGTATGAGGTCAATGCGAGGAGGAGTAAAGGATATAAAAAGGGTTGGGTTTTTGGTTTGAGATTCCTTAGAATTAAATTATAAAACGTATTTATAGTTAATAGTGATAAAACTCTAAGTGAAAATCATTATTATTGTATCTTTCTTTATTTTTCTCAATACTCATTTCTATATCCTAAATCTTTGATTGTTGAGTTTCCAACCCTTTGTGAGATCTTAAGAATTTTAATATTACCTTTCAATTATATTAGAATCCTTCTCAAGCATAACTCAAAGCAGTAGTTCTTCCTTCAAGTCATCTTCAAGTCACTTCCTTGAATCATTCCTCTGTACTTCGAAGAAGTCTCTAAACTCCACATCTCACTTAAAGGAACATCCTCGACCTTGTGCGTAGGTCGTCCGGTGACAGTATAATTTAATTCTCCGTATTTCTCATTCTTTGCACTACTATGTCCCTTTTCAGGTGTTTTCTCTAAATTCTTTAAATGGCACCTGTTAAACGCACTCCTCCTACAGGCGCTACTACTAGAGCTCGCGCCAGAGGCAGGCCAACAGCCACTATGCCTGTTTCCCGCACTCACTCCTTGGAGCCACTCAAACTTAGGGAACGGCAACATTCAGTCCAATCGGTAGAAGACATCCCACAAGATTTCGATGATTCTAGTGATGATGAAGAAGGAGAGGATACAATGCACGAAGCACCATCCATCCCCTGCAACCCACCTTTCTGGTCAACCTTCAGAACCTGGACCATCCAATTCTCTGGAAGATTTCATGAGACTTTTCATGAAGACCCTTTCAAATTCAACGTCTTCAGAGGGATCTAAATTCAAAACTCCTTCTATGAAATCTCCTTATAAATTCAATGGAGAAAATCCAGACAGATTGAGACTCTTCTTGCAAACCTGCAAGCTCCTGTTCCATAATGACCTCCGAACCTTCAATAACAGCTGATCGAAGTTTGTTTATGCTTTTTCATTTCTGGCCGGAAAAGCAGCAAGATGGTTTGAACCTTATCTCCTCATGCTCTTTTCAACCAAAACCCACTTACTTATTAATAACTGGGAAAATTTTGAAGACCAACTCTTCACGTTGTTTGGTGACCCTAATGAAACTGACAACGCAGAAATTGAACTTTATTTTCTTTGCATGAGTGATAATGGGAAAGCCTCTGAATATATCTTGAACTTCTGAGCGCTTCAAACTTGAGTAGGTTGGAATGATGCTGCCCTTAAGTATCATTTCAAAAAAGGACTTCCTTCAAGGATTCTTGATCAGTTAAATCTTCACGGTCAGAAGATGACTACTTTAACAGATTTAATGGATCAAACCCTCGAACTCGACGGCGTTTACCAAGGACGACTGCAACATCGTCGATAAGCCAACAAATCTCAAGGCTTAAATTTCAAATCGGGACCTTCTTCACACCCACAAACAACTCAATCCTCCTTGACTCAATCCAAACCAATTAAGGGAAAGGACAAACCTCGACCGAAAAGCTCGACCCCAGGCAATATCAGTAAAGTACTGGATCCTAAAGGGGAACTTAAAGAAGCTGAGAGGAAGAGGCGAGCAGATAATGGGTTATGTATGTATTGTGGGGGTAAGCACAAGCTGGAAGATTGTGTAAAATTGAAGGAAAGAGAATGTACTAGTTCGAAGCCAAAAAACTAGTAGATAGTTTACTTGTGTGCAAAGCAAATTATCTTTTCTCTCCCAGTGCACAGAACCTCCATGTCTTAAGGACTGGAGTTGCCTTAAACCCCTTGAGATTCATTATTTTTAAGGAGGATATCCCCTTCAGTTGTCTTATAGACTCTGGAGCTTCAATTTCATTTGTCAGTTTATCTTTTGCCGAGAAGTTACAGCTGACATTTACAGATATCGATCGAACTCCAATTTATTTGGTCGAATCAGAGGAACCCAAATATTGGGTCAGTAAGAAAGTTTTATGGGTTTTCAACTTTCCAAATTTCCCCCCCTTCGAGTGGGAATTATGAGTCTTAAACGCCCCAAGGATGGACAATACCATTCTTGGCCATGACTTTTTAACGCATTGGAATCCTGAAATTGATTGGACACGGGGATTGATCACCCCACGGACTAAGTATATTTCTAATCCTTCAATGCATGTCAATAGGGAATTAAACAACCCGCCTGACAATGTCCTGCTAGAGGACAAATCTCTGCCAGATGACTTGCAAGCATCTGATCTTTCTTTAAATGAGCGATTGGCTAACCCTTCTAGCTCAATGACTTCACTCAAAGAGGATTTAAATTGCCTCAAAGTAATCAAATTAAGCTCTCTCAATTCTGGTCTTCCCTCAACATATTCTCTTGAAGATGATGAAGATGACCAAATTGACGTTGAAGCCATTAAATTGACTCTACCAGAAATCTATCATGGTTTCCTTGATGTTTTTTCAATCCGCAAGGCTGATAAGTTACCACCTCATTGACCCTACGACCATCAGATAGAGTTAATAGGTCCAGTACCTCCGGCAGGTCCTGTCTATTCCTTGTCGAAGGACAAATCTCAAGTTCTTCGAGACTACATTGCAGAGAATGTAGCCAAAGGTTTCATCAAAGCCGGTAAATCTTCAACCGGCTCCCCTGTCCTCTTTGTAAAAAAGAAGGATGGTAGTTTTAGGTTGTGTGTTGACTATAGAAAGCTCAACACAGTCACTAAGAAGAATGAATATCCTGTTCCTCCTATGTCATTGATTCTTACCCTTTTTAATGGTGCTAATTTCTTTTCTAAAATTTATCTTAGAGGCGCTTACAATCTTATTTGCATTGCAAAAGGTCATGAACCACTGACTGCAATGCGCACTAGATTTGGTAGTTTTGAATATTTAGTTATGCCTTTTGGATTGTGTAACGCACCATCTACTTTTCAAACTTTTGTCAATGACATCTTTCGAGATGTTGTCAAACAATTTGTTGTCGTCTATTTAGATGATATTTTAATTTTCTTGAAGACACTGGATGAACATATTCATCATGTTTGACAGGTTTTAAATCGACTTCAAGATCATGGACTCTACGCCAAGCATGATAAATGTTAATTCCACCTTAAATCTATTGATTTTTTGGGTTTTACATTATCCACTGATGGATTAGTCATGGACGAAAAAAAGTTCAAAAGGTCCTGGAATGGCCTGAGCCCAAATCCGTTAAATCCCTCCAAGGATTTTTGGGTTTTTCAAATTTCTATAGAAGATTTATTAAAGATTACTCTAAAACTATTTCCAATCTTACTTCTCTTCTTAGAAAAGATATTCCTTTTGTTTTTACTTCTACAGCACAAAAGGAATTCGAAGCATTGAAGACGGCGTTCACCACAGCTCCAATTCTTTGACACTTTGATCCTACTGCTTTGACAATAGTCGAGACGGATGCAAGCGATTATGCTATCGCAGGGGTCATTTCTCAATTGAATCCGGAAACAAAACTGTTTCATCCTGTTGCTTTATAGTCATGCAAACTCATTTCAGCAGAATTAAATTATGAAATTCATGACAAAGAGCTTTTAGATATTATTCATTGTCTTAAAAAATGGCGATCTTTTCTTCTCAGCCTAGATAGTCTTTTTCAAATTTTAACAGACCATAATGCTTTGAAATACTTTATGTCTTCCAAAGTGTTAACCAGGCGTCAAGCCAGGTGGGCTGAATTTCTGTCTGAATTTCCCTTTTCTATCTCCTATCGCCCAGGTATGAACTGCATTGTCCCAGATATCTTGTCACGTTGGGACGCATTTGCTGACAAAAATCCAGCAAATGTGAAATCAATCTTCAACAAATCAATGTTAACGACTCATCAACTTAATTCAATGACAATTCAATCGTTTCAAAATCCACTATCCAACATTCTCAAAGCTCAGTTGAAGGACGATTATTGTTTAGGGTTAAAAGACAAAATACTCTCGAAGCAAGGGGCCAAAAGATTTAGTATTGAATCAGGTCTATTAGTCTTCGAAGGTAGAGTAGTCAATCCTGACAACAATGAGATAAAATTATGGATTTTCAATAGTCGACATGATTCTCTATTAGCTGGTCATATTGGGGTTGATAAAACCTACCAGTTAATAGCAAGGGATTTTTTCTGGCCAGGTATGACCAGGGAAATCAAGGCCTATATAAAAGCTTGTTACGAATGTAATAGGAATAAGGCTCCCCATCACTGGAAGCATGGGTTGCTTCAACCACTTCCTATTCCCTCTAAACCTTGGGAATCTTTCTCAATGGATTTTATTTCTCAACTTCCTCTTTCTAATAATTTTGATGCTATATTAGTAATAGTAGATAGATTTTAAAAAATGTCTATTTTCATTAAAACCACTACTACTGCTACTGCAGAAGATTTGTCAAAATTGTTTCTATAATATGTATTTTCCAAACACGGCTTACCTAATGATATTATTTCAGATAGAGGCTCATTGTTTGTATCCACATTCTGGACTCAACTGTGTTGACAACTCAATATCACAAGGAACCTCTCCACAGCCTATCATCCCTAAACCAATGGGCAAACAGAAAGGGTCAACCAAATCCTCAAACAATACCTTCGAATGTATGTCAGTTACCAACAAGACGATTGGACCACATGGTTACCACTGGCCAAATTTGCTTATAATAACTCGACTCATTCTTCAACACAACAATCTCCTTTTGAAACTGTTTATGGAAGACATCCTTGATTAAATTCAATCCATGTAGTAACTAATCATCCTGTGGAACATTATCTTTGAACCATATCACGACTCCAAGAGGAACTTAAATCAAATTTGGAATTAGCGGTTCAAAGGTACAAGGAACAGGCTGACAAACATCAACAAACTGCTCCTTCTTTTAAACTAGGCGACAAGGTATGGCTTGACGCACGGAACATTCAAAGGACTCGACCATCAAAGAAACTAGCTGAAAAACGCTTGGGGCCATTCGAAATTGACTCTGAAGTCTCTAAAACTGCATTTCAACTCAAGTTACCTCCTAAATGGCAGGCTATTCACCCTGTTTTTCACGTATCTCTCCTGGAACTGGCTCGAGGAACATACCCGGGCAAGAACCAACCTCCTCAGGAACTGGTAGAAGTAGAAGACCATCTAGAGTGGGAAGTAAGCCGTATCCTTGATTCAAGAATGCGCAAGGGGAAACTTCAATACCTCGTGGAATGGGAAGGCTTCCTCGATGACTCAGACAAAACATCCTGGGAACCTGCCACCAATGTTTCTAACGCCCCTGAACTCCTAAAATCTTTTCATCTTACATACCCTTTAAAACCAAAACCTTTAAACTCTCTTTTTTCTTTTCTCGGTTTTTTTTTCTTTTAAAATCAAAAACATCTTTACTTCTATAAAATTCTTTTTGTTTTCTTCTTTATTCTTTCTCTTTTCAAAATTTTTCAACCTTCTTTTAAAAAATAAAAATAAAAATAAAAATAAAAATAAAAATAAAAATAAAAATAAAAATAAAAATAAAAATAAAAATAAAAATAAAAATAAAAATAAAAATAAAAATAAAAATAAAAATAAAAATAATAAATAAAATTAAATTAAATTAAATTAAAATTAAATTAAATTAAAATAAAATAAAAATAAATTAAAATAAAATAAAAACCAAATTAAAATAAAATAAAATAAAATAAAATAATTTTTTTTTTCTCTTCTCAATTTTCTATATACATTCTTTCTTTAAAATTTTATTTTCCTTGAACTATCAAAATTCTTCACGAACATTACACAATCATCTTTCTCAAACTTCACTTTAACTTCTAAATCACTCTTTTAAATTCTTTGAAACAAATTAATTCCTTTTTCAAATCCTCTTAAAATTTTTATTTCGTCTTTTCTTTTCTTTCTTTTCTTTTTTCAAATAACTAAAATCCCTCAAATCTTCAATTAACAAACTTAAATAACAAATTTTTTTTCTTTTCATTAAATTTTCTTTACAACAATTTTTTTTTTTTCAATCAACAATTTTTTTCTACTTCTTTCTTCTCTCATTCAGACATCTTCTTTCAAAATTTAAAAAATAATTTCTATTTATTTTTTTATTTTTTTAATATTTTGTTTTTGCTCTGTCTTTTCTTTGTTCTTATTTCTCTCAAAATCTTATAAAAATAAAATCTTAAAATTCTAAATAAAATAACTAAATACAAATTGTTTCTACATTCCTTTTTTATTCTCTTCACTTTTTATTTTAAATTTTCTCTTTTATCTTCTCCCAAACCAATCCCTTCATCTTCTCCAAAATTTCCCTTATCTCCTTTCTACATTTTGCAAAGTTCTCCCCCTCTCCTACTGGAATCAATTCACCAAGTTTAAGTAGCTCCTCGGCTACGTCGAAGGAAGAGGCATCAACAATTTTATCAATCTCGCCGCTCAAGTCTTCAATATATTTTGCTCGTTGAACCTGACGAGGTTTCTTTGACCATACTTGATCAAGGGATTCTTAATTTTCCTCCCTCGAGGTAACAGTCGGTAACCTATCCTCCACCCACACTGCCACTTCCACAGCAGTGGGTCCCACAAGGGTCGCCTCCACATTTGAAGCTTCCGCCGTAGGGACTTCGATGATGACATCTGAATTCTAAAACAGGATCATCAATAATTAAATTTATGAATTATAAAAAAGTGAACTTACTTCAAAGATTGGGTCAGGCTCCAAAAATAATCTAGGAGTGACCTTCTCTGCCACCTCCCTTTCCTCTTTGTCATCTTCGATGACCACCTGTTGCTTTTTGGGGTTTTTCTTGAGATGGGAATTTCTTCTTCCTCCTCGACGACCCCCCTCTTGTTTGCAGCCCTAGCCACCCAGATGTTCACATCATCCTCAACTTCTTCTTCATTTTCCCCCACCAATAGATCTTCCCCAATGGACACATCCCAAATGTCCTCGACTACTTCCTTTTTTTTGGGGATCACCCAATACTTCGTCTTAGTAAACCGACTCTTAATGTCGGCATTCTTCGCTAAGGTGTTGTGGTAGTCTAAAGTTTACTATGGCACCTAAGTACCTAAATGGAGTTATTACGGCATGCAAGATTGGCGTTATTATTTTATAAAAGGGTTTTATTAAATTTATTTGAGTCTTAAATATAAAGAAATTTGGTTAAAAACAAATGCCTACATGAAATCAATTTATTTTACGGAGGAAACTTATTTTGCGGTCTGAAAAATTTATAAGTATCAAGTCAAGTCACTCAAAAACCTTGGGAAATTTTTCCAGAATTTTTACTATTTTTCTTATATTTTTAAAAGAATTTTAAAGATTTATAGAAATATTTACGTTTTCAGAAATTACTTAACTTTGATAAATTTTCACGGGGTAATCAGAGCTGCGCAGACTACGAAAATTAGTTTGAAATATAAAGGGGAAGTAGCTCTATCATGTGTAATTTTTCTAGATTTTTTATTATAGTTTTTAAGGTTCTAATTTAGTCCGGAAGTCTGGAAGGACTCCGCTTTGACTCCGTATGGGCTCCGGATTGACCCTGGGAGAGCTCTGGAGGGGAAAACTTAGGCACGTGACTAGGAATACTTAAGAGCCTCTCAGACTCGAAATTGGGGGGGGATACATCATACAGCTTAATCATTAACCACCACGGTCTCATTTTTTATTACTCAACAAATTAAATAAAATTGTAATACCCTTATAACTTTATATTTTATATATAACATTTTAGAAATACTACTCAACAATTTAAATCACACTTCATACAGGGTATCTTTAGAAAGGTCTTCACCACTGGGACTTGATTATTGCTGTCTCATAAAAATTTAAATTATTATAAAAACATAAAAGTCAATCTTTTCAGATCTTTCACTGGTACACCTTAATTGTTGTTATCAGTATTTCTTTTCTCAACAGCCACTTTTATTTAAATCTCAATAAGCGTTAATTATTTTAGAGTTTCATTACTTTTATCAATCAGATCCAAGTAGACTGGTTAGCTTAGTGATTTAAAATTCCCATTTTGTTATTTTTATTGGAAGGACGGGGTTTTAAGCTAAATCCACATATCTCCTCTGGATTCTGCTTACAACAAGGCGACTGTAAGAGTTTACCTTACCATAGTTGGCGCCCAATGTGGGATTTGATTTCTCTAGCTTTCTTTAAAGACTTACTTGGATCAAGAACGTTCTTAGCCTGCAAGAGGCATATTTTCTGGAACTCTAATTGGATTTTTGTTATTGGCCTGCAAGAGGCTTGTTATTTTATCGATTGTTAACGCTTTTCATTACTTATTGGGATGTCTTCTTCTGCTGTTGCTTCTGGATCTTCTAACCCTCTTACTCCCTCAGTTAGAATTGTTTCTTGGGATGGCCCAAAGTTTGATGGGGAGGAGGTTAAATGGTTCATTCGCAGGTATGAAGCTGCTGCTGCTTTTGATGGTGCTTCTCATGTGGATATGGTGAAGCAAGTTAGGTTTTTTATTGCTGATAGGGAGGTGGAAAAAGAGGTTATTGCTATGCAGGCATTTAAGGACAAGGATTGGGTTAAGCTTTCCAAAACTATGGTTGATAGATGGGGTGTTAGGTTTACTATGATGGACCTCAATAAAATTGTTGGAGACTGGCAAGCGAAAGGTGGAGTTTCTTCTATGGCTGACTTCAAAAAGCTCTGTGTTCAGTTTGATGAAGTGGTGGAATATCTCATATTGGTGGATGAGTTAGTGCATGAGAATCAAGCAAAAGATTTGTTTTGGACAGCATGCAGCAGGGATATTCGAATGGATGTCTTGAAGGATCTTTCAAGAAAAGATTTGATGAAGGAACTGCCTAATGGTGAGCAGAAACTGCCGGCTCTGGAGGTTATCAAAGAGAACATTCAGGCCCATCTCAAGTTGTTAGCATTGGACAAATATCAAGAGTCCTGCACTCAATATGTTAGCAAGGTTAGCGAAGTTTTGGCCGAAAACAACGATATTATGGTCAAAGCCCAGGAGGCCAAGAAGGCACAAATGGGATTACCTGCTGCAAAAGTTGAGGGTAATGTGGATAATAAGATGGTCGATCATTTGGCCGATTTAACTAAACAGTTAAAAATATTTGTTCAAGAGACACAGAAGGCTAACAAGGCCCCAATTGCTTCTTCGTCGACGTCAACTTCTTATCAGTCCAGAGGTTATGAACGCCAAAATTATAATGGCAATAATAACGGTAACCGCTTCCCAGGCAATGGGAGAAATGGTGGTAATGGTGGTAATGGATATAGAGGTGGCTACGATGAGCCAAAGGTGTGCTCCTATTGTAATAGGAGGGGGAACAGAGCAACAGTTTGTTTTGCTCTTGATAATGATATGGATGCTGGGCGAGTTTTATTTGATGGTAAAGTTTATAAATTTCCTGATGGCTCGTTCATCAAGCCCAGTGATGGACAGTCTCCTTCTGATTTGGTCAGAAGAAGTTTAACGGCTGAAAGGAGAGCCAGATTTGAAGAGGTGACGGATGATGATGTTAATGCCAAGGGTGGAAAAAATGGTAATGGTAATGGTGGAAAAGCTGACAAAGTTAAAGAGAAAGAGGTCAGTAAAGCCACATTTTCTACTTCTTTTGGTGGTTTAGAGCTGGCGACGGTTGCCCAGGTGGAGGGTAGCTGTATGGCTGGCGAATACAATGTTAATGCTGCTAGAAGAGCAGCTGCTACTAAGGCAAAAAGTAGCGTTCAGAGCCAATTGAGGGCTAATCCTGGCAAGGCCAATAACAAAGTTAACCCTTACTCAAAGGACAAAAATTCTAGTGCTCAAACTGCCGCCAACAAATTGAACCCTTACTCTAAGGAAGAATTATATAAAATGCAGAAGGTTATTGCTGATATGGGGCCCCCTAGTTATGGAAAGTTTGATTTAAATGGTGAGCCTATGCCAGAGGATGATTTGGATTCTGAGGAGGACGTACCGTTGGCGTCTCTACCCAGACCAAGTTTTAGCGGTCCCATCCCAATGGAGGGTGTAAGAAGGACTAGCGATGGATCAAGATTAGTGCAAGAAGCTGGTGACGGAGTTAGGGTTATAGAAAGTGAAGATGTTATTATGGGGGGTGAAGATGGCTTGGTTGGACCTCAAGAGGTACCCAGGGTCAAGGTTGTTAAATCAAAGGTCCAGTATGAGCGGCCAGTAGTTTCTGGTCAAGCTAATGCGATGGACGCAGTTTTGAATAGGGTGAATCAACTGCAGATTTCCTTATCTTTGGGGGAGTTATTTACGATTAGTCCTGCGCTTGCTGAAAAGTTTGGGGAAGATGTAGATACGCATTTTTCCGCTACCCTGGGATACCTGGTGGTAGCTCTTAACGGTAAAGAAGTAAAGGCCTTGGTCGATTCAGGGTCTCAAATTAATTTAATTTCATTGGAGCAAGCAACAAGTATAGGCTTGCCAATTAAAAGTGGAACTGGGGGAAACCTCAGAGGCATTGGAGGGCATGACACAGAGCTGATGGGCACAGCTGAGCATGTCAGGTTAGGCATTGGTGGATCTGTTGGTAAGGTTCACTTTTATGTGGCCAGAGGAGCAGTCAAAACTGTTCTGGGCGGTCCTTTTTTGATGGATTTTGAGGCCAGGATAGGGTATCAAGCTGGCATGGGGATTAGTTTGGAGATCACTGGTGAAGATATGCGGAGGTTACATATGAGGTTAGCGCCTCCTGGAGATGAAGATTGGGAAACACGGCCAGGGATTACTACTCTGTGACAGTGTTGTGTTTGCACCAAGAAGCGGCATATAAAACAGACGGCTTCTGGTGAATTATGTTTTTTGGAAAGGGATGAATGCCCTCATTTTTTGGGGTAGCAGGGGCTGATCACTCTAATGTTGTAATCTCTCCTCAGGAGGAGATCCCGGATTGCAATAGGTCAGCTCACTTGGAGATAATTCAAGTGGATTCTAAATTATTTTCTGTTAATATTACTTTGGAGTGCAAATATGTCTTGGACTTTTCTATATGTTTTTTGGATTTACCCGGTTTTTCTATTAAATTTAAAAACGGTGAAAAAGGCAAAATGGGCCAAATTAGGATGGATAAAAATTGGAAGGGTATGTTTTATGACCTCCAGCAAGAGGTTAAACTGC
The DNA here is from genome assembly GCA_030280995.1 of Hemileia vastatrix. Taxonomy (NCBI): domain Eukaryota; kingdom Fungi; phylum Basidiomycota; class Pucciniomycetes; order Pucciniales; family Zaghouaniaceae; genus Hemileia; species Hemileia vastatrix. Next base: position 14,245,122 of record JASXTE010000018.1, on the reverse strand, counting down.
AATTATCTCCTTCTATTTTGGATCTCCAGCAAGAGGGTAAACTGCAAATATCACATCAAAACTCGATTAAAAATCTCAGTATAAGCAAAACACAAAAGAATAATTTATGTGAAAATGCTATTATGGACCTCCAGCAACAGGTTAAACTGCAATTATCTCCTTCTATTTTGGACCTCCAGCAAGAGGGCAAACTGCAAATATCACATCAAAACTCGATTAAAAATCTCAGTATAAGTAAAACACAAAAGAATAATTTATGTGAAAATGCTATTATGGACCTCCCGAAAGTGGTTGAACTGCAATTATCTCCTTCTATTATGGACCTCCAGCAAGAGGGTAAACTGCAAAAATCACATCAAAATACGATTAAAAATCTCAGTATAATTAAAACACAAAAAAATAATTTTTGTGAAAATTCATTTCTGGTCCTCCAGCAAGAGGTTAAACTGCCGACTTTCTTTATGGGTGATTTACTGTTGGATAAGGGAAGCAAAGGTGTTGGAAAATATGTTTATAAATTAGACGAGGGAAAGGAGAAAAGGGTAAAATTTAAAAATGAAATAAAATATTTTTCTAATTTTTCTTATTCCGATTCTGGCGACGAAGAAGATTCATTTGATGAAATTTTTAATGGTGATACAAAAGTAAATGTTTTACCTCAAGTTTATTTAGATGTGGACGCAGCCAAATATAAGAAAGAAACAAATAAAGTTCGACCTATTAATGAACCGCTACCTGCTGAATTAAATCCACCTTTGAGAAGACCAAGGTTATCAAGAGATCCTTATGAAAGTCCCTTGGTAAAGAATCCGCCTGAATTTTCTGAGACGTCAAGAATCCTTCTTGAGAGACTGGGAGTTGTTAATTTTGTACCTGATGGTTGGTTGTCTGGAGAAGAGAAGAAGTTGTTGTTGGATGTGATGGTCAAGCGAGAGAAGGCCATTTCTTTTGTAGAAGAGGGGAGGGGTGTGTTGAAGCATTCCTATGGGGAGCCTTACAAGATTCCTGTGGTATGTCATGAACCGTGGCAGCAGAAACCGATTCCTATTCCGGCTGCATTAAAAGAAGCCTATATTGAAGTTGTCAGAGAACGGATACGCACTGGACTGTATGAGCAATCAATGTCAAGTTATTCTAGTCCGGTATTTTGTATCAAGAAACCGAATGGCAAGCTTAGAGTTGTTCATGATCTTAGGGAATTAAATAGGGTTACAATAAAGGATGCTGGGATACCGCCTAGTGCTGAGGAGTTTGTTGAAGCGTTTGCAGGGAGAGTGTGTTATGGTTTGGGAGATATTATGGGTGGATATGATGAGAGAGAGTTAAATCCGGACTCAAGGCCTCTCACTACATTCAATACACCACTTGGACGTTTACAGTTAACAAGATTACCTCAAGGAGCAAAAAATTCAGTTTCAGTTTATCAAGCTCAGATGGCTTGGATCCTTCAAGACAAAATTCCACAATATGCTGGAATCTTTATAGATGATGGAGGAATTAAGGGACCAACAACCGACTATGATAACCAGGTGTTGGAAGAGAATCCCGGGATACGCAAATTCATTTGGGAGTTTGCAATTACATTAGAAAGAATCTTGTTTCAAATTGAAGAAGCTGGATTAACTATTTCAGGTTCAAAATTTTCATGTTGTGTGCCAGCCTTAGAAATATTAGGCCATGTGGTATGTAGAGAGGGTAGGATTATGTTCAAGAAGAAAGTTAACAAAATTCAGTCCTGGCCAAGACCCAAGAATACAACCAAAGTTAGAGGGTTTTTAGGCGTTTGCGTATATGTTAGAATGTTTATTAAGGACTTTTCTTCATTGGCAGCTCCATTGAGACGGTTAACAAGAAAGGATGCAGACTGGGAGTGGGATGAAGAGTGTGAGAAGGAGGTTGTGGGGAAGGATTTAGTCCTTCACAAGTTGGATTATGGAAAAGATGCTGGTAAAATTTCTTTAGCAGTTGATTCAGGTCAGGTTGCAGCTGGGGCGGTTTTGTCTCAGATGGATAAAGCTGGTTACATCAGGCCAGTTAGGTATGAATCTGTAGTATTTACTGAGGTCGAATCAAGATATTCTCAACCAAAATTTGAATTATGTGGTGTGGCAAAAATACTGAAGAAACTTCAGCATATTTTGTGGGGGCAAAATTTTGAGTTGCAAGTGGATGCGAAATCATTAATCCAGATGATTAATTCCCCAAGTTTACCAAACGCACCCATGAAGAGATGGGTAGATTTTATTCAACATTTTTTGTTTGATTTAGTTCATAAGCCTGGAAAAACTTTTACTATGCCAGATGGTTTATCAAGGAGACCACCCACTGAAGAAGATTCAGACTCAGAAGAGTTCGATGACGATATACCTATTATCAAAGCCAGCACTAAAGGAGCTGAAGACTTTCCATACCTCCCCCATGAGGTTAAACTGGCAGGACTATTGTGTTTAGATTATGGTGATGATGACCTCCACCAAGAGGATAAACTGGAAAATAGTTTTTATGTTAATAAAGGTGTTGGAAAAGGTGTAGATAAATTTGGTAGAAAGGAGGTAGAAGAAGAGGTGGTGTGTGTAGAGGAAGATGGATTGGTAGTGTGGGATAGTAGTAAATTAAGGAATGGTGTATATGTTGGAGAATTAGAGAATTTAAATAAAAAGGTGGATAAAGAGAAAAAGGTATTTTCAAATACGGTTTACAAAGGTTCCAAAGGTTCAGAAGAAAAACGTCGACATAGCTCGATTAAAGATTTATTTAGGGGTCAAAGATTATTGGCTCATTCATGTGCAGGTGATATTGGTGATAGAGAAGTCCCTATTGATGTTATATTAATTGATTTTCAAGATGAAGTCTGGGGTCAGACTGGTTTTTATTTTTTGTTAGTCAAATATTTGTTGACTTTAGAGAGGCCAGAAGATTGTGAAGACAATGAATGGGAGGCTATCAAGAGGAAGTCATCTACGTTTTACCTATCTGGTCGACGTTTAATGAGGAGAAGGTATCCAAATCTTCAAGTAGTTATAACTCAACAGAAGGGGCAAGAATTAGTTTTGAAATCACTTCATGAAGATCTTGGGCATAGAGGCATTGGAGAAACATTTAGAAGAGTTTCTGATCAATTTTGGTGGCCTGGCATGAAGATGGCTGTTAAACCGTGGGTTCAGTCATGCAAAGAATGTCAAAGAAGAAGTTATTTAAGTCCAAAAGAACCTGGACGCGCGACCGGTGAATATACGCTCTTTGGGAGAGTTAGTTTAGATTCCGTTCATATAAAAGAGGGACGGTATATATATTTAATTGTGGCCAGAGATGATTTATCTGGTTGGGTGGAGGCAGCGCCTCTTATTAACTTAACTGCCAAAAATGTGGCAGAATTTTTTTTGAATAATTGGGTATATAGGTATGGGGTGATGAAGTTGGTGACGGTAGATGGAGGTCCTGAATTTGGGACAGAGTTTAAAGAGGCTGTATTGAAAGTTGGATCAAAGGTTAGGGTAGCAACCCCATATTATCCTGAAGCTGAAGGCATGGTTGAAAGAGGGCATCAAGTTATTAAGGATGCTTTAGTTAAAATGTGTGGGACAAGTGCCGAAAAGTGGAGGCACTATTTACCTTTAGTTTTATTTGCTGATAGAATCACTGCCAAAAGGACGACCGGATTTTCACCTTATAAACTTGTTTTTGGACAGAAAGCAGTTTTACCAGTTGATTTAGAAGCTGAATCATATCTTGGAGTTGACTGGGACACGGTCAAAACTACTGATGAATTATTGTGTGCAAGAATGATGCAGCTAGAAAAGAAAGAAGAATATTTAGAAAAGGCATATTCGCGGATGATGAAGATCCAAAATTAATCAGTCAGATATTGGGATGAGCGGTTGGCACATCGATTAAGGAAACCTTTGAACCCAGGTGATATGGTCCTGGTGTATAATAGAAGTCTAGAGAGTCAATGGGGAAAGATGTTTGCAGATAGGTGGAATGGACCGTATAAAATCAAGGAGCAAGTTTCCAGCGGTTCATATGTGTTAGAAGAGTTGGATGGAGTAGTATTGAAGAAGAGGGTAGCGGCCGATCAAGTGAAACGGTTCTATCCTAGAGGCACCAGGAGTGCAGAAGTCTTCCTCCGCAATGAGGATAAACTATGACATTTATGAAATTTTATGGATCCCTCCGCAACGAGGATAAACTATCTTCTTTTTATCAAAATACTTTACTGTCGTTACACTGCATATGGGCGATGAAACTTAACGAAATGCAAGAAGACCTTCTTTGAAATTTTTTAAAACTTAAAATTCTTAAAATATGGGTGAAGATAGTGTTGGAATTTTTTTTAAAAATTATTGGAAGAAGTGTTCACAGGGGAACCTTCTTAATTTAATATTGGCAAGTGTGGGGGTAACTTATGGGCTGGCTGCTCTATACACAATTACCCCATAATGTTCGTTTCCAAAATTTTCCCTGTTTCTAGTTGAATCCTGGCTTTGTCTTTTAATTATAGGAAGTCCACTAAGACTATAAACTGGAATGAATCAAGAGACACCGCTCTCAACACCGGATTCAAGATTCTTTTTATATTATTTTGTTTTTGATTTTTTTTATGTTAGATTGTGATTTCTTTTCTTTAATATATATTATGAATTATTGTAAAGGTGATGCTCACTGGTGGTCTCTAATCATTTTTATAAATTGGAGGGAGCCCACCCAGTGATCATCATTATAAAAATTATCTTCTAAAAACTTTCATTTATTTTCTTTTCTTTTCAATTTCTCAAAATTGTGTAACCACATCAAGTTGCACTTGGATGTGGGTATGATGTCGAGGGTACGGCTCATCAAATGGCCGGCGGGCATCTTTTAAAATTTTATTTTAAAATTTTTAATTACTTTTTTTATCTTTCTTTTCACATTCGTTTATCTTTCTTTAAAAATTAAATTTTAACATTTATTTCAAAACTATCTTTTTTAAACTCTTTTATTTTAAATTAAAAAAATAAATAAAAATAAAATAAAATAAAAAATAAAAAAATAAAAAAATAAAAAAAAATAAAAATAAAAAAAATAAAAAAATAAAAAAAAATTAAAATTAAAAAAAAATAAAAAAAAATAAAATGAAATAAAAAAAAATAAAATAAAAAATAAAAAAATTAATTAATTAAATCAAAATTATTATTATATTTCTGAGTTTATTTTTCAGTCTTCATTCTTTTTAGTTTATTCATTTAGTTTAGACAGTAAACAGGGTCTAGGGGAACTCAATACCTATGGGATTTTACTTCAAGACATCTGTTAGTCCTCCAAGACTATAAACTGGCTACTGTTCAAGACGTTCTTTAAGGTTTTTTATACGAATTTTGTAGCTGTTAGTCCTCCAAGACTTTAAACTGGCTAATTTTCAAGACTGTCATTAAAGATTTTATATTGGAGCTGTTAGTCCTTCAAGACTTTAAACTGAATTTCAAGGATGATCAAGATTTTATGGATATTTTCGGAGACAGATTTTTTTTTATTTATCAATCAAATGATAGGTCCACCAAGACCTTAAACTGGAGTGTTATCAAATGATAGGTCCACCAAGACCTTAAACTGGAGTGTTATCAAATGTTAGGTCCACCAAGACCCTAAACTGGACTATTATAAAGCTGTTTGGTCCACCATGACTTTAAACTGGTAGTTCATTCATTGTTTTAGTCCACTATGACTTTAAACTGGAAAATTAATATCTGCAGGATAATTCAACATTCATTGGTCCACTATGGCCCTATACTGGATTACTTGTCGATCAAATGTTTGGTCCACTATGACATTAAACTGGATTATCAAGTTTATTCAATCTTTGGTCAAGCCTAGGCCTTACTTAGGAATATTTCAAGTTATTTATGCACTTAAATGATCTTTGGTCCACCAAGACCATAAACTGGAAACCGATTATATGTTTGGTCCACCAAGACTTTAAACTGGAATGTCAATCTTGCTTGGATAACTCAATTCAATCTTTTAATGTAACACTGCCCACTAAGACTCTAAACTGGTTATTCAATTATTTCTGGAATTGGGTGCTGATAAGCTTTAGGAGGTTAAAATTTTAGGTGGTGATGATGCCAAAGAAAGCATAATGGGTAATTAGGTGAAATTTGTGGCGCTTTAACATGGTCTAAAGTTAATATTATTATTGGAAGCCTGGCAAAAGTATTTTATGGGTTTGCTGTATAGCAAAGTTTGAAAATTGTGATGAAGGAATCAGAAGTTAGGATGGTAGTTGGATTTTAGGGAATGATTTTTTAGTGCCTCAGTGTTAGGCCATTTTTGGTGTGAAGCTTGGAGGACCTTATGGCGAGATTGGAATCATAGAATTTGGCTCAGTGGGGGGCCCTATGAGGTTGGAATCAGGAGTATTCGGCTTATAAGAAGATACACTCTCTCAATGCTGTGACAAGAAGGAAGACTGGTATATGGGAGTCTGAAGTGATTCAAACCTTGCTCTCAGTAGTGGAATCATCACAAGATTTATTATTATTTTATGTTAAGCCAGAGAAGAAAGAAAACATCATTTATGTTGAAAGTTAAAGAAGACCAAGCAAAAACAAAGTTTTATCAAGTTATACTGCTAGAAAAGATAATTTCTTTGAAATTGTTCAACATCATTATCAAAGCCTTGCATTAAAATTCTTCTTTTCATGAGGTCTTCATGGTTATTAGCTGGAGTTTCTTGAAAATAAGCCAGCATTTTTCGTTTCAACTCATTCGTAAAGTCAAGAAAAAGATAGCAATGAAAATTTGGATAATGATTGATATAGTCCGTCTTCCCTCTACCAACATCATCAGTGTTGGTTATTTCGACAGCTAGAAGTTCAAATATGTTATTAAGTCATAGGTTTAGTCAATTTTGATTAAAAGTTTTTTAGTAAGATAATAGGGTCTTACATTTAGAGCCCGGAAACATAGTCTCAGCAAAGTTGGTTGGGGGCACTGGCTTTATAGGATTATGATCTTGTGAAGGCAAAATTAGGCCGGGATCCCCTGATGAAGATTGAACTTTTGAAGCTGTTTTTGATCTTATTTGTTTTAAGAAGACAGGAATTTTTGATCGTTTTTTAGAAGTTGAGGGATCAGGGAGAGCTGCTGGTCCTAAATATACGTTTGTTTTAGAAGGAACTATTGGCTGGTTACATTTGACTTTTTTACACGGCATAAGTCGCAAGCTGTCCTGCCAGGAAGATTAGGCTTGGACATTAAACAAGGTACCTGGTATTGAGCGCAGAGTTCACATGGAGCGACAAGTTCTTTGAAAGACATATTGATGAAGATGAATTTTATAGTTGATTAAAGAAGATGGTGGTTGAAGGTTAAAGATAAATATTGTGTTCAACCACTTATGTAAAGTTTTAAGAATGGGGACATTCTCAATTGGAGGGAGGATGTGGTAGTCTAAAGTTTAGTATGGCACCTTAGTACCTAAATGGAGTTATTACGGCGTGCAAGATTGGCGTTATTATTTTATAAAAGGGTTTTATTAAATTTATTTGAGCCTTAAATATAAAGAAATTTGGTTAAAAACAAATGCCTACACGAAATCAATTTATTTTACGGAGAAAACTAATTTTGCGGTCTGAAAAGTTTATAGATATCAAGTCAAGTCACTCAAGAGCCTTGGGAAATTTTTCCAGAATTTTTACTATTTTTCTTATATTTTTAAAAGAATTTTAAAGATTTATAGAAATATTTACGTCTTCAGAAATTACTTAACTTTGATGAATTTTCACGGGGTAATTAGAGCTGCGCAGACTACGAAAATTAGTTTGGAATATAAAGGGGAAGTAGCTCTATCATTTGTAATTTTTCTAGATTTTTTATTATCGTTTTTAAGGTTCTAATTGAGTCCGGAAGTCCGGACTGACTCCGTTTGGACTCCGCACAGACTCCTCTTTGACTCCGTACGGACTCCGTTTCGACTCTGTACGGACTCCGTACGGGCTCCGGATTGACTCTGGGAGAGCTCTGGAGGGGAAAACTTAGGCACGTGACTAGGAATACTTAAGAGCCTCTCAGACTCGAAATTGGGGGGGATACATCATACAGCTTAATCATTAACCACCACGGTCTCATTTTTTATTACTCAACAAATTAAATAAAATTGTAATACCCTTATAACTTTATATTTTATATATAACATTTTAGAAATACTACTCAACAATTTAAATCACACTTCATACAGGGTATCTTTAGAAAGGTCTTCACCACTGGGACTTGATTATTGCTGTCTCATAAAAATTTAAATTATTATAAAAACATAAAAGTCAATCTTTTCAGATCTTTCACTGGTACAGCTTAATTGTTGTTATCAGTATTTCTTTTCTCAACAGCCACTTTTATTTAAATCTCAATAAGCGTTAATTATTTTAGAGTTTCATTAATTTTATCAATCAGATCCAAGTAGACTGGTTAGCTTGGTGATTTAGAATTTCCATTTTGTTATTTTTATTGGAAGGACGGGGTTTTCAGCTAAATCCACATATCTCCTCCGGATTCTGCTTACAACAAGGCGACTGTAAGAGTTTACCTTACCATAGTGTCACATGCCATCCTTCTCCATTGGCAAAACTTGCACTTCTGGCAAGGCCCTCATGTCGCCATGCTCTCCACTCAAAAATACTCCATTGACTCGCAAGCCGTGCAAGTCTTCGAAAATTGCCGTGTAACAACACCCCCATCCGCTTTAGGGTGTGGAGGCGTGAGAGTCGGTGTAGGGAAATCCGTCATAGTGAGTTAAAGTAATAATAATAAGAATTAAATAAAGAGGAAGGAAAATTAGTGTGGGAAATATGTCTTATTCTCAAAGGAGCTCGCGTTCTTATACCCGGGCATCTGTCACGCGCCACGTGACACTCAAGGCAAAAGTAGCTCATTAAATCAATACTAAAGGGCTCAAATCCATACTCGAAGCGCAGAAAGCGACTCTCCATAGCAACTGCGACTTTCCTTTGTGTACACGCTATTCAATTGCACTAGTCTAAACTCTAAATCTAAGTTAGTCAATTTCTCAATAGTGTGTCTTAGTCTTTTTTCTCAATAAGCGACGCACAGCGCAATAACCAATATAATAGTACATTAAAAGGTTTATGAAATGTCTGTGGGTTATTAAGGGGTAGTGAGCATTGATGGAATGGTTAGTGAAGGATTAAGGGGTAAACAGATGTTAGTGAGGAGGATCCAGGTGTAATGGATATATTTTAAATGGTTTGTGGTGTGCGGAATAGTGGATGAGTATGAGGTTAATGCGAGGAGGAGTAAAGGATATAAAAAGGGTTGAGTTTTTGGTTGGAGATTCCTTAGAATTAAATTATAAAACGTATTTATAGTTAATAGTGATAAAACTCTAAGTGAAAATCATTATTATTGTATCCTTCTTTATTTTTCTCAATACTCATTTCTAAATCCTAAATCTTTGATTGTTGAGTTTCCAACCCTTTGTGAGATCTTAAGAATTTTAATATTACCTTTCAATTATATTAGAATCCTTCTCAAGCATAACTCGAAGCAGTAGTTCTTCCTTCAAGTCATCTTCAAGTCACTTCCTCGAATCATTCCTCTGTACTTCAAAGAAGTCTCTAAACTCCTCATCTCACTTACTTGAACATCCTCCACCTTGTGCGTAGGCTGTCCGGTGACACCAACACAACTTCATTTCAGCTTCCACTTCTATCTCTACTGCCTCTAATCCTGGATACTTATAGTCACCATTTTTCTTTCTAAATAACTTTCCTTCTTTAAAAAAGCACCTAATCACCTAATCTTCAACCTCAGCTGCTAATGCTTCACAAAACCAAAGTAGTGACACACTAGTTTTACTAAAATCTTCATTAATGACCAAATAATCCACTATTTGATCAAATTCCTGTTAAAAAATTTTAAAGTCCTTAGGGTCTCTGATGCCGCCTTTAACTTTAACCTTATTTACCAAAAAATCTAGGTCCTTGATTGTATACCTTGTCTCCTCAGTAACTTTATGGCATCTTTTCATCATTTGCACTTTTAGTGCCATCCAATTGTGTTTCTTAAGACCATCCAGTTCCTCTAGATTGTCTTTACATTCTTTTGTGACAAAATATAGCACTTGAAGCACCATATCATAATCTGAGGTTCCATGAACCTCAGAAGCTTGTTCAAACCTTCTCAAAAACTTGTGAGTATTAATTTGCATAAATCACAAGCTTTCTTCCTTGAACCTAATATTTTTCAAACCCATAGACGGTAATGACACTGTAGAGTTAGGCAATTTTTCCCTCTCCTGAGTAACTTTAGAGGTAGTGGCAGTAGGTTCCATACTACCTTTTAAAATAAAAACTTTAAAATAAAGCCCTAAATATTTATACCAACTATATTCTTTAAATATAGCCCTAAAATATCCTCTGGTAATGGCTCTATCCATTCATTGTAGACCCAATTACTCTTCCTCAAAGTGCCAGCTTGATTATGTCCCAATTGAAAAAATCCTGAATAACAAAGACAAACTACTTACAATCTTGCTTCCACTTCTGGGACACCAATGGTATAAAGAAAGCTCTATAACACTAAGCTATAGACACAATCCAAGATCGGTTGGTTCTCCTTTCCAAAAACTTTTATTTAAAAAAGAAGCACCTGCCACTCAAATTTTTGAAAGATAGTGAAAGCATGTATTTTAAGTGTGGTTATATATATATTTAAGGAGAATAGAGTAGAATCAATTAATGGGTAATATATGTTAATATAAGTAATCTATCTTTTGGCTAGATATATTCTCAGTAAGGGCTAGTACTCTCAGTCACTCCCACTTGAAGCACTATATCTAATACTATCCTTACTCTTGGAATGAAATAACTCTACAGTGCTACTTCTGGTATGAACACCCGTTATATACAAAAAAATAACATATACCTGTGTTTCCTTATCTATGTATTAATAATAAATCTTCTTCACTTTCTTCCCCCCTCTCTTTTAAAATTTAGTTCTATTTTATATACCTTGTATGTTCAGAACCCTACTCCTATGCTTCCTTCCCCTACTTGTTTTCCCACACAAATTCAGTGCTACTACAAGGATATCAAAGGGTAACTAAGTATTTCAATAATCTAAGTACATTGTTTAGCATAAACCTGGTTCTAATAGCGCTCAAAACAATAATGTAACACTACTATTAGTACCTGATTCTTCACCTTTCTGTACATACCCTATACTTCTTGAGATTTCTAACTACATAATAAGTGCTTTACCACCTTCCACACCTATTATAACAACCTGCACTTGCCATGTGAATATCCACTAATCATAAAAACCTCTTCACTAAGTAAGTACCCTTCCTTATCTCAAGTATTACTTTTCTTTTTCCTATTGTTGAGCTCTGATTATTGACCTGCTTGTTAATTTCTTTTTCTTCCAGAGCTAACTTCTTTATCTAAAAAGTTTCTATCAGAGATGAGCATTTGTAGCTTACATCTAAGAACCATTGCATCTATCTTAGTGTGAAACTCATATCCTTGCTTTTTTCTGCTTCATAAATCCATATTATTCCTCTAGCACTAACCATGTCTTCCTCAATTACATACCATACCCTCTTTTCTTATAGTCCAGTATGCACTTTCCTCTAATTTTTACTTGCTGCAGCTTGTATATCCATAGTACATAAAAAAACTGTGCAGGGAGAGTCTACTTATTCTGTGCTTTGGAAGACCCCTTTGTTGTGCTTCTGTAACCATCCTTCCTAGCAACCCCATTGTTGCGCTTTTTGCAAACTGAGATATTTTCTGTGTTACTGCAGGATGTGTAACACAAAATTTGTTGTTTTTTCACTAACTTTAGTTTTGAATTTTTTGATTCTAATCTTTTATGATTATATATCTATTCCACATGTTCCAACCACAATACAACTATCCAATCTAGTTGTCTTGGACCCTTTGGAACATCCTATATTGACTGTGCATTTTTTTTACATCCTTGAAAATTTGGAAATACCCCCAATTGTTGGCTTATACGGTAAGATGATTTATATGTTGAATTTTAAGAAAATAAAAAAAAATGTATTGGAATTGCTAGTTTAATGAAAATATTATATTAATTTGATATTATTTTATTTCTTCTCTTCATGTTGAACAGCTTACTGTTAAATAAATGATTTAAGTAAATTAATAAAATATTTGTATTAGGGGGTATCAAAGTTAGAAATTTTTAATTATGTAAAACGTACTTCATAAAACAAAAAAAAGCCCTAATATTGACATTAACTCTCAGTAAAAAGGTGTTTTTGAGGCACAATATGGCATATTTTAAAAAATAATCATGGTTGATTTGGTAGAAAAAATAGATATTTTTAAATGGAAGATTTCTAACTTTGATACCCCCTATTTAATTGATTTTTATTTTATGTAATGTGTATGTAGTGAAATTATAATAAGAGATGGTTTAAAACAGAAACATGAAACACCTTTTATAGGAAAATGTAATACAACATGAATTATGTTGTAGTCAAAAAATCATTGACAATTAAGTTAAAATTTTAATATAAAATTAATAAAAATAAATTTAGAAGATAAACTAAAGGACTAAGTTAAGTTTTAATAAAAGAAATAGGATTTAATAAAATGAAAAATTTAAATTTATGTTTAATAAATTACATAGTTAAAATATTTTATCACTTAAAGTTCCAAGGAAATACTAAAGGCTCTTTCCTTGCTTTCCCTAGCCCCCATTTAGACGGCTTTAAGTTTCACCTGGATATCCCCAGAGCCGAGTAAAAAGTACTTATAAGTTATGTTAAACTTACACAAATTGTCAGCCAGGCTGCTAGCTTTCCAAGTAAAATAATTAATTATTTAATGGGATGAAGCCACACCTTTTTTATTTCTTATTTTATTATTATTTATATTATATTTACTTTAAAATTACTTGTAATAAATTAACTAATTACAATAAGTAAGTTTAGTAAATATTTAAATTAATTTTAATGTCCCTTATATATTCTATTCCCTAACACCATACTCAATGACAGGTTAAAAGAGATAAAAACATACTAATACTAAAAAGGAAAAAAATTCAAATTAGTTTTTTTAAAATACTCAAATTATATTAAATTCTAAAAATTGAAAATTCAAATTTTTTTGTACTAAGTGTGACATTTAAAATTGATCTTTAAAATATATCAAATAAACTGATATATATTAAAATATATTTTATTGGCACATTTTTTAGTACTCTCTGTTATTTGTAATTTCTTATTCTGGAAGGATATTTTCTCTCACACCCTTGTATGTAGGCTCCTCAACTCCCTGTGCTCTCTCTCCTTATTGCCTATGAAAGGCCTTCAACTTTGTGCTGTTTTTATTCATTCCATGAAACTTTCAATTTTATTATATACAAATAAAAATGCATTTTATTACTACTACTAGTGTTTTAGTACTTACATTTGAATAAATCTAAACCTTATAAGTAATAATAATCTAATCCCTATACCTTTTATATGAGTAAATAAACACAAAAGATAAAAATTACATACTTGCTTTGAAATCCATGAGTTTTACGCCTTCACTGCCATTTGGACTGCTGTAAAACCTTCTAGACCATTAGGACCCATTGACACAAATAGTATACATAAGTAAATATATGATAAAATACAAAATATGCCATTATAACACCTTAAATACACGCATATATCCACCTTTTATAAGTCATATGTACTTAATAATAAGTTTTAATATGTTTGGGTAATCTTAGGAACCTTAAATATAAGGCTACATAATTTTTAAGTAGACTTAAATCTGTTGTTTTCATTATTTTATGTTAAAGACAAGAAATGCGCTTTAAATCACTTAAAAGTTGACTATATGCACTATAAATTTTATAATAGGGGGTGTCAGTTCTGGCAAATTCGCACTTAACTTAAGTGGGGATTTCAAACCAAATCAGCACTTAAATTTTGCAAAAAAGTCACTTATTTCAAAAAAGGGTGTCAGTTATGACCTCAAATCAGCACTTTTTTCCCGTTTTTTTTCACAACCAAATTTTGGCCACAAAACATCCCTTCCTTTCTTACCCCATCCCTGTCACATGTGACACACTGACCTTCCTCGCTACCTACCCATCAATCCTCGGCACACACCCCTTCCTGACATTTTCAATATTTTGACCAGGCATGTTTACATTCTTTTTTACTTATTTCTTCTACCTCTTAATCTTTTTTCTTGTTATGTGCCAGTTTCATAATGCCTCCCAGACATTCCAAATCTCAAAAGGTAACTCAAAAATCTGCTTTGTCACAAAAGTCTCCTTGTAAAGCAAGCCCTTCACCTGAAAAATCAAAGTCAGGTTCAGGTCAGCTTAAAAAGGATGATTATCTCATCATAATCAACTTCCTTAAAATAAAATCAAATTTTGAAGCATGTTTTAAATGTTAAAAGTCCACTCGTATTTAACTTCCACCTTCTTCAAAGTTTAATGGCTACTTATTGATGGCCAATGAAGTAAGGAAGAAAACAAGGGGGAGAATCAATATCAATCCTAAACAAATGAAGGAGAGATTTAAGAGTTACCAATCAAAATATAAAAAGACTCATCATGCTGCAAATGAAACTGGCTTTGGTATTGACAATGATGATTTGGAGATTGGAATTACTACTGTTTCCGAAAAGCTCAATGTCATGTGTCCTTTCTATGAGGAAATGGATAATCTTTTTGGCTCCTGAGTTGATGTAAACCCTTGGTTTCTACACGATACTACTAAGAATATACCCTCTGTATCTCAACCATCAATTAATCCTCCTGAAATACCTGTACATCAACAGGATCAATCCCCTCCACCTTCTAACCATAGTTCAGCTGAAGATGATCCCGACTATCAAGCAGAAAAATTATATTGCAGAAGATCTGAATCCTCAGAGGCCTAAAATTTAAATGTATGTTTACTTTTTGTTTTTTCTTCAATTCTTCTCTGAATTTCTCTTTCTTTCTAGTCTCCTCCTACTCAAACTCAATCTCCATTTAATAATCTCAATTCTAGAAATGTGAATCCCACATTAGAAGCTGCTTTAGATGAACTTCCTGAAGCCTCTTGTTCAAACTCCAAACCAAAGCGTCAAGCCTCAACTTCAATGAACTTGAACCATCTATTAAAACGTGGTAATACTTCAAAAAGCTCATTTGGCTCCCTTGAGGATTATTTTGAAAAAAAAGATATAAGTAAGTTTCGTTTACTATATATCTTAATCATTAACTCATTTATTTATTTATTTCAATTTAATTTTCTCAGAAAAATCAACTATTGCAAATAATGCCCTTGAATTTGAGAAGATGAAGTTTGATCATATGCTAAGGAAAGATCAGCAAGCCTTAGATTTGGAAGAAAAAAAATTTGAGGCAGAGCAGATGGAAAGAGTAAATGACCGTCAATTTCAAAGAGAAATGGCTACTTGTGAATTGGAAAAACAAGAGAGTTTTTAAAAAAAAGATTTCATTATGGAATGTGTAAAAAATGGCCAATCTTATGAGGGCATTAAAAAATTACTTGACCTTTTCAATTTATAAATTGTTTTTCTAGTTAATTTGATTTTGTTTGATTTCTTTTTGGTAATATTTTCTTATATGCTGACTTATAAAAGGTCTTGAATATAGTACTTTATTTTTGACAAATTTTTAAAAATATCATACATTTTTTCTATCTTTACATTCAAGTCAATAAGTTTAATTATACTTTTATTTTGAAAAAAATTTGAAAATATAATAAAAATTTTCTATCTTTACTTTCATTTCAATAATTTTGCTTATCTAAATACTTCTAAGTCAATAAAATTCAATATCTCTTTTGAAAATTTGGCAATACCCTCCCCTGCATTTTATTGAAACAAGGGGTGGGTACCACCAAATTTTTCTAAGTCATCAATTTCACATGTCAGATTTAAAAAATTGGCAATACCCTCCCCTGCATTTTATTGAAGTAAAGGGTTAAAGTCATCAAAATTTCATATAATTACATAAATTAATTAATATATAAATAAGATATTTCAAATGTACTACTTTTAAAGTAATGACAATTCCTCTAGCCAAAATGCAGATCAAATCGAGAAACAAAAGTTTGTCACTTTCCACAGGTATAGGCTAGAGGAACCCCATGAAAAAATTAATGTTATCATGATTACCATTTATACAACACAAGGTCATTGGCCCATTACTTTAATTTCATAAATTGAAATATCATATTAATTTATTATAAATTTATGTAAGAACATTAAATATTTGGTGACTCTAAAAATCCCCATACTTTTTAGATTTCCCTAAAGAATGTTTAAATTTATTACCTTTTTCTTCTTTTTTTAACTTGTTTATTTTTTGGATTAACTTTTGACTGATCTGGAAAGAGCAACCAAAATGCCTAAAGTCTTGACAAGATACCAAACCTGGAGGAGCCTTTGTGGTTTGGTGATTATCGTAAGAAGAATTCCAAACTGTTTCTATGATTCCATTTCCTAATCCAAAATTGATTATAGATCTATGATCCGGGAAATATAATCCATGTCCTTTAATTTTTGTAGGTGACGAAATAGGTTGTTCAGTGATAGGATTAATATATGTGAAAATTCCATAAGTGAGGTAATTGGCATCATTTGAGTTGGTGTGAATTTGGTTATGAAATCCAGAATGAGTGATTATAACATTTGAAAACATTAGATAATCACTGCTAATATCTTCCCATTCTGAGTCACACCAATTTGCTATTCCAAATCTTGTAGAAACTTCATCATTTTTTTCAAAAGCTTTATTGAAGAGTTTTTTAAGTCGAAGAGCAAGAAATGAATTAAATGAAGGTAATGTATTCAATTTTCGAAAATCATTATCTAATTCAGCTTCAAATAAAGATCTGAGTAAAGAATGTATGCCTATTTGAATTAAATTCAGTAAAACGATATTAAAAAATCCAGAAAAGTTTTTAAACATACCAAGAGAAAAACCTTTATCAAATCCTGGTCTCCATCCAATTCCAATCATGATTCCACCCAACAAATTCTTATTCCTTAAAGATAAGCAAACCAAAGCCATATGATAGAGTGTTATGATGAGATCGCAGAGTTGATTAAATGATTCATCTTTTAAACCATTAAAAGAATGGTTTTTTTTAATAAGTTGAGGTTTGAAACTATTATTAATAACAGCTTTAACTTCATCACCTCCAGTTTCAGTTAAATAATGTATATTTTAAGGTAACATTTTTGAATATTTTTTTTTCAACTTTAGTTTTATAGTACTTGATTTTTGAAATATGGCCAAATAATTGATCCAAGTGAATTTCTTTTTTAAAATTTCTTTTATTTTGATACTGTTCATTTTTTATCAATGTTTTAGATGATGATTGAAAAGAAGTTGAATTTGAAGATGATAATGAAGTTAAAGAAGATGAGAGTGAGGTAAGTGGTGAATCTGAAGTTAAATACATGTATTTTTCTACTTAAAAATTTGTTACTTTTCAAACACCCAAAATTATACATTAAAAAAAACTCACTTAATTTAAATTAAAAAATTAAAAATCCTCAAAAGACTAATAAGATTTTTTTTATTTCACTTGAACTTGAAGAATATTTTTCTCTAAAATTAAAAAAAAAATTTTAAAAAAATCAAAAAACTGTGAAATTTTTTTTATCACTTCCCCATTCCCCTAAATTCCCCGCTCAAAACCCCTCTCCCACCTCCCCAAAACCCTTGTAAAACCCCCCCTCCACCCCCCACCAAATCCCCCAAATCCCCCCACCAAATTCCACAAATCCCCCCACCAAATCCCCCAAATCCCCCCTTCAAATCCCCCTCCAAATCCCCTCTAAGCCCCCCTCCAAATCCTCCTCCAAACCCCCCTACAAATCCCCCTCAAAACCCCCTGCAACCCACCCCCCAACACCCCCTTCAATCCACCTCTTTTCCCCCCCTCCAAACCCCCCCTAACCCCCCTCCAAATCCCCCTTCAATCCACCTCTTTTCCCCCCTTCCAAACCCCCCCTAACCCCCCTCCAAATCCCCCTCAAAACCCCCCCAATCTCCCCCTCAAAACCCCCCTAACCTCCCCTCCAAGTTACTTAACAATTTGGTAACAAATCTTTAAGTTAATGAACAATTCGTGGCAATTGTTCATTAACTTAATGATTCGCTAACAAATCGTTAAGTGACGTTTAAGGGGGGGGTAGGAGGGATTTGAGGGATGGTTTGGGGGGTTTCGAGGGGGATAGGAGGGGGGGTTTGGGGCAGATTGAAGGCGGGTTTGGAGGGGATTTGGTGGGGGGATTTGGCAGATTTGGTGGGGGGTGGAGTGGAATGAGGGGAGGAAATGTGGAGACCAACATGGGGGAGAAAGGGAGAGATGAGACCAACGAGGGAGAAAAGGGAGGTTAGAGTGAGCCAAGGAGGGGGGAATAAGGCAGCCAAAGGGGGGAAAAGGGGGATGTATCCATTCCAAGAGAGGGTAAAGGTGGGAAAAAGCCCAGGCCAAGGGGGGATAAAGAGAGAAAAGAGGGAGAGAGAGAGAGAAAAAAAAAAGGTTAATTTTACCTATAAATTTAAAAACAACCACTTACAAAAAAAAAAAAAACAAAAAAAAAAACAAAAAACCAAAAAACCAAAAAAAAAAAATAGCAAAAAATTAAGTAAAAAAGATAAAATGACTTACCTGGAGAGATGAGTTGAGAAAAAAGAAATATAAGTGAAATTGATTGAGTGATGTAGGAAGAGAGGAGAAAACGGATATGAGTGAAGAAAAAAAAGAGAGTGACTGAAAAAACATGCGTTTGCTGAAAATATGCGATTTCATGTTGAGTTGATGAAAGAAAACACAGAGAGATAAAAAAAATAAGACTTTAACAGCAAATTCAAAAACCAAACAAATATGCAAAAAAATTTACCATTCTCAGTGAATAACACATGAAAATTGATCATTTGAAGAGAATGAAAAAAAAAAATTAAAATTGTGTTGAAAAATGTTGGAGTGTTATTGGAAGAATTTTTGCCCTTATACTAGTTGATTGAGAAATAGAAGTGTTGGATATAGTCTGAGGTGAATCAACTTGTTCATCTTCATACAGCTCTAACCATTGATCTTTGAGGTCAGCAAGTAGGTTATGAAGTATAGTGCAACACAGAATCCAGTTGATCACCACCTCCATTTCAGATTTATTTCTAAGAGGACTTCTTAATTCCCTTAAACTAGAAAAATGGCCTTTCAAGATTCCAATAGAATGTTCAATACAGACTCTTGACTTTTTCAAATGATTGTTGAATTTGGCATTTTGACTGTCTTCTGAAGCTGCTCCCCAAAAAGCAGGAAGTACATACTTTCCATTCACATAAGCAGAATCTGCAAGAAGATACCGATCTTCATCAAAGAATTTTTCAGGTTCTTTTGAAATTTGCATTCTTTGGAAGACGTAGGAGTCATGACATGAGCCAGGATATCCAGCGAAGAATGATATAAATTTTTTGTTTACGTCACATATAAGCTGAACGTTAATTGAATATCTATAAAGAAGATATATTTTTTTGTGTAAGTTTCAAAGAGAATTAAAGCAGTTAAAAATAATCTACCTCTTTTTACAGTCAAAGTAATTGTTTCCACCTTGAGCAGGTTTCTGGCTCAAAGGAATAGTAGTACCATCAACAAAACCAATACATCCTGGGAAGCCTTCTGCTTGCATAACCTGAGATGATTCAAGTTGCTCTTCTTTTGTTGGCCAGGTGAGAAGTTGAGATTCCAAGGAGTTGATGGCAGTGATACATTGTTTGGTATAAGTGTTAACTGAACCATACCCTAAATCAAAGACATTTTCTAAACGTTTCAAAGCGGCTCCATCACCATTTTAACCCAAAAGACATAGTGTGATGGCCAATTGAATTGAAGGATGTCGTTGTTCATTTTGAGAATTATTGTGAAATATGGGATGATCCTGAATAAGCTCAAGCAAATTAAGGAAAAATTCCTGAGAAGTCCTGAACAGCTGTCTAAAACTGGGTGTAGATAGGTTAAGAAGCGTTTGGATGGTGTACTTGGGGGTATGAAGTACTTGATGCTTTCTGGGAAGAAGGTAACGTTTCCTGGCCATTTTCGATAAAACAACAAAATCTTCTTCTAGATCAGAATCAGAATCAGAATCAGAGTCCAAGAGCAGTTCAAGAGTCATGAAAATCATTGCTTTATGTAATTTATCACGATTTGAAAGTGAGGAAGGCATAACTCTTATATGATATGATATGAAGATGTAAATGATGTATAATGTTTTGAGTTATGAAGTGTTATTCTGTGGAGTGCTGTGTATGAATGGGATGATGCTGACAAATAAGTGAAATGGGGTTTGATGGTGAAATCAGCACTTTTGGTTTAGAAAGTGCCGATTTGAGTGAAATAAGTGACTTATTTAATTTTGAAATCCACCAGTATTGGGGCTAGTGTGTTTTGGAAATCCGCACTTATTTAAGTGCTGATTTGCCAGAACTGACACCCCCTAATATTAAAAATGCACTTTGACAGATCAATGTGTTTTAATTAGGGATATTCACTGCACAACATAGGGGGTGTAATTGCTAGCAAGTCCTCAATCTGAACTCAGATGGAACTCATACTGAACTCATTGTGAACCCATACTGAACTCTACTTGAACACCCACCTAAAACTGTTCTGCTGAGTGGTGTTCATCCCTGATTGTATGGTTCCTTTATCAATAGCTCAATGTGTGTTCAATCTGTGGTGAGTTTGGTTCTAAGGTTGTGGACTTGCTAGCATGTCTGCCCCCATATTGTGTGGTTATTTATTTGGCTACTCAAATGCATAAAAATAACACTTTTCAAATTTGGTGTTTTTTATGCCAGAAATGGCTTCTGTGTACTCGCCACATACTGCCCAAATTTTTCCAGTGTGAATAGCTTCATTTTTAGCAAAGTTAGCTTTTTTACACTATAATTATCCCACATTCTATGCCCACTGTGGGGAAACACACTAAAATAGGAAACAGGTGCTTATTTAGTGTCCTAGTTTAACTATAAATGCAATTACCCTTATTATATGCACTAACTTTATTAATAACCTCAAGCTTGGCGCTTTAATTCACTACCATGCTTAAATTCACCTAAATTAGTCAAGGATTTACTCATTCAAGTTCCTGCCAAGGACTGCATGTAGTTACCCCACATCTCACACCCTTTTTTGGGTTTTTAAGTGGTTTCTCAGTCAATTTTGGCTATTTTTGAATGTGGATTTCACATAGTATAATTTCATGATCAGCCCCATCATTTCTAATGTTAATTTCCCTTAATATGAAGTAATAATTAGTCTTAATTTTTGCTTTTAATCTTTTATTTTAATGTATTACATGCATATACTCTCTTTTTTGCATATTCTTTATTTTTGATGGATTATCCCTATTACTGCAAGATTTTGGCGGGTGATATCATTCTAATTATGTTATTGGTCACTCTTCATGTTGTTGGACATGTATATTAGTTGGAATGAGGAATCATTAATTATTTATAGAGCTGTTAAATCAAGGGGTTCATTGGGGAAGTTATTGTGTATAAAAGGAGGGGGTTTTTGGTCTTGTTTTCTACATTCTTTATCATTACAATTAAACATATAACCAATACAATTACAATACATATCAATAGCACTTATAAAGTCTTTTAATAGTATCTGAATTATTAAATCTATTTTTATACCAACTATAAGATTGTAAGCCATATATAATTAGTGAGATTTAAGTTACTGAGACCCTTATATTTGTGTTATATTTTAATACTTATTGTATTTGTACTACATTATTCATATGGGACCATAAAATATTCTAGACAACTGACTAATCAAGCTAGTTCACGTTTTTGTACTTGATCTCAGCCTGACATTAAGCAAGGTTTGAGTCCCATTTATTTCATGGACTTAGATCTATAACTTTGCTGTAGGTTTTATAATTTTTAATTTAATTGAATTGATAAAAATGAAGCAAAATTTTAATTAAATGAAAATTTTTGTGTAAATAAAAATAAAAATAAACAATTTAAAGAACACAAAATAAATTGTAATATAGTTATTAAATATAGTTACATAGTATAATACTTAAACATTTTGAAATATTAATTTCATAATATTTAAATATTTAAGTTATTTAGTAATTGAGTAATACATTTAATCTGACCAGTTTTACCATGTCAAATAAGGTACTGGCTGACACATTCTTTACTTGATGTTTCTCAATCAGGAGCAAATGTTATGACAGCAGGGAATTATGATACAGTTAGAATGGAACCTTGTAGTATACATGATATACAAAACGAGTATAATAAAACTTAGAAGGGTTTTTAACAATCTATTTCACATTTTTTTATTTACTCCAGGCAATTCAAAAGATATTATCATAGTCCGGATGGTTGAGTAATAGAAAAATTGTATATACATTGTGGCATCTGTTGCTATATTGCCATATTGCATGCAGCCATCGGCATCAGCTTCACCATTTCGCCATACGCTCTATCCACATTTGATCCATTTATCTCCTATTCGAATTGCAGAAGAGTGAGGGCCTGTTTTATAAATGAAAACGTAATTCAACTTTTAAGTTTTGGATGCAAAACTGATTCGAAGGAGAGGGATTTAGTTAAATATATATATATATATATTTACATTTTTTGAAAGTTGCTTCAGTGCCGTCGGAGTCGCAACCCGATGCATCTATCGTTTTAATGGGATTGAGGAAGATTGGAAATCAATATAATGTGAGATAGCGATTTTTTTTCCAGGGATGTAAAAGCTTTAAGGATATATTTCGACAACTCGTACTCACCTACGCACATCTAAAGCCGTGTGGAAAATTAAGAAGATGGAAAGTTGTGAGCATTGGATTAACGATAAATTTAAAAAAAATTGAAACTTGTGCAGCCATGTCAATGAAACTTGGTGTTATTGCAAAACAATATTTCTACTTTTTGATCGGCTGCTACTTTTTTCAGTTGCGAAATCCAGAAAAAATAAACAATGACAAAAATAGGCTGATGTAACGGCGCTATGGGCGTTTGACCTTTTCAATTCAAAAAAAGAAAAATAGTGGCAGGAAAATAGTAGCATTTTTTTTTTTTGCAAATTCACCCAAGCTTCACTGGCTTGCCTGTAAAACATTAAAAAAACCCTTACATTGCTAACTAGTATTTGAAGAGGATCTTGACCTGTGGTTGTGATAGAATTTGAGTTGTGGATATTGAGTGTCACAATAAATTGCCCTATGGTTTCGCAATGATGTTCGCCCCAAATATTTTTATGAAAATATTGGTCCGAATGTTTATCCGAGATCTGCATTACTGTGTCCTTGTCTGAAGACATTGTTTTATCATACGACACACCAAGTCCCCAGCCTTCATCGGCTGAATGGTGAATACTGCAGCTCGCATTCCGATAAGCAGTTATATTTACTTGTCCGTCTGGCTTATCCTTCCCTTGATTAATACTTTGAACTTTGGTCTCATCGTATTTCCATAGATATTGCAACCTACGTTGAAGTACTCTTGTGCCATAACATATATAATACTTTTAAAAATAAAAAAGAAGGATCAGTTATATCTTTGACTAAAAATTAATGAACAGAATTTTGAGACAAAGTATTTCATTGATGCGTTAACGTTTTTGAATGATATTTACTTGTGATACCAAGATCAACATTACGGAGAAACCTTTCCACGAGAAAAAATTCATGATAATTATATTTTGAGAAGTCAATAAAAGTAATGGCTTAATGAAATCGCGAGAATCGTGATTCGATAACTGTTCCTCAAAGCACCCACATTATATTTTCGGGTTATGTCATACGTGGCTTCAACGCTTATTGGGTCAATCATTTTTGTTATTGACCTTGCAATACTTATGTACTTAGCTATCAACTATATCTACCTGGAGAAACGTCATCATTGGTTCCACCGCTTTTATCCTGAGTTTAGCTGATGCCGTGACAACAGGTAAACTAATACATATATGCATCTATCCGTAGTCTAGCTGATGCCGTATCAACAATTTTGTGCTAGGAGGTAATACAGCCAGGTTGCGAAAGAATACAATATTTTTGACAAAAAATCAAGCTCGCTCACAAAAAATAATTTTGCTACTTAAAAAAGAGTGCCTCTGACTTACACACTACGCACCAAGTAAGATATCCCTGATGAGGATATCCAGCGCGAGTTAGGGATACTTTAGGGAGGGACATAAGGATAGAAAAATATGTGTAAGAAAAATATGTGCGAGAAAAATAAAATATGTGCGAAAAAAATATGTGAGAATAATAGGTGTAATAAAAATATCTTGCTACCATGGGAATTGTTATTTTTTTAATTTTTTTTCTCTCCGAAAAAATGATTTTTTTTTCATTTTTTATTTTTTCCAATTTTTTGAAGAAAAGATTTTGAAAAAAAAATTCACATGGTAGCAAATGATTTTTCTTACACTTATTTTTCTCGCACTTAATTTTCTTACATTTATTTTTCTGACCTTATGTCCCTCCCTAAAATATCCCCAACTCGCTCTCACTACGCACCAAGTGAGATATCCCTGATGGGGATATCCAGCGCGAGTTGGGGATATTTTAGCGAGGGACATAAGGATAGAAAAATATGTGTCAGAAAAATATGTGCGAGAAAAATGTGTAAGGAAAATATGTGCAAAAAAAATTTGTGAGAAAAATAAGTGTAAGAAAAATATTCTGCAACCATGGGAATCTTTGTTTTTAATTTTTTTCTCTCCGAAAAAATGATTTTTTTATTTCATTTTTTATTTTTTTCTGTTTTTATACAAATTTTTTTTTGAAAAAAAAATTCTCATGGTCGCAAATGATTTTTTTTACACTTACGTTTCTCGCACTTATTTTTTTTGCACTTACTTTTCTTACATTTATTTTTCTGACCTTATGTCCCCCCCTAAAATATCCCTAACTCGCGCTGGATATCCCCATCAGGGATATCTTACTTGGTGCGTAGTGTCTGGACATCCCCATCAGGGATATCTTGGTGTGTAGTGACAGTTCGCACCAAGAAAGATACACTACAATAAATGTTCGTTTCGTCTTGGGGCGCAACAATGGCGCAGCGATTACGCAACCGTTATGTTACAATTATTTTTGGCACTTAAAGGTATTAGGTGTGTCTTAAGTGCAAAAAACAATTGTTTCGTAACCTTTGCACAACTGTTGCGTAATTGTTGTGCCCCATGGCGAAACAAACATGTGCTGTAATGATATCCCCGATGGGGATATTCATGCACGAGTTGAGGATATTGTAAGGAGGAACATAGGATGAAAATAAATAAATGTAAGAAAAGTAAGTGTGAGAAGAATAAGTGTAAGAAAAATATTTTGCAGCCATGAGAATTTTTTTTTCTCAAAAAAAAAAAAATAGTAAAATATAAAAAAAATATAAAAATATACAAAATATAAAAAATTTATAAAAAATAAAATAAATTTTTTTAAATAAAAAAAATTATAAACTGAAAATTTATATTCACTACGCAACAAGTAAGATATCCCTTATGGGGATATCCAGCGCGAGTTAGGGATATTTTAGGGAGGGACATAAGGATAGAAAAATATGTGTAAGAAAAATATGCGCAAGAAAAATATGTGTAAAGAAAATATGTGCCATAAAAATATGTGAGAAAAATAAGTGTAAGAAAAATATCTTGCTACCATGGGAAATTTCGTTTTTTAGATTTTTTTCTCAAAAAATTGATTTTTTAATTCATTTTTTATTTTTTCCTGTTTTTTTCAATTTTTTCTTGAAAAAAAAATTCTCATGCACGGCGAAAAAAAAGTAGTTTGCCCGCAGACATACCAGTTACATTTTTTCCCTATGCATATAATTGTATTCAACTTTGAGTTTCATCACAATTTAACACTGTAAATCAGGTGATTTGGCTACTTGATAAAGAGCAATTAGTCCATATTCTGACACAAGTGATTAAATTAATCAAAGTTGAATACAATTTTATGCATAAGGAAAAAATGTAACCAGTATGTCCAGTGATGGAACATGTCAGGCTAAAATCAAGTACAAGGACGTGAACTAGCTTGATAAGTCTATGTCTAGAAGATTTAAATGGTCCTATATGAATACTGTAGTATAAATCCAACAAATAGTAAAATATAATCCAAAATAAAGGTCTCAGTAATATAATTCTCACTAATTTTATATATGGCTTACAATCTTTTTAGTTGGTAGAAAAATAGATTTTAATTATTCAAATACTATTCAAAAGACTCTATAAGTGCTAATTGATATGTATTGTAATTGTCTTGGTTATATGATTTAAATTGTAATGATAAAGAATGTAGAAACAAGATCCAAAAACCTCCTCCTTTTATACACACTGAGTTCCCCAATGAATCCCTTAATATACCACTCCAATACACAGTTAATGACACCTCTAGCCAACAAATAGACATGTCCATCAACATCCCCAGTAACCCATAACTTAATTAGAAGAGTAACAACCGCCAAAATCATGTAATAATAAGGAAAATCAATCAAAATTAAAGAATAAAATAAAAAGAGAGTATATGCGTATTAAACAACAATATAAAAGACTAAAGAGGGAGTTTTAAGGTTAATACTAGCTTAATAATAAGGGAGATTCACTGTAGAAATGATGGGGCTAATCCTGACATTATACTATGTGAAATTCCCATTCAAAAATGACCAATATTGACTGAGAAACCACCCAGAAACTCAAAAAAGATTGTGAGATGTGGGGTAACTACATGAAGTCCTTGGCAGGAGCTTTCTCAGGTAAATCCTTGACTAAATTAAGGCAACTTTAAGCGTGATGATGAAATAAGACACCAAGAATGAGGTTATTAATGAAATTAGTGCATATAAACAGGGTCAATGCATTATTAATTAAGCTAGGACACTAAATAAGCACCTCTCGCTTATTTTAGCATGTTTCCCCACAGTGGGCGTAGAATGTGGGGTAATTATAGTGTGAAAAAGCTAACTTTGCTAAAAATGAAGCTATTCAGATGGGAAAAAAGCAGGGAGTATGTGGCCAGTACACAGAAGCCATTTCCGGCATAAAAAACACCAAATTTGAAAAGTGTTATTTTTATGCATTTAAGTAGCCAAATCAATATTTCTAAATGAGAAAAATTGATCTGTCTAAGCGCAATTTTGATATTCTCAATTTTATGGTGCATATAATGAACTTTTGAGTGAAATAAAGTGCATTTCTTGTTTTTTGCATAAAACAGTAAAATAACAGCTTTAAGTGTACTTAAAAATTATGTAGCCTTATACTTAAGGCTGTTAAAATTACCCTAAAATATTCCAACTTAATATTAAGTACATAAGACTTATAAAAGGTGGATATATGCATGTATATAAGGTGTTATAATGGCATTTTTTGTGTATTATCATAATTTTACTTATGTATACTGTTTGTGTACTCTGATTTATTGTTTCTATGTATAGTTCATGTGTTTAACATAACTTATAAGTACTTTTTACTCAGTCCTGGGGATATACAGGCTGACACTTGCCCACCAAAAAAAAAACAATAAAAAAATGATAAGTTATACATTTTATTTATTTATTTGTTAATTTTCAGGAATTCAGATTAATTCTGTAGCATTAAAGATTATTCTTTAAAGAAATAAAACATAATAAAATATTATGAGTACTGGTTTTTAACCCCTCATCTGGTTGAACAGAAATTTATTTCTGTTTAAATTTTTTAAGAAGGGGGGATAAATTAGAAATTTCTTTTTCAGGTATCCATTTATCAAATTCATTTGATTTCCCTTTAAATCTTAATAAATACTCAGTTCCTTTTCTTTTGTAAGGATTATTTTCTTGAGTATTTTTTCAATCTCTGCTTTTTCCACAATTTCTTCAGGTTGCTTTTTAGGCCTTCCCCTTCTTTTTGGAAATAAGTCAGGATAATTTTCATGGTAAGGTTTCAATAATGAGATAGGGAAAACTAAAATGTTTCCTATCATATGGGGCATATAATATTACTTCCACTGCATAATTACCAACCATTTTGCTTACTACAAAAGGTCATACAAAGGCATCCTTTAATTTAACATTACCTTGTAAGTTAAAATGTAGTGTTGATATTAGGACTTCATCTCTTTTTTTGAATTCAAATTCTTTATGACATTTATCCCACCTTTTCTTTTCATATTCAAATGCTTTTTGAATGCATTCTTCTGCATTCTTTCTACACATTTGTTGCATTTGAATAAAGGATTTATTACCAGGGTGTATATCTAACCTTGGTAATTTGTTTAAATGATTTACTGGGGTATTTGGTACATATCACAGCCAGAGTTCAAATGGTTTCTTCTCTGTTACAGAATGAGTTGTACTGTTATAAGAAAATTCAAGGCTAGGAATTAATGTTACCCAGTCATGTGTGAATTTCTCATTGTCTTTGTATTCTAATCCAAAGGCACAATATCTTCTGATCATGTCTTCTAGAGTTTGTATCATTCTCTCATCCAGCTCATCAGTTTGTGGATGGTTTGCTATAGACAATTTCAATTGGAAACCTGATACTTCCATCAAAGATGTCCAGAACCCTGAAGTAGATTTAGGGTCTCTGTCAGAGATTATGGCTTTGGGGAACCCAGCAGTGTTCATCATCTGATTCCACCATAGTAATTCCGAATCTTTTTCAGATATCTCCTTATGGGTAGGGATAAATTTACACATTTTTTCTCATCTATCTACTATTACCCAGCAAGAATTGAAACTTTCTTTTCCTGCTAATGGCAAGCCAGTTACAAAATCCATGTTTATAATTTCCCATGGAGCTTTTGGCTGCTCTATTTGTTGCAACAACCCAGCTCTCTTCCCAGTTAATCTTTTAGATTTCTGACAAGAGTCACATGTTTCAATGTATTTTTGTACATCTTCTTTCATGTTTATCCACCAGGCTGTATTTTTAACTCTGGTTAATGTTTTGTTAAAATCAAAATGACAAGCTAAGATGTCATCATGACAAGTACTAAACATTAAATCTTTCATAGAAGGTGGAATCACTATTACATTACTTAACTTTTTTATGTAATATATGTATCCATCTTCAATTGACAGTTTACCTTTTTCCAACACATTTCTATACTTTGGAGGCAAGGTTTTAATTAATGCACTCATGGAGGCATTAGTTGGATCATTAAGAATGGTAGCTAGTTTGGTCAAATCTTTATCAGATGAATAATTTTCAAATATAGTTTTCATAAACTCTACCTCTAAATCCACTATATAAATCCCAAATATATGTATAACCTCATTTTCAGGTACATAAGCTGGGTTGTCAGCATCATTTGGCAAAGGACTTCTGGATAATAAATCCACATTAGAGTGCAATTTTCCTGCTCTATGAGTAATTGTTATTCTTCCTATGTACTCTTGTACAGCTAGTTGCCATCTAAACATGTGCCAATTAGGGGTTTTCATGTTTAGTAATGATTTTACTGCACTGAAATCTGTTATAAGTTCAAACTTCTGGTCTTCCAGATAGTAATGAAGTTTCTCCAAAGCCCACACCACGGCTAAACATTCTAGCTGTGTGGCACCATAACTTAATTCTGTTTTTCTTAAGGTTCTGGATATATAACAGATAAACTACTTCAGATAATTTTCCATTTATTAGCTGTTTCTGCTGTAAAGCAGCACCTAAACCTATGAAGCTTGCATCAGTGTACAAGATAAAAGGTAGGGTGAAATCTGGCAGTCCCAATATTGGAGCTGACATTAAACATTCCTTTAATTTAATAAAGGCGTGTTGTCTTTCATTATTCCAAATGAAAGCCCCATTTTTTCTGATTAATGTTGTTAAAGGAGATGCAATGGATTGGTAATTTTTAATATACTTTCTATAATATCCACACATGCCCAAAAAACTTTGAACCTCTTATAAATTTTTAGGTATACCAATTTTTTTAATTGCTGCCAACATATTCTGGTCAAAAAAAATTTTAATCCAGATACAACATGTCCAATTACTTTCAAGGATTGAAATACAAACTTACATTTCTTTAATGAAATTGTCATATTAATTTCTCCATCCTTTGAAAGACTCTTTTCAGGTGATTTAAATGTTCATCATATTTTTTTGAAAACACTATGATTTCATCAATATAGACCAAAACTCATACTTCAACCATTTCCTGATGGAAAACACTATCCATTAATTTTTGGAAGACTGAAGGAACATTCTTTGGGCCAAATTGCATTCTCACATACTTATATAAACCCATATGTGTGGTTATTAATAAGTAAATTTGAGAATTCCTTTCCACAGGAATCTGGTGGTAACACTTGTTTCCATCCAGACAGGAAATATATTTTGCTCCTTGTAAAGTAGCATGGATAGAAGCTATCCTTGGTAGAGGGTAAATATCATCTACAGTGTATGTATTCAGAGCTCTATAATCACTGCATAATCCTGCCTTATCCTTTTCATAAGAGATCAATACTGGTGAAATGACACAATACTTAGGTGTTGTGTCTACTTTTTCAAAAATACCCATTTCCAACAACATTTTCATATTGTCTTCAATATCTTTCCTTTTTGCAGGAGATGCTGGGTAAGGTTTCTTTTTCAAGCTTCCAGGAATATTATCCAAATCACAGCTTAAAGAGATTTTCATCTCATGGTCTTTGACCAATCCTAGTTCATTTGAACCATGAGCAAATGCCATAGGATATGATTTAATCAAGCTCAAAATATTTTCCTCTTTAATTTTTGATATATGAGGACTGAAAGAGTCCTTTTGGATTTCATTGTCTAATTCAACCACTTCAGTGGTGGTTCTTCCACCTTGCAGTTGCTCTTCTCTATGCGAAATGGCATAAACTAAATTTTCAGAACATATTTTGAATTCTCTCTTATCATTCACGCCTATAGTGAAGCAAATGTTTGCAGGATCTAGTTTAATGCCAAAATTTGTCAATAAATCATTTCCAATAATAAACCAATCAATACAATTATTATTATCCATTACTACAAATTCACAAACTGCTCTAATATATCCATTATTATAATTAAAAAATACAGAAGTTTTGTATTTTCCAATTGGATTTAAAACTGAACCAAAACCCCTCCAGTTCTTTCTCTGAACAGGTTCTAGTTTTTCCTGGTACTTACTGTCAAGTTTCATTAATTTATTAATTGAAACTACACTACCTGCAGCCCCAGTGTCAAGAATGGCATTCATTTCTCTTCCACATATGATAACAGGTGCTCTGGTTGGTGTTATTTTTTAAGTATCATGAGATACATCTTTAATTATTTCAGCTTCCTCAATGGAAGTTAAAGATGTATCTGTATGAGGTATAGCATCATTCAGGAACATAATATCCTGTTCTAATACAAATATCTTATGTTCATCATCACTGTAAGATATGTTACTTTCACAATCCTCACTGGATTCCATGTTCTCATCTCCATGATTACTTGGTTCAGAATTCTGTTAGGTTTCAATAACATTTATTCTCTTCTTACACGTATGACCCTTAACCCAAGGTTCATTACATTTATAACCAGTGTTATTCTCTTGTCTTTTAGGGACAAGGGGAGCTGAAGGGTTTTTCTTCTCCACTGGCAATTTACTTGTAGTAGGTTTTACTACGTCAAAACTTTGTCTGTAATTACTATACTTAGTTTCATACTTGTGGTTTAATAATATCTCATTACATATATTAATGAACACAGAGGTATCTCTGATGGTTTCAGTTCTAGCTACAATAATGTCTCTAACTGATATAGGCAACTTGTATATTATTTTTTCTTTCCACTCTTCATAATCCATTTTTGAATCCATAGCTTTCATGATTTTTATTAAATGCATTAAAAAGACCATGGGTTTATCTCCAGAACTCTGATTATATCTTGTTCTTTCATACAAACTTTGTTGAGTGATTCTAAATTTTGGGCCACCAAATTGCCTTTCAATTAGTGCCTTCCATTCATTCCAGGAGTAGTTAATTCCCTCACTCAATACAGATTCAAACCATAATAAGGCCACATCTGTAAATATAGATATTAATTTTGAAGTAATTTCTTCATCAGGTAATTTGTATGAAAATTTTGAGTTATCAATTCTTTGTATGAATTGTTGCCAATCAGATTTTGAATCCCCATCAAAAAAAGGGACTAATCTAACTTAGGCCAGTTCTTTTGGTTAGTTTTTGCTTCTCTAACCTGAGGAATATTAATTAATTCACTTACTTTGGAAAGATGATCATTTATTTCATCTTTTACTGATTTGATGTTCTCAGAGGCCATGACTATATGTTCATGTTCCATCATTGGTGTTTCATTTGAGTGTTTCATGAAAACAGGTACTCTTGCCACATAAGTGGTGTTATCTTTTACTTTTTCTGTATTTTCAAAATGTTTGCTACTTCTACTTCTACTCTTTGTAACCTATCTTTTACTACAGGTACATGACTCAGAGTATCATTTACATTTGAAAAAGACAATTTAACACATCCCTCAATGGTAGCCATGACATTCTGAGAGTGTTCTAATTTACTTTTTAAATTTCTAATCTCAGAGTTCAATCTTTTTTTCTCATTGATTAATTCATCATTTGAATTTTCAATAATTTTTAATCTATTGGCCGTGGTACTCAATGATTGTTTTAGCTTTAATAATACACTTTCTGGATTATTGTTTGACTCTTTTGAGAACTCTTCCAATTTTTCAATTCTCAATAACAATTTATTTATTATTTTTGATTCCATTGGATTCACTTTCAAAAAATATTCTATTTTTTCTGTGTCCAACTCAGAAGACTCATCATCCTTTTCAAGATTTGATTCATTTGGTTCCAAATTTATATTAATAGTATTATACT
This sequence comes from Hemileia vastatrix, assembly GCA_030280995.1. NCBI lineage: Eukaryota > Fungi > Basidiomycota > Pucciniomycetes > Pucciniales > Zaghouaniaceae > Hemileia > Hemileia vastatrix. Next base: position 14,212,243 of record JASXTE010000018.1, on the reverse strand, counting down.
GGTGATCAATAAAACTATTTACATTGTCCTCATTTAAAGACAAGTTTAACATGTTATTATCAAATGAATTATTTTTTAAATCCTCATCAATTATATCCGAAAATTTCTAATCAATCTCATTACCTAAAATTAATTCATTGTTAGGTTAATACAATTGATCATGAGAAGTTGGATGACTTACCAAGGTCTTATTTCACTTCCCCTGCCCCTCCTTGCCTTTCCCCTGTAAGGGTGACTTCTGGAGCCCTGCTGTTGAGGGTTGTAGTTTTGGGAGTACCAATCCAACTTCCATTTGCTTACTGTAATTTTTTGATCCTCCTCTTGGGCTGGAGGTGTTGCTATGGAACTGATGGGTGCCACTGTTGGTGTTTGAGCCTTTATGTCCACTAGAGCTTGGTTGACTTCTATGAAACCTTGAGTTGCCCTTTTCTCCACATGGTTTATCTGGTCTGCTATATTGTTGACTCTTATTGTCAAGGTGTTCAGTAGGGTGGAGAGGGAGTGAATTTGTTCTTGTAATGTATTTTTTTCTCTTTATTGATACTTGTTTTAAACTTTTTTCCCTTTCCTCCAGAGACATTTGTGGAATGTTGTTTATGGGAGAGTCCTGGCCCTCCATTTGAATGTCCTGTAACAGGTCTTTCAGCTCTAGGTCTTAAGTTATAAGTTTTTGCCTTATTACTCACAATATCATTGTTGTCACACATTTTTCACTTGGAATTTAATCAAAGAATTAAAATTTTAGATATGAAAACTTAAAAACGGAGTTTTATCAGTTTTATCAATACCACTGAAGACAACTTTATTTCTTATTTATAGGTATGAAGTAAATTTATAAGTGCCAAAAGTCAAATATTTTTTTATGTGGTCACTTGATTTAACTGGTCTACAACATGTAGCCGTGTTTTTATATTTAAAAAGAAAATCTTTCAGTAAGATTCTTTCTAAATATTAAATAAATGAAACAAAACAATAAAAAGTAAAGATTAAGAGTCCTGTTTAAAGAAAACAATTAATCAGTTTAATTGGTTTATTATCTGCAAATATCACAAATTTAATTGGTCTATTGACAGAATCCCACTAATAACAATTTTATGTTAAATTAGTGGTTAAATTGTTGATTCAATATCACAATTTTATTATATAACAGGGCAAATTTTTCTGAAATCACTATATAAGTGATTCAAACCTGTTGTAATTATCCAAATATTTCTATAGGGATATTATTTACGTGTACCTTCTTTGAAAGCTTTTACTTACTGGATTATAACAAAATTCTTGAGGAAAGGTCCCTAATTGTCAGGCTAAGATCAAGTACAAGGACGTGAACTAGCTTTAAAAGTCTATTTCTAGAAGACTTAAATGGTCCTATATGAATACTGTAGTATGAATCCAACAAATAGTAAAATATAATCCAAAATAAAGGTCTCAGTAATATAATTCTCACTAATTTTATATATGGCTTATAATCTTTTTAGTTAGTAGAAAAATAGATTTTAATTATTCAAATACTATTCAAAATACTCTATAAGTGCTAATTGATATGTATTGTAATTGTCTTGGTTATATGATTTAAATTGTAATGATAAAGAATGTAGAAACAAGATCCAAAAACCTCCTCCTTTTATACACACTGAGTTCCCCAATGAATCCCTTAATATACCACTCCAATACACAGTTAATGACACCTCTAGCCAACAGATAGACATGTCCATCAACATCTCCAGTAACCCATAACTTAATTAGAAGAGTAACAACCGCCAAAATCATGTAATAATAAGGAAAATCAATCAAAATTAAAGAATAAGATAAAAAGAGAGTATATGCGTATTAAACAACAATATAAAAGACTAAAGAGGGAGTTTTAAGGTTAATACTAGCTTAATAATAAGGGAGATTCACTGTAGAAATGATGGGGCTAATCCTGACATTATACTACGTGAAATTCCCATTCAAAAATGACCAATATTGACTGAGAAACCACCCAGAAACTCAAAAAAGATTGTGAGATGTGGGGTAACTACATGAAGTCCTTGGCAGGAGCTTTCTCAGGTAAATCCTTGACTAAATTAAGGCAACTTTAAGCGTGATGATGAAATAAGACACCAAGAATGAGGTTATTAATGAGATTAGTGCATTTAAACAGGGTTAATGCATTATTAATTAAGCTAGGACACTAAATAAGCGCTGTAATATTCCAACATTGGAAGGGACCTTTGTTGTGTGGTTTGGCACTGTTTGTGCATGTCTTAATTGGCATCTGTTAAAAAATTGGTTATTTTTCTGGTTTTATTCCAAGAATATTGGGACTTCAGGTATGTGGGTACTATCATTGGATAGCCCTGGTTTTTTTTATTTTTCATGTATTGATAATATTTTTCATATTCCAAGTTTTAAGGGGTCATTTCCTCATTTTTCAGTTACAAAAGATAGCTGTTTAATTTTTTTTTGTGTTTTATGGCCTAACCTTAAGTCTTAGGGTTAAGTACTTAGTACCATTGAATGGGGCTAATTTAGCTCTTTATTTCATGTCTCAATGATGTTATAGCGTAATTCTGTGTTTTTAGGGTTTTAGTAGTTGTAGTTAATTTTTCTAAGTAGATTAGGTGTTTTTATTGGTTTTCTGGCTTCAGGCGGCACCTCCGAAGTCAGGCGGCCCGCCCACCTCTGTTTAAGAAGGTTGGGGAGCGCTTCTGGAGGGTTTTTATTCAATTTGGCTGGTACAGGCTCCAAATTCGTTGGTGTGCATGGGCTCTTAGATAGTGGTCTGTGTGTACATAGTGAATAAGACAGTTTGGGGCAACTTTAATTATTATACAACCATCCGGAGGTGATATCCTTGTTCCTCACTCACTTTTCACTGTTTTTTGGCCATAATTGGCTGTGTTTGTTGCAAGGTTAGTTCTTCATTTAACTCAACTTTAGAAACAGGTTCTCTGGTATAGTCTTGCAAGCTATATCAAGTGTTATTTCTGTCTCTGGTGTGGATTTGCAGCCTACATCAAGTATCTTTGCTTTCTCTGGTGTGGACATTGGTCTACATTTCAGTTCTTTGGTCTGGTAGTCTGTCTGTGGACTACTTTCTTGGCTCATCAAGCAGTCAAGTGTGTTGAAAAGGGGCTTTAGCAAACAGGAACCAACTTACTTTAGCAAGTAAATCTCACTCTATTTTTCTAAAGGGACAGGGAATTTTCTCTCTAGTTTTTCTCCAACTCCCTTGGTCAAGGCCTATAGCTAGTACTATAGGATTGTCTAAATTTCTGGCTCCCAAAGTGGGGTACGACTTTCTAGTTTTTTGGAATCTCTGTTGATCTAGACTTCTCTCTTTGGTGAATCTCCTTTGGTGGATTTTGAATTTGGTGCTATATCTCTTTGTGGTTGGTCTAGGGGACTTCTTTTGTTGTATTTGGTCCCTCCTAGGTCTTTATGGCTATTGGGGGAGGACTTTGGCTATCTTTGGTGGAGATTTGAGGCTGTAACTTGGATTTGCTAGGATGGTTAGAATTCAGTCTTGGGATGGTTCAAGGTTTTTGGGGGAGGATGCAAAGGGTTTTTTGGCTAGGTTTGAGGTTGCTGCTGAGATTGATGGGGCCTCACTGTTGGACATGGTTAGGCAAGTAATCTTTTTCATTGGAAATAGGGAGGTGGAGAAGGAAGTTTCTGGTATGGCAGGATATAGGAGTCAGGACTGAGGAAAGTTGAAGATTGAAATGGTTAAAAGGTGGCCTACTACTTTCTCAATTGTGGATCTTAATGGGATTGCTAGGAAGTGGGAATTGAAAGGTGGTGTAACTTATCTTTCTCAGTATGGGTAATTTAGGGAGGATTTTGGGGAGGCTCTGGATTATCTGGTATATAATGATATATTACCACATGAAGATGGGGCCAAGTATGTATTTTGGAGTGCCATGCGTAGGGATGTAAAGGTGGAAGCTATGGAGATTCTTTTCAAGGCTGACTTGATGAAGACTCTTCCAAATGGGGAAAATAGGATTCCTGCTATGGCTGTTTTAAAGGAGGTTATTTTGGTATATTTGGATGGTATGAAGGATAGGGATGTGGAGTCTGGAGAGGAAATACTGTTGGACAGAGAGGTTCAGAAGACTGTGGTGGAAATTTCAGCTTCTGGGGAGGTGTTTGCGCCATCAATTTCAGAGGATGGTGATTCTGATGATGTTTGTGAAGCTAACTTTTATTTTCCAGAGGATACCATGGGAACTCAGGAATGTGTTTCATTGGATGTTTTGGAGATGTATGCACTAGAAGGTTCAGATAATGGCTTATTGGAGGAGAATTTATCAGTTGAATTTTTGGATGGACAGAAAGATTCCCTCTTGGTCCTTTTTCTAAAAGAGGAAGATTATTTTCAGGTGGTTCCCTCAAGATCAGAAGGTCTCTGTTTGGAGGAGTATTTTTATTTTGATGTAATGGATGTTATTCTGGAGGATTTTACATATTCTAAGCAAGATTCCTATGGGGAAGAGGAAAATTGTGATGTTTTGGATGTCACTGGTATGGAGGTTGATTTTAAAGATGTGTTGGAGGTTCCAGATGTTTCACAGGGTGGAGAATTTATTGATTCTGGTGATGTGAATTATGGTAGACTCAGTGTATGGAGGAGGATGGAAGATTTGTTTGGAGGTCTGATGTTGGGATATCAGAATTGAAGAGGAGCTTAGGGGGATAAGGCCCTAGGGGCAAACTTATTGGTTTCAACCTTTGGATTTCAAGAATCTGATTCCTCCAAAATGAGGATAAACTACTTAATTTTTTTGGTTTTGCTTAATTTGGCCTCTATGTATTTTGTCAGGAATTTTTTTTCGTTTTATCCAACTCTTATCAATCTCTCTGGTTCAAGTCTCTATATAAAAAAGGAAAAAAATCTTAATATAATGAAGATGGAAGAAAAGAAAAATTTAAGTGAAGATGGGTATTTTATTTAAAAGAAAATGAAGATAAAAGTGATGATCATTGGTTTTATCTAACCTCCAGCATGAAGTTAAACTGCAAAATTTGATTTCTAAATTTGATTTTTTTGGCTTTCAATAATTTTAATGGTTTTTTAATGGTTTTGGTTTTTTATGGGAGAATATTTGTGTTGGAAGATCTTTTTTTTTGTTAGAACGTACCCAGGGGTGGGGCTTCTAGATTTTATTTTGGCAAGTGTGGGGGTAACTGATGGGCTGGCTGCTCTAACAACAATTATCCCAGATTGCCTGTTTCCAACCCCTTCTCTTAATTTTGTTTAACTCTAGTATTGGTTTTTTTTCTTTAACAGGTTTTAAGTCCACCATGACTTTAAACTGGAAATTCTTTTGGTATTCAAGTGCTGGACCACTCATGCTTATTGGTTATGTTTAATTTTGTTGGATGTTTTGTTTTTGTTAGAAGGTACCCAGGGGGGGCTTCTAGATTTTATTTTGGAAAGTGTGGGGGTAACTGATAAGTTGGCTGCTCTGTAGAACAGTTACCCCAGAATGTCTGTTTCAAGCCTTTGGTTTTTTTCTAGTTGAATTCTAGTGTTTTTTTATTCAGGTTTTTAGTCCTCTATGACTTTAAACTGGATTGCTTTGGATGTCTTTTGGTGCTTTTGGATTGGTGGTTGATCACTGGTGGTCTCCCATCATTTTTACTTATTGGAGGGAGCCCACCCAGTGATATGTTCTGTATACCTGTATCTGGATTTGCTATGTGGTTTTAGGGTGTTGGCTGAGAAAGTGGTGGATTCAAGATTATTTTCTTTTTTCTCTTTTTTTCTTTTAATTTTTTTATCAAGGATATGTTTGCTCAAAGGCTCAAGATAAGGCTCTGGCAATTTTTTTGGTAGAAGAGGAGGAGTCAAAATAAAAATATTCTTACACAGATATAAGTAAACCAGGAGGAAACTACCTCAAAGCAGAAAAATTGGCCCAAAATTGACTAATATCTAACATTTGATGGTGATTCTTCCTCTGACTGGCAGCAATTCATCAGTAGGATTGATAATCTTAAGAGTTATTATAAACTACCAGATGAAGAAATTGTGTCTAAATTAATTTCTTTATTTTCCAATTTCCCCCTCATAAGGTATGAATCTATCCTCTTGGATAATAATGATTACTCCTAGGAGGATTGGAAAAAATTAATAAAAGCACAATTTTCTGGTTCAAAGTTTAGGTTAGCCCAACAAAGGCAGTATGAGGAGTCTAGATATAGCTCATCCTCTATAGGAAAACCTATCGATTTCCTGATGAAACTAGTTAAACTCTTGAGAGCAATGGATCCAAAGATGGATTATGAACTCTGGAAGGACAGGATCCTTTATAAATTCTCAATGTCTTTGAGAGACTTAATTGTTGCAAGAACTGAATTCTCCAAGGACCATACTTCCTTTATCAATACTTGTAATGAAGTTCTTTTAAATAAAAGGAATGAATCTAGGAATTTCTTCCCAAGACCTTCAGTGGAGAAACCCTCCAACTACCAACAAAAGCTTACTGAAAAAGTTGGTAAAACCTCTACCCCTGTTGCACCTAAGAAATATGCAACAAAAACTTGCTTTAAATGCAGAAAGCATTGCAAGAAAGGCCATGTTTGTGAAAAGAAAATAAAACTTGTTGAACAAACAGAGGAGCCTAATGATGACACAGTTGCACTACATGATACTTCAAGTGATTGTGTCAGCAAAATTTCTTATGAGTCTAACCAGAAAATCTTGATGCTGGAAGAAGATATTCAATATTTAAATTATATTGATATTGATAAAAATGATTTTTCCACAGTTGAAGATGCTGAAATCATAAGAAATCTCGAGGACATCTATATTATTATTGCTCTTCTCAAGGCACCTGTCTTGATTAATGAAAATAACATTTAGGTTATTTTAGACTCTGTTGCTGGAGGAAGTGTTGTATTTTAAAAATTATTTTCTTCAGTTGATCAGGATTATAAATCAAAACTTATTCCTGTCACTTCTGAAAATTGGAGAGTTTATGGCTCTGTTTTGTCCCCCATTGGTAAATACAGAGCTACAGTATTTTTCAAATTTAATCATGGATTTTTAAGAGCTATTTGTGACTTTGTAGTTATAAAGAATGATAAATTAAACGATTTTTTCATTTTGGGAAATGATATATTAACCACATATGGCATTAATCTTGATCCCTCAAACCAATGCTTCACAATGAGGTTGAATGGGAAGTGAAAATTTAAAATTTCCTCCCCCAAAAAATTATTGACACCAGGATTTAACACATGTCATTAGGTATTTCAATATAAAGAAAGATCTACAAAATAAATGCCTGCCCTTCTATCTGAAATTGACTAAGTTACTATTGGAGAAAAACTTTCTGGTGAGGAAAAAGATTCCATCATTCAGTTGATAAAATCTTTTCTTATGGCCTTTGCTCATGTTTCACATGAATTAGGATTGGTAAAAGAAGAAATGAAGCTTTTTTTATCTTTCCCATTAACTGAAATACCACCTAGTTTAATGAAGAAGCCTTATCATTCTTCCCCCACAAAGAGAAAAGATATTGAAGACAATATCTCTACCCTTTTAAAAATGAGTATTATTGAAAAGGTAGTTGAAACACCTAAACATTGGGTTATCTCACCTGTCCTAATTTCTTATGAGAAAAAAAAGACAGGTTATTTTGTGATTATAGATAATTTAATACTTTTACTGTAGATTATATCTATCCTTTACACAGAATTAGCTCTATCCATTCAACCTTACATGGTGCTAAATATATCAGCTGTTTAGATGGTAATAAGGGATATCACCAGGTAACTGTTGAGAAGAATTCACAGAATCTTCTAATGGTTTCTACTCATATGGGCATATATAAGTAGATCAGAATGCCATTTGGCCCCAAAAATGCCCCTTCAGTTTTTCAGAGTGTTATGGAAAATACATTACATCAAAATATAATTGAAGGATTGCTAATGGTTTATATTTATAATATCCTCATATTTACAAAGGCATTTGAGGACCACCATAACCACCTGTGTAAAGTGTTCTATAAGAGTGATGAGATAAATATGACACTTGCTTTGAAAAAATGCAAATTTAGTTTTCATTCTTTGAAAGAGCTGGGTCATGTTGTCTCAGGATTACAGATATTTATTTATCAGAACAAAGTGGCAGCCACACAACACACCAAAGAAAAATTGGGGGGGATTGCTAGCTATAGACCTTGCTTGAACTCTGTTGAGCCACAAATCTATGCCTGAATTATGCACACATCATCACCATGGATAAAATTGTTTGGCCTTACATTTAGTCAGATATTTGTCACAAATTGAGCTCAAGATGAACCTACATTGATTACCGTTTGATCTTACAAAATCCTAATTCGATCATGAGTTGAACTCCCTATGATCTCACTTTGATCTAACATAAGCTTTTGCATATCCAATATGTCAACTATTCACTTTCAAAAAGATTTGTATTGAATTTCACATGGAATATCAGAACCAAAACCAGTAATTTTGAGTTGATGGCTCCTCATATTGATTAATCTACAATAAAATACCATCAAAATTAAATCTGATTAATGAAAACTTTTCGTAAAATGACTAATAGATTTTTAAATTGGAAAATAATATTCACATTCTCAATTTCAAATTCAAAATATAAATCCTTGTTTTGAATGTGAATTTTGTAGATTCCTTGCCTTGCTATATTATGAGTAATATTTGAGGTATTGTACACCTTTGTAAATATTATCGGCCGGCCCTCTAGAAGAAGGTTAGGAAAAAAGGAAAGGAAAAGAAGAGGAGGAAATATAGGGGGAAGATAATAAGAGATAAAGTAATAAACAGTAAAAAAAAGATTATTATTCTGAGATAGAGAGAGGCAACGAGATTCCTTGGGATTTGATACAACGGTGAGGCTTTTTAAATTATAATATATTTATTTAAAATAAGGATTATTTTTTCTGAGCGGCAAACACTATTATTACTATTAGACTTATTGCAACCTGTAGTTATTTATATAAAATTTAAATTAGAATTAAAATGTTAATAAAAATAATAATAAACGTATTATATTAAAAATATATGCAAGTTTGAGCATATAATAAGTGATAGAGATACAGGGGGTTTCAAAGGCCTTTATATAGGCAAGGGGCCTTCTGAAGCACCACAAGAAATTATATCCTATAAAAAATAAGATAAGAAATAATTAATAGTTAAAATTAAGTGTACCAAATCTGTAAGGGAAAAATATAAAACAATTAATTAAAAATAAGTAAGAGCCCAAAAAATCCACCAATTTAAACAAAACAAATCTTTAAAATAAGTGAGTAATTAAATAAGATTGAAACACTTGAAGTATTAACTAATTCAATTTATAACATGTTTGATAATAGCCCATTTTAAGTGAGACATAAAAATTAAACTATTTTAATAAAATAATTAGTGTAATTAATTAATTAAGTCTGGAACATAAGATATTAATTAATATAACCCATTTTATTAGTGTAAGAATTAAAATAGGTTAAAACAATTTATTAATTTAATATTATTACTAAATTTTAGAATACAACATTATTAATTAATTAAATAAAATGTTTTGACTAATATAATACCTTAATGACATAATTATGAGTCAAAAAAGCGCTCAATATTCATAATTCATATGATATAAAAGTTTTATTTTAATACTTTAATTTAATCTATTTATTTAATTATATTATAAGTTAATATTTTGATTTTTTAACCATAATATATTCAATAAATTAATTAATAATATATAAGTATTAAATACATGAAAAATGCGCCAAAAGTTTATAGAATATAAAGTATTTAATGAGTTTTAGTTGTATCTATAATTTATTTAATAATAAATTTAATATAACCCTTATTTTAGTTATATTATAATACAATTGTTATATAATTTTATTATGCAATATAATATTAATTTATATACATAAAATGCATAATTTTTCGCCCTCATTAAGCTCCAATAGATTAACATACAATTTACTGGGCTCCTGATATAGCCTGGCTGACACTCCCTCAGTCTAAAAAAGCAATAAAAAATGCTAAGTTTTTTTTCTTTTTGTACTTCTTTAACAGAGTAGGAAGATTTGAAATCTCCTTTCCAGGTATCCATGCATCATTCTCAGATGATTTTTTCTTATATCTCAATAAATATTCAGTACCTCTTCAGAAGTGATAATTCTATCATTGAGAATTTTATCAATTTCTGCAGTCTCTGTGACCTCCTGAGGGTTTTTCTTAGGTCTTCCCCTTCTTTTGTGAAAAAATTCACGGTTGGAAGTATAAGGCTTAATTAAAGAAATGGGAAAAACAGGATGTTTCCTATCATATGTAGAATACAATACAAATTCTACTGCATTATCTCCAACCATTCTTTTAACAACAAATAGTCCTACAAAAGGATCTTTTAATTTGTTGTTACCTTGTAAATTGAAATGGACAGTAGATATCAACACTTCATCAACCTTGTTAAATGTGTATTCCTTATGGGATTTATCCCATATTTTCTTTTCATATTCAAATGCTTTTTCAATACAGCTTTGAGCATGTTTCCTGCATATCTGTTGCATTTTCATAAAAGATTTTACACCAGGGTGTAGTTCCAAATTAGGTAATTTATTATTGAGAATCTGAGCAGGAGTATTTGGGAAATAACCTAACCAAAGCTCAAAAGGCTTTTTCTCAGTGACAGAATGAACAGTGCTATTATATGCAAATTCAAGACCAGGTAATAGAGTGACCCATTCATGAGTAAATATGTCATTGTCTTTATATTCTAAACCAAAGTCACAATACCTTCTAATCATATCTTCAAGAGTTTAAATCATTCTTTCAGCTAGACCATCAGTCTGAGGATGGTGAGCTGTAGACAACTTTAGCTCACAGCCACAAATATCCATCAAAGAGTTCCAAAACTCAGAAGTAAATTTTGGATCTCTATCAGAGATAATGGCTCTTTGAAACCCAATAATATTAAACATGTAAGACCACCATAAGAAAGCTAATTCTTTTGTGGATACATCTTTGTGGGTTGGAATAAATTTGCACACTTTTGTGAATCTATCTACTATTACCAAACAATAGTTATAGCTGTCTTTACCTGCAACAGGAAGACCAGTGACAAAATTCATGTTAATAATTTGCCAAGGAGCATCAGGTGCTTCAATATGTTGTAATAACCCTTCTCTTTTACCAGTCAACCTTTTAGATTTTTGGCAGGAATCACAAGATTCAACATATCATTTTGTGTCTCCAGACATATTAGCCCACCAAGCAGTGTTTTTGATTCTAATCAATGTTTTTTCAAGATCAAAATGACCAGCTAATATGTCATCATGACAAAGTTTGAGAATAGTTTCTTTCATTGCAGGAGGAATTTCAATTACATTAGTAAGCTTTCTTCTACAATATATATAACCATCTTCAATAGAAAACTTTCCTTTACTCAAAGCATTTTGATACTTTACAGGAAGAGTTTTAATCAATGCTTGAATTGAAGCATTCTTAGGATCATTTATGATAGTAACCAGTTTATTTAAATCAGAATCCTTATCATATGAATCCAGTATTAATTGCAATAACTCTACTTCCATATCAACTATAAATATACCATGGATATGAACAGTATCATCTTCAGGTACATAAGCAGGATTTGAGTCATTATTTTGCAGAGGCAATCTGGACAGCATATCAACATTGGGGTGAACATTTCCAGCCCTATGGATAATTGTCATCCGTCCTCTGTATTCTTGAACAGCAAGCTGCCACCTAAACATATGTCTATTAGGTGTTTTCAGGTTTAAGAGGGACTTCAAAGCACTAGAGTCAGTTACTGATTCAAACTTTTGGTCATCTAGATAGTAATGAAGCTTCTCAAGAGCCCAAACAACTGCTAAGCACTCTAATTGAGTGGCATCATATTTCAATTCACTATTTCTCAAGGTTCTTGAAATATAACAAATTACAACCTCTGAGGATTTATCATTAATAATTTGTTTCTGGTGAAGGGCAGCACCCAAACCAACAAAGCTAGCATCTGTATACAGGAAAAATGGTTTGTTAAAGTCTGGAAGAGCTAAGATGGGGGCTTTCATTAAGCAACATTTTAATGTATCAAAAGCTTTTTGATAGTCAATATTCCAGATTAATGCAACATCCTTCCTAGTTAGTTTGGTAAGAGGCAAGGCTATGACTTGATAATTTTTAATATATGGTCTAAAATAACCACACATACCCAAAAAACTTTGAATTTCTCTTACAGAAGTTGGCGCCTTCACATTTTGAATTTCAGCAACTTTGTTATGGTCTACACAAATTTGTAGGCCTGACACAACATGGCCAAGGACTTTCAAAGATTGAAAACCAAATTTACACTTTTTCAAGGACAAGGTTGTATTTATTTCATCCATTTTTTGGAAAAACCTATTTAAATGAACCATATGTTCATCAAAAGTTTTAGAAAAAACTATGATATCATCAATATACACCATGAGCCATCCCTCAATTATTTCCTGATGGAAAGTGTTATCCATGACTTTTTAAAAACTGAAGGGGCATTTTTAGGGCCAAATGGCATTCTAACATACTTATATATTCCCATATGAGTAGCAATAAGCAAAAAGTTTGAGAATTTTTCTCAACAGGAACTTGATGATACCCTTTATTTCCATCCAGACAGCTAATAAATTTTGCACCTTTCAAGGTAGCATGTATTGAATTAATTCTGGGTAAAGGATAAATATCATCAACAGTATAAGTGTTTAATGCTCTGTAATCTCCACATAATCTAGCCTTATCTTTTTCATAAGAAATTAAGACTGGGGAGATGACACAATATTTGGGGGTGACATCCACTTTCTCAATGATATTCATTTTTAATAATGTGGCAATATTATCTTCAATATCCTTTTTTTCATTGGAGAATCAGAATATGGTTTTTTCTTAAAACTAGGAGGAATATCACTCAAGTTACAGGATAAGTTAATTTTCATTTCTTCCTGAACACTTCCTAAGACATGAGAACCATGAGCAAAACCATAGGAAAGAGGTAATTGAGGCAATTATAGAATCCTTTTGTTCACTAGTTAACTGATCACCAAAAGAAGCAGTATTTATTTCATTTAATAAATCATCCATTTTAATTGTTGGTCTTCCTTTAAACTGGATCAGTGAGTTACAAAACTTTAACAGATGCCCAGAAGGTTTTCTAGATGAGGAAATATTGAATTTCCTTTTTCCATTCAATCCCAAGGTGAAGCAATTATTTGCTGGATCCAATTTCAGACCAAACATGGTTAAAATATCATTACCCATAATAAAACAATTGCTTGAATTATCATTTTTCATGACAAAAAATTCACAAATAGCTCTGACAAAACAACCATTATATTTGAAGAATACAGAGTTTTTGTATTTGCCAATAGGAATTAAGGTAGAACCATAGCCTCTCCATTCTTCAGAAGTTATAGGTAATAATTTACTCAAATAATCCTTATCTACTGAAGCTAAAGCTCTTTCAGACACTACACTTCTTCCAGCACCAGATTCAAGAACTACATCAACATTTTTACCATTAATGATAACAGGTGCTTTCAAAGGGGATATGGCTGTAGAATTGTTAGTAATATCTTTAATTATTTCAGCATTTTCCACTGAAGATAAATCCAATACACATTCTTCAGATATATTATCTAAATAATGGACATCCTGTTGCAACATTAAAACATCTTTAACAGAGTCATTGTCATAGGAGATATTACTTTCAAAGTCACTAGAAGAATTATTGACATCAATTTCAGCCTCATCAGTGTCTTCATTTTGTTCAACAAGATTAATTTTCTTCTCACAAACATGACCCTTTTGCCATGGTTTGTTACATTTATAACAAGTATTTGTTGCATATTTTTTAGGTGCAACTGGGGAAGAGGGTTTACCAGATTTTTCTGGGGGCTTTGTAGAGGGTTTATTTTGATCATGATAAGATTTACCAAGGTGATTCTTTGGTTCATATCTATGTTTGAGAAGTACCTCATTACAGATGTTAATGAAAGAAGAGTGTTCCCTCACATGCTCAGTTCTAACTACAATTAAATCTCTAAGAGAATTTAGAAATTTATACAAGATTTTATCTCTCAAAATATCATAATCCATATTTGGATCAACTTCTCTTAGGATTTTTGTTACTTTCATAAGAAAAACAATGGTTTTTTCAACAGGGGAAGATACATATCTAGTATTCTCATACAGTATTTACTGAGCCAACCTGAATTTTGAACCACCAAATTTATTCTCAATCAAGGATTTCCAATCATTTCATGTATAATGGTTGTTATCTAATAGAAATGATTCATACCACATCAAGGCTACATTGGAAAATAATAAAATTAGCTTAGAAACAATCTCCTAATCAGGTAGTTAATAAGATCTCTTTAAATGATCATTCTTTGGATAAAGTGTTTCCAATCAGATGAAGAATCACCATCAACAGTAGGATATTGATCCAACTTAGGCAAATTTTTCTGGCTACTGGGATGTTCCATCCTATGGTTTGAAATATTCAAGGTTATCAATTCTTGAAGTCTTGAAAGGTTTTTAGATATTTCATTATTCACAGAGGTAGCTGGCTCATGATGAGCATTTAAATTATTTCTGTTTGATGCAACAGATTTTTCAGAATGAAGTTCAGCTGGTAAAATTGGTACATTACAAGGGAGAGAAGAACCATTCTGTTCAGTCAATTTATAATTATGATTAACGGCAGTTTGAGCAATATTTCTTAACTCATGATAATGAGTAGTTTGGACAGCCTGTAATGCAGAAAATAGCTTCTCAAGATCAGATAATTTATTTATCAAATCACAAATATAAGACAGTTGATCATTAATCCTAGAAATAGATAGAACATTTCTGCCCTCATCTATAGAGCATTTATTACTCAAATTCTGAGAATCAATTTTAAATTTTCTTAATTCACTATGTAGAAGCATATTTTAATTCTTCAAAGCAATGTTTTCATCTTTTAGATCATCAATAATTTTGGGTAGGTGACTATATTTATCTGAAAATGATTTGTGATTAGATTTAATAGACTTTTGTTGAGCAAGGACATTATTTAATGTGTATTTCAATTTAAAATAAGCAGTGTCTTGAACAGAAGAACTCACTTTGAAATGTAAATGCAAATTATTTAATCTATCACTCTCATGTATTAACATATCTATCGAATATTTATCTTTCACAACATTAAAATCAAGTGTATCTTTCAATATTTCTTCAGAAGTTTTCTCAATTAAAGTATAGACTTCAGGGGAAACAGAATCATTCTTAATTTCAAGAGAAGGGTTAATTTAAGAAGTAGAAGTAAAATGTAAAGTTTCATCAAATGATAATTTGCTAATTACATCATTGGGGCTACTTATTAAAGGAAGTTTTCCTTTTAAGGGTTTAACTGTTCTTTCACCAGGATCCACAATATTACCTGAAGAGGATTGGTTATTATACATACAAACATGTTTATCAAACAAGTTACTCACCAAGGCAAGGAAGGAAACTTCCCCTGTGCCTTCTTTCTTCTTCCTCCCCGATAAGGATGGAGCTGAGGAGATGGATGGTAGGTTGGTGTCCTGGATGGGCCAGGGTGTTGAGCTGGTTACTGAACATTCTGTTGGTAATGGCTCATCAAGTAATCCCATTTCCACTGTTCCACTTGCAGAGTGCTTTGATTTTGCGTGAAGGAGCTGGGTACCTGATTGGACTGAGGTTGAGGCTGAGGCTGAGAGTCTGGGAAATGAGGAGTTTGAGCCTGTTTGGGATTTAACAATTCCTGCATCTGCTTCCCGAGTGTGTCTACCCTTGCCTTGTACTTCATGCTTTCTGCATTCAGCTCTTTGATGTGAATGGACAGATTGTTTACTTGTTGGGCTAGAGGTATCTTTTTTATTTTTATACCTTTGAGTTGATTGTCCTGATTTATTAGAGGTTTTACTTCTTTCAGAGGTGTTTGGTGAGGGGGCTTTTCCACTTCTCTTACCATTTCCACATCCTGAAGGTTTTTTGTAAGCTGAATAACTTTTTGTAAGTTAATTTAGAAGAACCTACAGATTCAGTGTCATTATCCACTTCAATTTCATCCACATGTAAGTTATCCATGCTGTTAGCCAAACTATTGGACATTTAAACTGTTAAAATAGAATCAAAAATTTCTTAATGATTCAAATTGTTATTTCAAAATAAAATTTATTTAATTTTAACAAAAAAAATTTTTAATTTTTATCAAAAAATCAATTAATTAACAAAAATGTAATACAAATAAATGTAATTACAATTATTTATTAAGAATTAAAAGTAATTAAAATGGGACCAACCAATAAAGGTTTAACATGTCAACCAAAATAATTAATACTAAAAATTAATATAATGGTAATATTGGGACTAAGTACTGAGTACTATTATGGTCAACCAATAAAAAAAATAATAGTAAAATTAATTTAATAATATATTAAATATTAATTGTCTTCTAGGACTAAGAGTTTTACTCTATTATGGTCAACTAGGAAAAAAAATTAAAAAATAATTAACACTTTCACTCAGTGAATCAGCAATTAAGCCACAAACACTGTTATTGCAGTAAAAATATAATAATATGAGTGAGAGATGCAAAGGTTAACTTACTATAGTGATCGTAAAATCACTTCAAAATAATATATGATTTAGTTTAATATAAAACTAAATGATCAAACCCAAGTTCAGAACACGGTTGCGGCAAAAGTTTTTTTTTGGCTGCGTGGTCCGTGCGCTATGTCGTTTGTTGCAAGGTGGAATATTGTTTTCATGGTTTGGAAAGGCTTCCACTTATCGGCCAGTCGTCTAGAAGAAGGTGATGAAAAAAGGAAAGGTAAAGATGAGGAGGAAATATAGGGGGAAGATAATAAGAGATAAAGAAATAAAAAGTAATAAAAAGATTATTATTCTGAGATAGAGAGAGGCGACAAGATTCCTTGGGATTTGATACAACGGTGAGGCTTTTTAAATTATAATATATTTATTTAAAATAAGGATTATTTTTTCTACGCGACAAACAATATTATTACTATTAGACTTATTGCAACCTGTAGTTATTTATATAAAATTTAAATTAGAATTGTAATTCTAATAAAAATAATAATAAATGTATTATATTAAAAATATATTCAAGTTTGAGTGTATAATAAGTAATAGAGCTACAGGGGTTTTCCAAGGCCCTTATATAGGCAAGGGTCCCTCTGAAGCGCCACAAGAAATTATATCCTATAAAAAAATAAGATAAGAAATAATTAATAGTTAAAATTAAGTGTACCAAATCTGTAAGGAAAAAATATAAAACAATTAATTAAAAATAAGTAAGAGCCCAAAAAATCCACCAATTTAACCCCAAACAAATCTTTAAAATAAGTGAGTAATTAAATAAGATTGAAACACTTGAAGTATTAACTAATTCAATTTATAACACATTTGATAATATCCCATTTTAAGTGAGACATAAAAATTAAACTATTTTAATAAAATAATTAGTTTAATTAATTAATTAAGTCTGGAACATAAGATATTAATTAATATAATCCATTTTATTAGTGTAAGAATTAAATTAGGTTAAAACAATTTATTAATTTAATCTTATTACTAAATTTTTGAATACAACATTATTAATTAAGTAAGTAAAATGTTTTGACAAATTTAATACCTTAATGACATAATTATGAGTCAAAAAACCGCTCAATATTCATAATTCATAAGATATAAAAGCTTTATTTTGATACTTTAACTTAATTTATTTATTTAATTATATTATAAGTCAATATTTTGCTTTTTTAACTATAATATATTTAATAAATTAATTAATAATTTATAAGTATTAAATACATAAAAAATGCGCCAAAATATTAGAGAATATAAAGTATTTAATGAGTTTTAGTTGTATCTATAATTTATTTAATAATAAATTTAATATAACCCTTATTTTAGTTATATTTTAATACAATTATTATATAATTTTATTATGCAATATAATATTAATTTATATACATAAAATGCATAATTTTTTGCCCTCATTAAGCTCCAATAGATTAAAATACAGTTTACTGGGCTCCTGGTATAGCCTGGCTAAAAAATATGGTGTTGTGCAGCTAGAAATTATCTCTGTTTAAAGTCAACTTTATTTAAGCTTGATTCAAGAATGATACATATTTTATAACCATTTTGAGAAAAAAGTCACTAGTAATGAATTTAGCCTTTTACCTGTCCTTTATTATACCTCAATTAATCCTACTTAAATCCAAATTGACCCACAAAAACCTTATTCAAGATATTTTTTAGCGCAGGATGATTCAAGATTGGAGTAAAATATTATTTTACATATCCAATATGCCTATTAATTAAATTTCATCAGGCTTACTTAAAATTAAAATTAAAATTAATTTTCACTGCAAATATTAAACACAAATCTTGAAAAGATTGTATGTAAAATCAAAATAAATCTAATATAATATGCTTACAACAAAATTTTTTTTCTGGATTTATTGAAACAAAAAATTGTTCATTTGTGAAAATAGAAAAAATAATATCCATCCTGAAATTAGAGTTCATTTTGAAAAATTTAATGCCCCTTCACTTTCAAGTTTATCATGTATTTCAAAATTTATATTTTTAATAATTTTGTGAATAGTACACCTGAGACAAAAAACTTGGAGATATCAAAAACTAAAACATCAGCAAATTGAAATGTTTTTTATTGATATGAATGGATATAATTATTGAAAAACACCATTAGAGCAAGTTTCATTTTGAGTAATAGGCATACTTTCTCATGTAAATTTCAATATAAATAATTATTATTCTTACATAAGTTGCAGTGGATACATTTGAGCTCAAAAAGAATTAAAATTGACAAAATAAGACTTCTATAATTCAAATTCAAAAATTAAATCACCCTTCATTATCTACCTGTAAAATAGTTTAAATTAAATAATTTCAAAGTCAGTATATACTAATGTTATTTTTTCTTCTAAAAAAATTTATTATATAGATTAATAGTCATAAACAGTTGACATAGATGTTAATTTTATAAAAGCAATCTTTAATGCATAAAATAATTAAACTATCTTTTATGTAAAAAGTGATGTAGGAAAAAAATATTATTATATTTTTGATGCAAAATCAATAAAATTGAAGATAGAGCATATCAAAAGTTTAAACTTAATTTCAATTTTGATATCATCATTTTATTTAATTCTACTTGAGTAGAAAACAGATTTTAAATATCAATATAATTTTAAATCCCACTAGTTTCTAGATTTCAACATTTGAAACTATGAAATAAAGATTTATGAAAGAATTTTACAATATTTTCCCTTCTAAAAACTCATAAATCCAACTTCAAATCTTCTAACCTTCACAAGTAACCACAATGCATTCTGAAAATACTCTATATTTAAATAATTAAAGGTAAATAAAATTATGTTTTTATTTTTATTTCAATTTTTGAAAAATAATATATATATATATATATATATATATATAATTGCTTAAAAAGTCAAAGAGGCGACTTAAAAGTGGTTTTGGAGTTAGATATATAGATTCAACTTTCAAAAAATTGGTTTGGAATAAATTACAAAGACAAAAAGAATATATATTGATGAAAGAATATTGATTTAGGTTCTCTTAAAATTTTATTAACCACTTTTATGGAATATCAATCCATGGTTATTATTCTTTATGATATTATCATAGAATTTTTTCCTTTTTCAATATAATGATTTTCTATTGTGTGGTATGTAGATTAAGATAAGTTTAAAAGATTTATTGAAGATATATATACCACACAGTATAATTTGTAGATTTATAACTATAACTTACTTTTCTGATGTTTTACATCATTGATAAGTAGCTCATGAATTACACAAGTAAATAATTATAGTCCCTGGAAATAAGTCCTTGTGAATTTCAAATTTTTTGTTATTCTTAAAATCATTACTCAAATAAACTAAATTTTTTTTTCAATAATTGATTGAAAGAAGGAGTTTCAAAATCTTCTTTTGTAGTTATTAAAGTTTGAGTTATTTTTCATTTATCAAATATAATGAACATTTGTAAATTTTAACTTCAAAACTAGTGATCATAGCAAAGTAATACTGGAACAATCAGATAAAAAGGGTGAAATAAAGTCATAGAACAACAGGAAATGATACAAAATTTTTGATTTTTGGCTCACAAAATTCAACATATTTTTGACATATTTTTCCACCTTTAGATAATGTTTAGTTGATTTTAACATTATTATAACAAATAAGCTTAACAATGTTTTTGATTTTTTTAACAAAAAAAAATATTTTTAGATCATTTTTTTTAAAAATATGACTTATTTTTATGCTTTATCTACAATAGTTAGTAGTTTATTTAGCGGAAATCACTTGTTTTGATATTCCATTTTGGAATTTTTTAAGAGAGTTCATTTCATTAAAGTTTTGTATCAATTTTTCATTAAAACATCATATTTTGAATCTAAAGATTTGTTTTTGAAAAAATATATATTTTTATGTTAATTGACTCATTATTTTTGGATTGATAAATTTTGTTAAAATTGGGATCACTTATTTCTAGTGAGTGTACATCATAGTTGGTTTTCAAATCAAAGATTAATAAATGTTGAAATTTTGTAAAATTCTAAATATCTTTTAAACCTTTTTGATTTAAATAATTTTTAATTTTATGTAATCATTCTATTAGTAGAACACAATTAAAATCAGATAATGGTACATTGATTTCAATTTATAATACTAAAGTTCTATTCTACTTGAAACAATGTAAACTAAAGCTTGGTATCTCATATAAGAAACTCAAAATTTTCAAAATTCATATTTCCAACTTTTTAAACATGATACACATTAATGTATATTTTTAGAATAATTTCCTAATTAGTTTCAAATACAAGAAAACAATGACCTAATTTTATTTTAATACTTAAACCATTCTGATGAGTGAATTTCACAATCCTCTAAGTAACATATGGTTACCATTTATACACATATGCATTATTGCTCCTTTTATTTAATTTTAGCTGAATCTAAAAAGGAAAATCTCATGTTGAATATCAGCTATATATAAACTTCATATATTGAAAGCTAATATTTCATATAAGAAATTTTTTATTGAGTTTGGGAAACATTAATAAGTGTTGGGAATTTTAATTGAGCCATTTATTCAAGTAAATAAAAAAGGATGTCCTTCTAAATATTTCATATATATATATATATATATATATATATAATAAAAATTAGTTATATAGTAGCATTTAACCATGGTTTTAAACTAATGTCATATAAAAAAGGGATTGAACTAAAAATTTTAGTAAAGAAAATAAAGTTAAGATAAGTTAATATTCTTGTTTATATATTCATATTTTTGAAAAGGCTTAATCAAGGGAGAAAATTTTTTGGTTTTAGAGTACAAGAATTTCTAGATGAAAATATTCACAATATAGTTTGACCCTATTAAAAAGAAAATTCTAAAAAGTTTCCTATCACAATTTATATATTTTTTAAGTAATAGAAACTTTGAAAATGAAGCTTTAGAAAATTAAATAATTTATTTAACTTTCATTTTTATTTATTGGTACTATTTTCTTGACCTTATCCGATTACCAGTAAGCAAATTTTTCTTGCTAATGCATTTCATATCATTTTGGTTTGTTACTCTTTATTACACTTTTGACAAGTTAATCTAATGATTCTAATTTGGAATTTATTTTTAAGGTATCTTTTACTGTACCCTTTCAAATCATTATCAAAACATTCTTTTTCAGTTAACTTAAAGTTTTTTTATTTGTATGTCAATTTACTTTTCTTTATTCCTTATCAAAAATGTTCAATTTATTTATCTAAATATTTATTTTTTAAAAAAGTGATTATAAAATAAACTTTATAATTAATTTTGATCAATAAGATACAAATGTAAGAAGATTTTATAGACACGTAAGTTCATGTTTTGCTTATCATTTTTCTAAATTTTTTAAATACTATCTCAACCATTATACTTTTAATATGAAAAGTAAAACATCATCTCATAATTGCTTAAAGCATACAGGATAATGTTTTGCTTTTCATAATAATAATTATAATGACTGTACTTTACCTTTAATTTATTAATTTTTAAGTTGTTTCAAAGTCTCGTACTTTCTGAAAGCATACAGGACAATGCTACAATTTAAAAATTAATAATTTATTGAAGTATAACATTCTAAGTCAATATATTGGTCAGAGCAAGATTTTTCATTTTATATATGTAGATATGATAAATCTGTAAATTTTTTAATATTACTAGTGTATTGTAGTTATACTTTCATTATATTATTAATATTAATTTTAGAGCCAAATCTCGTACTTGCTGAATGCATACAGGATAAAGATATACTCTCTATATGTATTATTTAATAAATTATACCTTTGAAACACTTTCTTAATATTTGAAATAAAGAAAAAGTATATGAATTTACAAATATGAAGATATACTAATTTTATATTTTTAATATTGAAGATATGATAAAGTTAAAGGTTTCATTGACTGATAATTGAAATTCTGTAACTATTTTCTAATTTTTAATTTTTTTTATTTTAAATCAAAATTGAATTCTCTTAGGATCAAAACATCAATGAGTAACAATTTGAAAAAAAAACAGCCAGGGTAGAACTCTGTCAGCCAGGCTATCTCAGGAGCCCAGTAATTTGTATAATAAATTACTACAATAATATAAAGGAATAACATTATGTAATTACAAAAAATTATTAAAATAAAATTATAAATATTTTATGAATAAATAATATAATTACTATACTTAATTTTATTATTAAATAAATTTAAATACATAAACAAATATTATATTCTATAATATCATGGTGCACTTTGTATGTATAAATAAATGATTTAAAATTATATTATAAGTGTAAATTTAACTTACACTGTAATTACAATTTTAATAATAACATTTATATAAACTAAATACAACTTATCATATAATAGTATCCATAAATATTGTGCGCTTCCTTGACCCTTAATTGTGTCACTAAAATTACTAAATGAATTAAAAAATTTTATTTAATATGATTAAATTTAATTTCTCATTTTAAATAAGTTTCTTTGTTAAATTAATTAGTTGTTTCAATTAATTTAATAATTAAATTACTTGATATAGTTAATATAAATAAATTATGATTGCTTATACTGAATTAAGATTATTTAAAAGCGTAAAAATAATTCCTTTTATTTTAATTATACTTTTTTAGCTATTTGTATTCCTTCTTTAGATTTCTTTCTCATAGTTCTCATTTTCCATACTCACATAGTTATTTGTTATATTAATTCTATTCCTTTTTAGAAATTTCTGATGGAAAAAAAATAATTGCTTAATCATGGGTTTATTTTTATTGTTTTTAATTAAAAATTTTTTAATTATTTATTTCACATTATTTTACTTTTTTGTAAGTACTATTGGAGCACTCCAGAAGGTCCTCTTGCCTATAAAAGGGCTTTGCAAACCTCTCTGGTAGCTCATTACTTATTATACACTCACTTAAACAATAATTAAATATACTATGTGTCAGACAGGCTATTCCAGGAGTCCAGTAAATGATATATAACTTATAAAACCTTAAAAAGTGGGTAAGAATTGTATTTAATGAATATAACTTAATATTTTATTGCATAATGAAATTATATAAGTATTTTATTATATAAAAGTGTTACATAAAATTTATTGGTTATATAAATTTTTATATACAGTTAAATTGAACATAATATAATATATTCTACAAATAATGGCGCATTTTTATGTATTTAATAATTATAAATTTATATTTAATTAATTGAAAAACATATATTATAATTATAAGTGTAAAATTGACTTATAATATATTTAAATTAATTACTTAAATTTATATATTAAATAATACCTCTCATATAATACTAAACAATAATTAATGACGCTTCTTTTGACCCTTAATTGTGTTAGAAAAAACAAATAAATTAATTTATACTAAATTGAGATTAATTACATGTTTTGTTGCGTCAAAGTATTTTTTGTTTCACTTAAAATATTCTTTAATCAGACTGTACCATCTGTTTGGAATTATTTTTCTCATAGTTCCTATGTTCCAATCTTGTTTAGTTATTCACTATTTTCACTTACTGATTTGGGAATTAATGATGGGAAAATTGGATTCTTAATTGGGGTTTTAATTAATTGTTTCATGTTTTTCTCTATATTGTTATGTTTCATTTACTCTTTGATATATTTGTTTTATTCTATTCTAATTATTGTATTTACAAATATAGTAGCGCTTCAGAGGACCCATTGCCTATATAAGGGCCTTGGATAATCCCCTGTAGCCTCATCACTTATTAAACACTCAACTAATTAAACAACTATTTTATTACGTTTATATTTTTTTATTAGTAATACAAATCTAATTAAAAGTCTATATAACAAATTGAAGGTTGCTTTAAGTCTGATAGTAATTAAAAGTGTTTGCCGCGCAGGACCCTTACATTAAATCATATTATTATTAATAAATACTAAGCTTTTGTCATCTCTCAAAGTTGCTCGCTGTTTTTTTCCCTCTTAAATAAAATTAAAATACTATTACAAATTATACCTCTTATTTTCCCTTGTCATCCTCCTTCTCTCCTCCTTTTTCTCCTATTTTTCTTACCTCTTCTAGACGACTGACCAACACTATGTTTATTTATTATTTTTATTAATTCTACATATCTAATTAAAATACTATCTAAATAATTATAGGTTGCTTTAAGTTCAATAATACTTTCAGTTTTTTCCACGCTTTTGAACATAATTACTAATTAACATATATTATAATTTAAAGAAAATATTATAGTTGTATTAAGTCTAACATCCTCTTGTCGTCCTCCTCTTTTAAAAGATACTTTTATTATTTTATTAACATCCAAATTTATAATACCTTATCTACTCCTCCTATTGCCATTTTCCCCTCTTCTCCTCCTCCTTCTTCTAGAAGACTGGCGGATAAACTCTAAAAATAGGTGGGCAAAAGACATTGCTACTGGAATGAAACTTTTAAGTGCTCTTGGAATGAATACAAACGGGAAGAAGCCACATTTCTATGAATGATATTATGCAAATAAGATGACAGATTGCAATAGTTATTACAATTTTTTTCCTGGCTGTAGTATTTATAAACCAAATAGTGTCTTAATATCTAATGTTCTTGTGCAGACTTTTGAAATTCATGAGCTCAAAGAACTAGATATGTTAGAAGCTACGGTGTCAGCTAGGCTACTAGAATTACCCAGTAAAATAATTGATTATCTTACTGAGGTGAAGCCACACCTTTTAGATCCTTATTAATAATTAATTATTTATTAACTACTTATGTATTACTTACAATTAACTAGCTAAGTAAACTAAGTAATGTAGATAATTAATAGAAATAAGTACTTGTCCCATATATATCTTTACTCCCAAACACCGTGCTCAATAATACAGATGAGATGGGAATAAAAAATAGTATTAAAAAATATAAAATTATAAAAAGAAAAAGAATTTTTCAAATTCCTTTATTTAGATTTTATTGATTCAATATTTCAAATCAAATGTTCTTGCACTAAAATGTGACGGACCAAAGGGTTCAGCGTTTTATTTCAAATAAAAATAAATACTTTTATTTACGCACTATTTAGTCTTACTCTTATTATTTAACATACTCTCTTTATTTAAGTTTTTTCCTCTCACACTCTTGTACTAGGGGATGTAAATTCCGTGTTCTATTTTCTCACATATTGCCTACAAAAGGCCCTTCCTTTTTGTCCTTTTGATTCATTCCTTATTTACTTTACAAATTTTTTACAACACATTAGTTAAATAAATTTATTACTATTATTTATAACCATTAGTATTTACATCACCGTAATTCTAAAAGATATAAATTATAATAATATTAAAATTTACCTCTTATTAATTTGAGTAAAACAATCAAGTAGATTAAGAAATACGTACCTTGCCTTTGAAAGTTCAATAATTCACTTAAAACCCTCGTATAAACCTCAAATAACCCTTCTAGACTAAAAGGCCCCTTGACATATGGTGAAATGCATTAAGGATCTTTCTTACTGCAAACATGAAATTACAAATAATGGTTATCATCAAAGAGCTGGTGGTTTAGGAAAATTTTTTGGTGGTGGCTTTACTTTAGATAGGAAGAAATCTTTACATATTCATAAGTATCACTTTTTTTAATTTAAATACTGAATTTTTGAATGCTTTTACTTGCGGATGAATACACTGATAAAATTTTATGCACGGATGAATATAAAAAACAAATGAATAGTATTGTAATGTACTTTGAATAATTTTTTAAAAAAATATCATATGTAAAGTACAACAAGGCAACTAATCTTTGTGCAAAACTTGGTATTCCTGGATTTTCAAAAGTTTATAGTGAAGAAGATGGTGTACCGTTTGCTAGTAATTTAACTTGGACATCTGGAGCAAATGGCAATGGGTTTTCCAATGAGGTTCATAGTGATAAGGATGCAAGTGAGTATACTTTAGGAATATTTTTTCCTAAAGATACAAAAATCAATACCATTCATATGAAGTACGATAAGACCCAACAATGACAAACAGGTGGAGAACTTATGTTTCCTGAAATTCGAAGTAAAATCAACTTTGAAGCAACTAATGGATTAAAAGTGACATTATGGCCTGCCAATCAACTGAGGCATTTTACCTCAAGATGTCACAAAATTCCTGGCTTCACAAGGATAGGTTCTTCTATTCAAATCAGCACTAGAATTTTTCATGCTATAGAAAAGCTTAATGTTTTTGATATTGATAATTCAGAGTACTTGGAAATGAATGAAGAAAAATCTGGTATAAATATTCTATTAGTGCTTTGAGAGTTTTTTTAAAAAGAGATGTCTTAATAGAGGAAGAAATAGAATCAGCAAAGTATTATTTATCTAATGTTAAGACAAATCTAAAAAATTTTGATATTTAAATATTAAAAATTTTTATCATATATACACAACTTAATGCGAAATTAAACATGATAAATACTGGGAGTAGCTGTAATATTTTCAGTTGTGATCATTATAGTATTATCTATTTTTTTTTTTTGTGAAATAGAATAATTTTTTTTCATAATATTATAAGAAAATTAGATTTACTTTTGAGGAAATATATAAGTTGTGAAATCTTTAAATGTCATTTTTATTAAATTTGTAGCAAAGATTCTAAAAAAAAAACTATAATAAAGAATTTGAAATATATTAGCCATAAAAATGTGCTTTTAATGCTACCAAATTAACTGTATAGTATTTTAGGTCAAACAGGCTTATTAATAAAAAAGTTAATAATAAAGAGTTGATGAAAGAATTTTGAATCAAAAATAGATTAAATTGTATTTTTTTAAGAATATTGTCAGCCTGTATATCCCCACAACTGAGTAAAAATTGCTTATAAGTTATGTTAAACACATGAACTATACATGGGAACAATAAATGAGAGTACACAAACAGTATACATAAGTAAAATTATGATAATACACAAAAAAATGCCATTATAACACCTTATATACACACATATATCCACCTTTTATAGATCTTATGTACTTAATATTAAGTTGGAATATGCTAAGGTAATCTTAAGAACCTTAAGTATAAGGCTACATAATTTTTAAGTACACTTAAAGCTGTTATATTCATTGTTTTATGCAAAAAACAAGAAATGTGCTTTATTTCACTTAAAAGTTGACTATATGCACTATAAAATTGAGAATATAAAAATGCGCTTTGACAGATCAATTAAGCTCATTCAGGACTATTGATTTGGCTATTTAAATGCATAAAAATAACACTTTTCAAATTTGGTGTTTTTTATGCCAGAAATGGCTTCTGTGTACTGGCCACATACTGCCTGCTTTTTTCCCGTGTGAATAGCTTCATTTTTAGAAAAGTTAGCTTTTTCACACTATAATTACCCCACATTCTACGCCCACTGTGGGGAAACACTCTAAAATAGGCGACAGGCGCTTATTTAGTGTCCTAGCTTAATTAATAGTGCATTGACCTTGTTTATATGCACTAATTTCATTAATAACCTCATTCTTGGCATCTTATTTCATCACCACACTTAAATTCGCCTAATTTTAGTCAAGGATTTACCCGTGAAAGCGCCTGCCAAGGACTGCATGTAGTTACCCCACCTCTCACACTCTGTTTTAAGTTTTTTTGGTGGTTTCTCAGTCAATTTTGGTTATTTTTGGATGGGAATTTCACATAGTATAATGTCAGGATTAGCCCCTCCATTTCTACATTAAATCCCCCTTATTATTAAGCTATTATTAACCTTAAAAAAAATCTCCTTTAGTCTTTTATATTATTGTTTTATACGCATATACTCTCTTTTTGTCTTTTTCTTTAATTTTGATGGATTTCCCTTATTATTACAGGATTTTGGCAGTTGTTACTTGTCTAATTATGTCATGGATCACTAGGGATGTTTATGGGAAGGTCTATTAGTGTATTTGAGGAGTCATTAACTGTGTATTGGATGGTATATCAAGGGATTTATTGGGGAACTGAGTGTGTATATAAGGAGGAGGTTTTTGGGTCTTGTTTCTACATTCTTTATCATTTACAATTTACCAATATAAACAAATAAATTACAATACATATCATTTAGTACTTTTATAAGACTTTTGAATAGTATCTGAATTATAAAATCTATTTTTCTACCAACTATAAAGATTGTAAGCCATATATAAAATTAGTGAGAATTATATTACTGAGACCTTTAATTTTGATTAAATTTTACAACTTAGTGGATTAGTACTACAGTATTCATATAGGACCATTAAAATCTTCTATACAACTGACCATTCAAGCTAGTTCATGTCCTTGTACTTGACCTTAGCCTGACAATTGGGGACCTTTCCTCAAGAATTCTGTTATAATCCAGTAAGTGAAATTTTCAAAAGAAGGTGCACGTAAATAATATCCCTATATAAATATTTGGATACTTTCAACAGGTTGGGGTCACTTATGTAGTGATTTCAGAAAAAGAAGCCCTGTTATATAATAAAAATTGTGATATTAAATCAACAATTTTACCACTAATTTAACATAAAATTGTTATTAGTGGGAGTCTGTCAATAGACCAATTAAATTTGTGATCTTTGCAGATAATAAACCAAATAAACTGATTAATTGTCTTCTTTTAACAGGACTCTTAATCTTTTCTTTTATTGGTTTGTAATATTCATTAAATATTTAGAGAGAATCTTACTAACAGTTGTTTTCTTTTAAATATAAAAACACGGCTACATATTGTAGACCACTTAAATCAAGTGACCACATAAAAAGCTTATTTGACTTTTTTCACTTAAAGATTCACTTCATACCAATAAGTAAGCAATAAAATTGTCTTCAGTGGTATTGATAAATACTGATAAAACTCCTTTTTGAAGTTTTTTATATTTAAATTCTCAAATTCTTTAAATTCCACGTGAAAATGTGTGACAACAATTACATTGTAAGTAATAAGGCAAAACCTTATAACTTAAGACCTAGAGCTGAAAGACCTGTTACAGGACATTCAAATGGAGGGCCAGGACTCTCCCATAATCAACAACACTCCAACAATGTCTCTGGAGGAAAGGGAAAAGCTTTTAAAGCAGGTTTCAATAAAGAAGTCAAAAAATACATTACAAGAACAAGTTCAATCCCTATCTACCCTAATGAACACCTTGACAATAAGAGTCAACAACATAGTGGACCAGATCAACAATCTGGAAAAGAGAGCAGCTCAAGGTTTCATAGACGTCAACCAAGCTCTAGTGGACATAAAGACTCAACCACCAACAGTGGCACCCAACAATTCCATAGCAACACCTCCAGCCCAAGAGGAGGACCAAAAAATTACAGTAAGCAAATGGGATTGGTACGCCCAAAATTACAACAATCCTCCTCAACAAGGATCCAGCAGTCACCCTTACAGGGGAAAGCCAAGGAGAGGCAGGGGAAATGGGGTAAGACCTTGGTGAGTCATCCAACTTCTTATGATCAATTGCATCAACCTAACAATGAATTACTTATAGGTAATGAGGTTGATAAGGAAATATTGGATATAATTGATAATGATTTAAAGGATTATTCATTTGAAAAAAATATTTTAAACTTGTCTTTGCACAAAGACAATGTAGATAGTTTTATTGACCACCAGGATAATGCTATTAATATCAAAATGTAATCAAATGATGAGTCCTCTGAGTTGGACACAAAAAAAATAGAATATTTTTTAAAAGAAAATCCAATGGAATCAAAGATAATAAGTAAATTATTGTTGAGAATTGAAAAATTGGAAGAGTTCTCAAAAGAGTCAAACAATAATACAGAACAGGTATTATTACAGCTAACACAATCATTGAGTGCAACAGCCAATAGATTAAAAATTATTGAAAATTCAAATAATGAATTAGTCAATGAGAATAAGGGCTTAAAATCTGAGATTAGAGATTTAGAAAATAAATTAGAACACTCTCAGAACATTATGGCTACCATTGAGGGACATGTTAAATTATCTTTTTCAAATGTAAATGACACTCTAACTCATGTACCTGTAATACAGGATAGGTTACAAAGAGTGGAAATAGAAGTAGAAAACATGTTGAAAAATACTGAAAGAATAAAAGATAACACTTCATATGTAGCAAGAGTACCTGTTTTCATGAAACATGCAAATGAAACACCAATGATGGAACATGAACATAGTATCATGGGCTCTGAGAATAATAAATCAGTAAAAGATGAAATACATGATCATCTTTCTAAAGTAAGTGAATTACTCAATATTCCTCAGGTTAGGGAAGCAAAAACTAAACAAAAGAACTGGCCTAAGTTAGATCAGTACCCATCCTTTGACGGAGATTCAAAATCTGATTGGCAACAATTCATACAAAGAATTGATAACTTAAAATTTTCATACAAACTATCTGATGAAGAAATTACTTCAAAGTTAATATCTTTATTTACAGATGTGGCATTATTATGGTTTGAATCTGTATTGAGTGAGTGAATTGATTACTCCTGGAATGAATGGAAGGCACTAATTTAAAGGCAATTTGGTGGCCCAAAATTTAGAATCACTCAACAAAGATTGTATGAAAAGGCCAGATATAATCCAAATGCTGGAGATAAACCTATGGTATTTTTAATGAATTTAATTAAAATCATGAAAGCCATGGATCCAAAAATGGATTATGAAGAGTGGAAAGAAAATATAATATACAAGTTACCTATATCAGTTAGAGACATTATTGTAGTTAGAACTGAAACCATCAGAGATACCTCTGGGTTCATTAATATATGTGATGAAATATTATTAAACCACAAATATGAAACCAAGTATATTAATTACAGACAAAGTCTTGAAGCGGTAAAACCTACTACAAGTAAATTACCAGTGGAGAAAAAAAAACCTTCAGCTCCCCTTGTCCCTAAAAGTCAAGAGAATAACACTTGTTATAAATGTAATGAACCTTGGGTTAAAGGTCATACGTGTAAGAAAAGAATAAATGTTATTGAAACCTCACAGAATTCTGAACCAAGTAATCATGAAGATGAAAATGTGGAATCCAGCGAAGATTGTGAAAGTAACATATCTTACAGTGATGATGAAAATGATATATTTGTATTAGAACAGGATATAATGTTGCTGAATGAGGCTATACCTCATACAGATACATCTTTAACTTCCATTGAAGAAGCTGAAATAATTAAAGATGTATCTCATTATACTTACAAAATAACACCTATCAGAGCACCTGTTATTATATGTGGAAGAGAAATGAATTCCATTCTTGACACTGGAGCTGCAGGTAGTGTAGTTTCTATTAATACATTAATGAAACTTGACAGTAAGTATAAGAAAAAACTAGAACTTGTTCAGACAAACAACTGGAGGGGTTTTGGTTCAATTTTAAATCCAATTGGAAAATACAAAACTGCTGTATTCTTTAAATATAATAATGGATATGTAATAGCAGTTTGTGAATTTGTAGTAATGGATAATAATAATTGTAGTGATTGGTTTATTATTGGAAATGATTTATTGACAAAATTTGGAATTAAACTAGATCCTGCAAACAGTTGTTTCACCATAGGAGTGAATGGTAAGAGAAAATTCAAGATATGTTCTGAAAATTCAGTGTATGCCATTTCTCCTAGAGAAGAACAACTGCAAGGTGGAAGAACCACCAATGAAGTGGTTGAATTAAAAAATGAAATCCAAAAGGCCTCTTTCAGTCCTCAACTCTCAAAAATTGAAGAAGAAAATATTTTGAGATTGATTAAATCATATCCTATGGCATTTGCTCATGGTTCAAATTAACTAGGATTGGTAAAAGACCATGAGATGAAAATATCTCTAAGCTGTGATTTGGATAATATTCCTGGCAGCCTAAAAAAGAAAACTTACCCAGCATCTCCTGCAAAAAGGAAAGATATTGAAGACAATATAAAAATGTTGTTGAAAATGGGTATTGTTGAAAAAGTGGACACAACACCTAAGTATTGTGTCATTTCACCAGTATTGATCTCTTATGAAAAAGATAAGGCAAGATTATGCGGTGATTATAGAGCTGTGAATACATACACAGTAGATGATATTTACCCTCTACCAAGGATAGCTTCTATCTATGCTAATTTACAAGGAGCAAAATATATTTCCTGTCTGGATGGAAACAAAGGTTACCACCAGATTCCTGTGGAAAGAATTTCTCAAAATTACTTATTAATAACCACAAATATGGATATATATAAGTGTGTGAGAATGCCATTTGGCCCAAAGAATGCGCCTTCAGTCTTCCAAAAATTGATGGATAGTGCTTTTCATCAGGAAATGGTTGAAGGATGGCTATTGGTATATATTGATGACATCATAGTGTTTTCAAAAACATATGATGAAAATTTAAATCACCTGAAAAGAGTCTTTCAAAGAATGGATGAAATTAATATGACAATTGCATTAAAGAAATGTAAATTTGGATTCCAATCTTTGAAAGTACTTGGACATGTTGTATCTTATTTACAAATTTGTGTTGACCAGAATAAGGTGACAGCAATAAAAAACATTGGTATACCTAAGAACGTAAAAGAAATTCAAATTTTTTTAGGTATGTGTGGATATTATAGAAAATATATAAAAAATTACCAATCTATTGCAGCTCCTTTTACAACATTAATCAGGAAAAATGAGGCTTTTATTTGGAATAATGAAAGACAACATGCCTTTAATAAATTAAAGGAATGTTTAATGACAGCTCCAATTTTGGGACTGCCTGATTTCACCTTACCTTTTATCTTCTACACTGATGCAAGCTTCATAGGTTTAGGTGCTGCTTTACAGCAAAAACAGATAATAAATGGAAAATTATCTGAAGTAGTTATCTGTTATATATCCAGAACCTTAAGAAAAACTGAATTAAGGTATGGTGCCACACAGTTAGAATGTTTAGCCGTGGTGTGGGCTTTGGAGAAGCTTCATTACTATCTGGAAGACCAGAAGTTTGAACTTATAACAGATTGCAGTGCAGTAAAATCATTGCTAAACATGAAAACACCTAATAGGCACATGTTTAGATGGCAACTAGCTGTACAAGATTACAGAGGAAGAATAACAATCACTCACAGAGAAGGAACATTGCATTCTAATGTGGATTTATTATCCAGAAGTCCTTTGCCAAATGATGCTGACAACCCAGCTTATGTACCTGAGAATGAGGTTATACATATATTTGGGATTTATATAGTGGATTTAGAAGAAGAATTTATGCAAACTATATTAGAAAATTATTCATCTGATAAAGATTTGTTTAAACTATCTACCATTCTTAATGATCCAAAAAATGCCTCCATGAGTGCATTAATTAAAACCTTGCCTCCAAAGTATAAAAATGCATTGGAAAAAGGTAAATTATCAATTGAAGATGGATATATATATTACAGAAAATAGTTAAGTAATGTTATAGTAATACCACCTTTTATGAAAGAGTTAATGTTGAGTACTTGTCATGATGACATCTTAGCTGGTCATTTTGACTTTAACAACACATTAACCAGAGTTAAAAATACAGCCTGGTGGATAAACATGAAAGAAGATGTACAAAAATACATTGAAACATGTGACTCTTGTCAGAAATCTAAAAGATTAACTGGTAAGAGAGCTGGGTTGTTAAAACAAATAGAGCAGCCAAAAGCTCCATGGGAAATTATAAACATGGATTTTGTAACTGTCTTGCTATTAGCAGGAAAAGAAAGTTTCAATTCTTGCTGGGTAATTGTGGATAGATTAACAAAAATGTGTAAGTTTATCCCTACCCATAAAGAGGTACCTGCAAAAGACTTGGCATTA
The DNA here is from genome assembly GCA_030280995.1 of Hemileia vastatrix. NCBI lineage: Eukaryota > Fungi > Basidiomycota > Pucciniomycetes > Pucciniales > Zaghouaniaceae > Hemileia > Hemileia vastatrix. Next base: position 14,177,784 of record JASXTE010000018.1, on the reverse strand, counting down.
TTAAGATGGACTCAGATGATGAATACTGCTGGGTTCCCCAAAGCCATAATCTCTGACAGAGATCCTAAATTTACTTCAGAGTTCTGGACATCTTTGATGGAAGTATCAGGTTGTCAATTGAAATTGTCTACAGCACACCATCCACAAACTGATGGGCTGGCTGAGAGAATGATACAAACTCTAGAAGACATGATCAGAAGATATTGTGCCTTTGGATTAGAATACAAAGACAGTGAGAAATTCACACCTGACTGGGTAACATTAATTTATGGCCTTGAATTTGCTTATAATAGCACAACTCACTCTGTAACAGAGAAGAAACCATTTGAACTCTGGCTGTGATATGTACCAAATACCCCAGTAAATCATTTAAATAAATTACCAAGGTTAGATATACACCCTGGAACTAAATCCTTTATTCATATGCAACAAATGTGTAGAAAGCATGCAGAAGAATGCATACAAAAAGCATTTGACTATGAAAAGAAAAGGTGGGACAAATCTCATAAAGAATTTGAATTTAAAAAGGGAGATGAAGTCCTCATATCAACACTACATTTTAACTTACAAGGTAATGTTAAATTAAAGGATCCCTTTGTAGGACCTTTTGTAGTAAAAAAATGGTTGGTAATAATTCAGTGGAAGTCATATTATATGCTCCATATGATAGGAAGCATCCAGTTTTCCCTATCTCATTATTGAAACCTTACCATGCAAATGATCCTGACTTATTTCCAAAAAGAAGGGGAAGGCCTAAAAAGCAACCTGAAGAAATTGTGGAAAAAGCAGAGATTGAAAAAATACTCAAGAAAAGAATCATTACAAAAGAAAAAGGAACTGATTATTTACTAAGATTTGAAGGGAAATCAAATGAATTTGATAAATGGATACCTGAAAAAGAAATTTCTAATTTATCCACCCTTCTTAAAAAATTTAAACAGAAATAAATTTCTGTTCAACCAGCTGAGGGGTTAAAAAACCAGTACTCATAATATTTTATTATGTTTTATTTCTTTAAAGTTTAATCTTTAATGCTACAGAATTATTCTGAATACCTGAAAATTACAAATAAATAAATAAAATGTATAACTTATCATTTTTTTTATTGTTTTTTTTGGGTAGGCCAGTGTCAGCCCGTATATCCCCAGGACTGAGTAAAAAGAGCTTATAAGTTATGTTAAACACATGAACTATACATGGGAACAATAAATGAGAGTAAACAAACAGTATGCATAAGTAAAATTATGATAATACACAAAAAAATGCCATTACAACACCTTATATACACGCATATATCCACCTTTTATAGGTCTTATGTACTTAATATTAAGTTGTAATATGATAAGTTAATCTTAAGAACCTTAAGTATAAGGCTACATAATTTTTAAGTACACTTAAAGCTGTTATATTCATTGTTTTACGCAAAAAACAAGAAATGCGCTTTATTTCACTTAAAAGTTGACTATATGCGCTATAAAATTGAGAATATCAAAAATGCGCTTTGACAGATAAATTGAGCTCATTTAGGACTATTGATTTGGCTATTTAAATGCATAAAAATAACACTTTTCAAATTTGTTGTTTTTTATGCCGGAAATGGCTTCTGTGTACTGGCCACATACTGCCTGCTTTTTTCCCGTTGTGGTCTTCCAACATTGGCAGGGGCCTTTGTTGTGTGATTTGGCGCTGTTTGTACATGTCTAAACTGACATCTGTTAAGGAATTTGGTATTTTTCTAGTTTTATTCGGTGGATATTAAGTCTGCCGGTATGTGGGTACTATCATTGGATAGCCCTGGTTTTTCTCTATATTTTATGTCTTGTAGACATTTTTCATATTCTGAGTTTTAAGGGGTCATTTCCTCATTTTTCATTTATGAAAGATTGCTGTTTAATTTTGTTTTTCGTGTTTTACCCGCTAACCTTAAGTCTTAGGGTTAAGTGCTTAGTACCATTGGATAGAGCTAATTTTCTCTATATTTCATGTCTCAATGTTGTTATAGTGAAATTCCGTGTTTTAAAGGTTTTAGTAGTTGTAGCTAATTTTTCTAAGTAGATTAGTGGTTTTTATTGGTTTTCTGGCTTCAGGGAGGCCAGGCTGCTTCAGGCGGCATCTCCGAGGTCGGGCGGCCAGCCCGCCTCTGTTTTAGGAGGTTGGGGAGTGCTCCAGGAGAGTTTTTTATGCAATTTGGCGGGTACAGGCACCAGATTGGTGGGTGCACATGGGCTCTTAGTTAGTGGTCTGTGTGTACATAGTGAATAAGACAGTTTGGGGCATCCTTAATCATCATACAACCATCCGGAGGTGATATCATTATTCGTCACTCAGTTTTCACTGTTTTCTGGCCACAATTGGCTGAGTTTGTTGCAAGTGAGTTCTTCATTTAACTTAACTTTGGAAACTGTTTTCTTTGTTATAGTCTTGCAAGCTATAGCAAGTATTATTGCTGTCTCTGGTGTGGATTTGCAGCCTACATCAAGTATCTTTGCTGTCTCCGGGGTGGACTTTGTTCTACATTTCAGTTCTTTGGTCTGGTAGTCTATCTGGTGACTACTTTCTTGGCTCATCAAGCAGTCAAGGGTGTTTAAAAGGGGTCTTTAGCAAACAGGAACCAACTTACTTTAGCAAGTAAATCTCACTCTATTTTTTCTAAAGGGACAGGGGATTTTCTCTCTGGTTTTTCTCCAACTCCCTTGGTCAAGGCCTATAGCTAGTACTATAGGATTGTCTACATTTCTGGCGCCCAACATGGGGTAGAACTTTCTAGTTTTTTGGAATCTCTGTTTTCTTTGGTTGGCTCTTTTTTGGTGTTTTGGTCAGGAGGAATGGCTTCTGGTTCTGCTATTCCTGTGTTGACTGTCAGTGGGGGGGATGGTCCTCCTTCTGTGATGGTTAGGGAGTGTGTGAGGATTAAAACTTGGGATGGTACCAAGTTTAATGGGGAGGATGTCAAGTGGTTTCTAGAGAAGTATGAAACTGCTTCTGGAGTAGATGGTGCTTTCTACCTGGACACGGTGAAGCAGATTATCTTCTTCACTGGTGATAGGTCAGTCGAGAAGGAGATTGTGGCCATGTCTGGCTACAAGAAGAGGGATTGGAAATTGTCGTGTAGGGAAATGGTGGATAGATGTGGTGTCAGGTTCACTATAGTGGATCTGAACAAGGTTGTCAGTGAATGGCAATCTTATGGTGGTGTTGGTAACTTACATAGTTACAGGAAGTTTCTGCTACAGTTTGATCCTGTGGTGGAATATTTGGTGGAAGTGGAGGAGCTGGCACATGAAAATTCTGCCAAGGATGTTTTTTGGTCTGCCCTGGCTAGAGATGTCAGGATGGATGTTTTGAAGGAGTTGTCAAGAAAGGAATTGATGAAAACTCTTTCTAATGGGGATCAGAAGCTTCCTGCCTTGGATAAGGTGAAGGAGGCTGTTGAGGCCCATTTAAAGTTATTGGCTGTGGACACCTATCAGGAGGGGTGTGCCAAGTATGTCAGCAAAGTAAGTGAGGCTTTGGCTGAAGAGCAAGTTAGGGAGAAGAAGGAGGAGAAAAATTTGGTGCAGGTTCCCAAACAGGAGAGGGACCCAATGGTGGAGCAGTTGGCTGATCTTACAAAGAAGCTGCACATTTTTGTCCAGGAGGCCAAGAAGGTTAATAAGGCACCTTCTCAGCCAAGAGATTTTGAAAGGAGGGCTGGTAGGAGTGATCCTTGGGTTCGCTCTTATTGCTGTAGGAGGGGGCACAGGTCCAATGATTGTTGGGCATTGAACAGAGATGTGTCTGAAGGAAAAGTGGAGTTTGATGGCAGGGTTTTTAAGTTCCCTGACAATTCTTTGTGAAGCCCAGTGAGAGGCAGGCTCCTGTTGATTTGGTCAGGAGAAGGAGTGGTCTCAATCAAAGGAGGCCAAGGTTTGAGGAGATTCCTGATCAGGGGAAGTCTTCTGTTAAGGTAGATGAGGACGTCAAGGGAAAGGGGAAGGAGGTCAATAAGGTCTCTTTTTCTACTTCCTTTGGTGGTTTGGAGTTGTATTCTTGTGGTGGACAGTCAAGTGGTGAATGCTTGGCTGGTGTTTACAATGTGGAAGCAGGGAAGGTGAGTAGGCCTAAGAGCAGTTCTCAGGCCCAACCAAATCCAAATGCTTCAAAGGGTGATCCTAAGCTGAGTGCAGCTAGGAAAAGGTACAGCAAAGAGGAGCTGTAAAAGATGCAGAAGGGTATGGCTGACATGGGCCCCCCTAGTTTTGGTGCATTGGACCTGAATGGTGAGCCAATGCCAATGGAGGTGGATTCTGACTCTGAGGAGGATGTCCCTTTGGCTTCATTGCCAAAGCCTGTTGGAGTCAGAGGTTCTGGTAAGGGATCTGGTTTGGTTCCTGTTAATGGTAAATCTGTTAGTGGTGCTGGTCCTCAAGAATCTTCTAGGACCAAGGTGGTGAAGCAAAGAGCTCACTTTGAGAGGCCAGTAGTGTCTGGTCAAGTTAATGTTATGGACTCTGTCCTGGAAAGGATGAACCGGGGCAGGTTTCTTTATCTTATGGGGAATTGTATGCTATCAGTCCAGGGTTGGCTGATAGGCAGAAGAAAATGTTGACCAGGAGAAGGGTTTCTTCTGGTGAGGTAGAATACATTTGTGATTCTGCTGAAAAGTTTGGTGAGGGGTTGGAAACTCATTTTTCTGCTCCTCTGGGATATGTCAATGTCACTCTGAATGGCAGGGAGGCAAGGGCATTGGTGGATTCAGGTTCTCAGATAAACCTAATTTCTTTGTTTGAGGCAACTCATATGGGCCTCCCCATCAAAACTGGTATTGGTGGGAATTTGAGAGGGATCGGTGGCCATGTCACTGAATTGGTTGGAACTTCAGCGTTTGTGAAGTTAGATGTTGGAGGAGCCTCAGGGAAGGTTCATTTTTACATTGCTAAAGGTAATGTAAAAGCAGTTTTGGGTGGGCCATTCTTGATGGATTTTCAGGCAAGAATAGGTTATAAATTTGATTTGGGAATCATTTTAGAGTTGACTGGTGAAGACAAAAGGGGGCTTCACATGAGGTTATCATCCCCTGGAGAGGATGGTTGGGAGACTAGGCCTGGTTTATCTTCAATGTGCCAGTGCATGGACTGCTGCAGGAGAAGGAAGGAAGTGGGTGCTGCCTCTGGTTTTTTGGAGTGCGGTTCAGGCTCTATTGAGAGTCTGTCTTTTTTAGAGTAATGAGGGCTGATCACCCTAGTGCTACAATCTCTCCCAGAGATGAGGAAATCCCAGGTTGTAGTAGGTCAGCTGCCTTGGAGATATACCAAGTGGATTTTCAACTTTCTCTTTTTAATGTTTCTCTTCTCTGCAAGTATTCATCAAGTTTTTTATCAAGTCTCTGTTCTCTCTCAAGATTCTTAATTATTTTTAATTCAAGTTTAAAGAAGAAGATTGGTTATATATCTTTATTGAAAGATATGTGGAAAAGTTTTGGGGCAGTGAGATTGGGGCCTAAAAGTAAGTCCTCCCAATTGTGAACCTCTAGGGTTTCTTCTACACCTTTCAAAAACATTACATGGGCCACACCTGTGAGCATTGGGGAAACCCCTGGTTATTTTTGTAGGACAGAAGAAAACTCAAGAAAAGAAGAAAAAAATTTCAAGATAATTCCAGAAAATCAAGAAAAAAATCTGAAGATAATGAAGAAAGAAAATGCAAAAAATTTTTGTGAAGATCATCAAGATCTATTTTTTGGGCCTCCAGCATGAGGTTAAACTGCAGAAAATTTTGAAGAGAGAGGATCATCAAGATCGATTTTTGGACCTCCAGCATGAGGATAAACTGCACAATTTTAGAAGATGTGATTCAGAGGATGAATCAAGATTTGAAGATTTGGAAGTTGGAAGTGAGGATGAAGATGTGGAATTACGGAAAAGTTTTGGAGTGATGAGATTGGGGTGTGAAAGTAAGTCCTCCCAATTGTGCACTGCTAGGGTTTCTTCTACACCTTTCAAAAACATTACCTTGGCCACGCATGTGAGAAATGGGGAAACCCTTAGTTTTTTTCCAGGTCTGGTGGTGAAGAATTCCTGAAGATCCCTCAATTGAAGGTGGAGCGGCAAAGTATAAGAAGGTTGCGCAGAAGATTAGGCCTGTCAATGAGCCTATGCCTGTGGGTTTGAATCCACCTTTGAAGAGACCTCCTTTGTCAAGAGATCCGTACTGTACTCCTTTGGTGAAGAATCCTCCAGAATTTGTGGAGACGGCTAGGGTGACCGTGGAAAGATTGAAAGTTGTTAATTTTGGTCCTGATGGGTGGTTGTCTGAGGAAGAAAAGAAGTTGTTGTTGCACGTTATTGTGCTAAGGGAAAAAGCGGTGGCGTTTGTTGAGGAGGAAAGGGGTGTATTGAAGCACTCTTATGGGGAACCTTACTTGATTCCTGTTGCTTGTCATGAACCTTGGCAAATCAAACCTATTCCAATTCCAGCCGCTATTTGAGAGGATTTTGTAGAGATTGTTAGGGAAAGAGTCAGGACTGGGTTATATGAACAATCAAAATCCAGTTACTCAAGTCCAGTGTTCTGTGTAAAGAAGCAGAATGGAAAGTTGATGGTGGTTCATGATCTTAGAGCCTTGAATAGAGTCACTATCAAGGACGCTGGTATGCCGCCAAGTGCAGAGGATTTTGTTGAAGCTTTTGCTGGAAGGGTGTGTTATGGTTTGGGTGATATTATGGGTGGTTATGATGAGAGGGAACTACATACGGATTCAAGGCCTCTCACAACTTTTGAGACTCCTTTGGGAAGATTTAAGCTCACTAGGTTGCCTCAAGGAGCAACTAATTCAGTGGCAGTTTATCAAGCACAGATGGCTTGGATTTTGCAGGATGAGGTTCCTACTCATGCTGGTATTTTTATTGATGATGGTGGAATTAAAGGACCATCCACTGATTATGGTAATGAGGTGTTATCGGAGAACCCTGGCATAAGGAGGTTTGTGTGGGAATATGCAATAACTCTAGAGAGAGTGTTGTTTAGGATTGAAGAGGCTGGTTTGACCATTTAAGGGTCAAAATTCTGTTGTTGTGTTCCTGCTTTGGAAATTCTGGGTCATGTGGTATGTAAAGAGGGAAGGATTATGGCGAAGAAGAAGATTAATAAAATTCAGTCATGGCCAAGGCCTAAAAATACTACTGAAGTCAGAGGATTTTTGGGGGTATGTGTATATGTTAGGATTTTCATTAAGGATTTTTCTTTGTTGGCTTCACCTTTAAGGAGGTTGACCAGAAAAGATGCAGATTGGGAATGGACTGACGAGTGTGAAGAGGCTTTTCAGAAGCTGAAAAAGGTTGTTGGTGAAGATATAATTCTTCACAAGTTGGATTATGGTGTTGGTGCTGGAAAGATTTATCTGGAAGTGGACTCAAGTTATATTGCTGCTGGTGCTGTTTTGTCTCAGGAGGATAAAACTGGGAGGGTCAGGCAAGTAAGGTATGAGTCTGTGGTGTTTAATGAGGTGGAATCTAGGTATTCTCAACCTAAGTTGGAATTGTGTGGTGTAGCTAAAATTTTAAAGAAGCTACAGACGGTTTTGTGGGTGCAGCATTTTGAGCTGCAGGTGGATGCAAAATCTTTGGTTCAGATGATCAATACACCTAGTCTTCCAAATGCTCCAATGACTAGGTGGGTGGCATTTATTCAACATTTTTCTTTTGACCTGGTACACAAACCAGGTAAAACTTTTACTATGCCTGATGGTTTATCAAGGAGGCCACCTACAGATGAGGATTCTGATTCTGAAGAGTTTGACAAAGATGTTCCAGTGATTAGGGCCAGCACAAAGGGTGCTGAGGATTTTTCTTTCCTCCCCCATGAGGCTAAACTGGATGATTGTTCTGACCTCCACCAAGAGGCTAAACTGGCTGGATCTGATATTGATTCTGGTGATCAGGATTTTTTTGTTGATGAAGATGGAGTTGTTGTTTGGGACAGCTCAAAATTGGAAAAGGGTGTTTTTGTTAGTGAACTGGATTCTCACAAGGTTCAGTGGAAAGAGAAGGATGTGCCAAAATTTAAGGATTGGTGTCCTGGTTGGGCTGCTCAATTGGCTCATGTTCACACTGGTGATTTTGATGACAGAGTTGTACCCTTGGATGTTGTTTTGTTAGATTTTGAAGATGAGACCTGGGGTCAATCTGGGTTTTATTTTATTTTGGTAGAATATCTGTTGACCTTGGAGAGGCCAGATAGTTGTGATGATGATACTTGGTTGGCAATCAAGAAGAAGAGTTCTGGATTTTATGTGTCTGGAAGGCGGTTGATGAGAAGGAGAAATCCTAATCCTCAAGTGGTGGTGACTCAGAAGAAGGGTCAAGAATTGGTTTTGAAGTCTTTGCATGAAGACCTTGGTCATAGAGGCTTTGGGGAGACTTATAGAAGAGTAGCAGACAGATTTTGGTGGCCGGGTATGAAGTTGGCTGTGCAGGGTTGGGTTCAAACTTGTGAAGAATGTCAAAGAAGAAGTCACTTGAAACCTAAAGAGGTTGGCCGTGCTACTGGTGAATCAACTGTTTTTGGAAGAGTCAGTCTGGATGCTGTCCATATTAAAAAGGGCAGGTATAAATACTTGATTGTTGCTAGGGATGATTTGACTGGTTGGGTTGAGGCAGTGCCTCTGGTTAATTTGACTGCCAAGAATGTGGCGGAGTTTTTGAAGAAGGAGTGGATTTATAGGTATGGGTTGATGAAATTGGTGACTGTTGATGGTGGGCCAGAGTTTGGTGCCAAATTTAAAGAAGCTGTGGCTAGTGTTGGTTCTAGGGTTAGAGTGGCTACACCGTATTATCCTGAAGCTGAAGGCATGGTTGAAAGAGGCCATCAAGTTATCAAGAATGCTTTGGTGAAGATGTGTGGAGATAGTGCCAAAAAGTGGAGGCATTATTTACCCTTGGTTTTATTTGCTGATAGGGTCACTGTGAAGAGGACAACTCGCTATTCTCCTTATGAGTTAATTTTTGGTCAAAAAGCCGTTCTACCAGTGGACTTGGAAGCTGTCTCTTATCTTAAAATTGATTGGGATGACGTACACTCAACAGAAGATTTGCTCTGTGCCAGGATGCAACAGTTGGAATGTAGAGAGGAATGTCAAGAGAAGGCATACTCTAGGATGATGAAGATTAGGAATCAATCAGTCAGATACTGGGACAAGAAGTTAGCTCATAGACTCAGGAATCCCTTGAAACCTGGTTGTTTGGTTTTGGTGTATAATAGAAGTTTGGAGAGTCAGTGGGGGCAAAATGTATGCTGACAGATGGAATGGACCTTACAGAGTCAGGTCACAGGCGTCTGGAGGTTCTTATGTTTTGGAAGAGTTGGATGGTGCAGTCTTGAAAAAGAGGGTGGCTGCAGACCAAGTGAAGAGTTTTTATCCCAGAGGCACTATGCATGAAGAAGATTGACTCCGCAATGAGGATAAACTACGGACCATCCTTTAATTTTGTTTTTTTTGTGGTGATGCTATGCATCTGTTTGTTGGAAACCTTTGTTAGAGGGTACCCATGGGTGGGGCTTCTGGATTTGATCTTGGCAAGTGTGGGGGTGACTGATGGGCTGGCTGCTCTATCAAAAGTTACCCCAGATTGTCTGTTTCCAACGCTTTCTCTTAATTTGGTTGAACCCTAGTATTGGTTTATTTTCACAGGTTTTAGTCCTCTATGACTTTAAACTGGAAATTCCTTTGGTTTTCATGTGCTGGTCTCTTCACTCTTTTTGGTTTTGGTTTTTTGTGTTGGACGTTGTGTTTTTGTTAGAAGGTGACCAGGGGGGGCTTCTAGATTTTATTTTGGCAAGTGTGGGGGTAACTGATGAGCTGGCTGCTCTGTAGAACAGTTACCCCAGAATGTCTGTCTCAAGTCTTTTGTTTTTTCTTAGTTGAATTCTAGTTCTGTTGTTTATTATTCAGGTTTTAAGTCCGCTATGACTTTAAACTGGTTTGGGACTGGCTTCTTTATCTTTAGTTCTTTCAGATTGGTGGTGGATCACTGGTGGTCTCCCATCATTTTTACTTATTGGAGGGAGCCCACCCAGTGATCATGTCTATGGACCGGACTTTCCCTTATTGGAAAATTTATGGAGCTGGTCTTTCTTTGATTTTTTCAGTTATGTTTTTGCTAGATAGTAGTTTTAGATTATTTTCTTTTTTCTCTTTTTTTCTTTTAATTTTTTATGGGGGTTGTTTAAAATTATAAAATCAAAAATATAAGGTGTTACCACATCAGGGTCACCTGGATGTGGGCAAGCATTGGTGGGGAAAGGCTCATCAATTGGCCGGGCAATGCTATTTTATTTTTATTTATTATTTATTTCATGCGTTTCTGTGTTTCATTATTTTTATTATCTTCTGAATTTCTAAATTTTTTGAATTTTGTTTTCTGTTAATCATTTAAAAGATTTAGATGTGACCACATCAAGGTGCACTTGGATGTGGGTAAGGTATCAGGGGATCAGCTCATCAATTGGCTGGGGGATACCATTTTAATAATTTTTTTATATATTTTATTTTATTTCATTTATGTTATTTCATTTCATTTTAATTATTAATTTTTAATTTTAGTATATTAGTGTATAAAAAAAAAAAAAAAAATGCTGAAATTATTTTTATTAATTGTTTTATATTATTATTATGTTTCTAATCTTTTTGCAGGATCTCATTGTCTGGATGATGAAGCTTCTGGAGGCTGGTCAGGATTGTGATGACGTTTTTGTTTTTTGTTGGGATTGTGGGAAGCACAGTGCTCTTTGAAGTGCATCCTGCTGGAGAGATTATAGGGATTGTAATGGTCAGGGATTGGATTAGAGGGAATTTCAGAGGAGGAAGAAGAAAAGGCAGGAATGGAGTGCTGGAGGGTGTGTTTAATGATCCTAGACATTTTCCAGTGGTCGTCAAGTAGGTGCTTTCTCAGGGATTTTTCAAAGTCATTCAAAGGTCTATGGAGGGCAAAGGCTTCTAGCATGTTGGAACACATGGTGCTTAGGTGTTTCTTCATGTCTCCATAATCCAGGGTCAAAGAAGTTTCAAGAGGTTGGCCAACTCTAATAATAGATTCAGGAGGAGGGGTGCCAACTAGACAAGAAGAATTGGATCAGTAATTATTTTTGTTGAAGAAAGGGAATAACTAATTTGGTACTTACAGATTGGAAGCTCATCAAATCTGTAAGAAGCTGGGATTTGGATCTCTGACAATTTTGTAATGGTCATAGTGGGTGGATCAACTAGGGAAAGATATGGATTCTCATGGTCTTCCTCTGAAGGATCCTGAGAAGGTGAACTGGGATGCTGATGTTCCTGGGGCCTAGTTGGAGCAGTGAGATTGTTGTTGTTGTTGTGGTTGTTATTACGGTTGGATTCAGCTGGAGGAGGTGCTGGTGATGGAGTACCAGGGTTGTTAAAGGATGGAGCAGGAGAGGGGGATTTGGAAGCAGACTTATCTCTTCTGGATGGAGAATTTGAAGAGATGGAACTGTCAGAAGAGTAGTTGGCTGAAAGAGTAGAGGTGTAGTTTCTTTGTCTTAGTTGGGGACAAAGTTGTTGTTGTGGAGCAGTGTGTGGTGTTCTGATTTCTTCTTGGGGTTCTCTGGAAGTTCTCTTATAAATCTGGGAAATTTTGGTGTTTTTGGATTTTTGAAGGGTGGATTGCATTGCTCTGGGAGCAGTAGGAGGTAGTTGGGTTGAGTTGTTGTTGTTGTCTGGATGAATTTGGCTATTTTCTGGCCGTTTTTGGAGGTTTTGGCCCTGATTTTCTCTGTTTGGTGAGGCGGGCGGGCTGCCCGACGTCAGCCGGGCCGCCTGGATGCGGTCTAGAAGTCTGGGAGTTGATTTTAGAGCTTTTGGAGCCAATTTGGCGGAGATAAAGCCAGTTTCTTGTGAGGCTAAGGCTGGTCTTTTGGGAAGAATTCCGGAAGCTGAGCTTCTGGATCTTCTGGAAGGAGCAGAAGATAGATAGGAAGAGGAAGGACCAAGCTCTGGGGATCTGGTAGGGGATCTGGAGATGTATTTGTGAGAGGGAGAAGGGGGAGGAATAGGGTAGTTGGCGTCTCTGTCACATATTTTCTTTTTTGAATAACAAGAGTCACAAGCCCTTTTGTAGAATTTGGATTCAGGATTTGGAAGAGTGAATGTGCAAGGTCTGCACATGTGGAAGCACTGTTTGTAGGCGTAGTCCTTGGGAGCAGTGAAGAAAGGGAGAGTAGAAGGGTTAACATCAGGAGATCCAGCCATGATCTGTGGTGAGAAAAGATGATGAAAAGAGATGGGAGGAGATTGTTGTCAGTGATAGGTAGATGATGAAGTGAAGGTGGAAGTTCCGCAGGTTGGCTGTAGAGGTGTGCCGCATGACATTGGCTGCGTCCATTTTATGCAAAATTCCTTCAGTCCATCAAGACTCTAAACTGAAAAAGCTATAATATCAAGTCAGTCCATCAAGACTTTAAACTGAAATCTGGTTTCTGTTAGTCCTCCAAGACTTTAAACTGGCTGGTTTCAAGATTTTATCAAGGCTAGTCCGTCAAGACTTTAAACTGAACACTGTGTTAGTCCCCCAAGACTTTAAACTGAGGTTTGTAAGTCCCCCAAGACTATAAACTGAGGAAAAAGTTTTTGTTGTTGGAGTTTGTTTTGAAAGATTGGTGGAGGGTATCCACAGGGGGAGCCTCCGAATTTAGCAAAGGCAAGTTTGGGGGTAATTTATGGGGTGGCTGCTCTATTCACAATTACCCCAGAATGTTAGTTTTTTCTCTGTGTCTTAATGTGGTTGATCTCTGGTTCTGGGTTTATGATTTAGGTTTTTGAGTCCCCCAAGACTTTAAACTGAGGGTTTTTGAGTCCCCCAAGACTATAAAATGAGAATGGTCCCCCAAGACTGAAAACTGAGGGTTGTTTGTGGTTAAATCCTATAGAGGGTGTGGTCAATTTTTCTTTTCTGAATCAAACTCAAGTACTAGTGGAATTACAGAGGGAATCAAGAGATGAAATGAAGTGTTCAGAATTAGCCTTGAACTGGTGAATGAGGTGTCTTCTGTTCTCAATGTCCTGTGGATCTCTAGCAGGAGTGGATTGGAAGTAGTGAAGCAAAAGTTGTTTCTGTTGAGATGTGTTTTGTTGGAACTTGGCCTTGATAGTGGGCAAGTGCGTTAGTGTGGGTGGTGCAATGGATCCTACATTGTTATCATCACTATCAGAAGAGGAAGGAACTGAGAAGTTATCAGTTTTAAAGTTGAAGGAAGGAATGAATGTTCTTTACCATCAGATGGACCAGGGATGGGGGAACTAGTTGTTTTATGGGTTGTGGCACTCTTCTGGGAAGGGTGGAGCTTTTTGATTAATCTGGGTATCAGGATGGATGGCCTAGATCTTTTGGTGCTGGCAGAAGAAGGACCAGGTTGAGGTGGAGGTGAATCTGTTGTGGAAGAAAGTGGACCAGGTCTGTGGCAGGTCTTCTTTCTGGAGTGGCAGACATCGCAGGAAGTTCTGTATGGATGGACAGGTGGTGTCATGGCGCAGATTAAATTATTGTTGATGCAGTATTGGCAGGGGCCCATTTCAGAGGCATATTTGGGAAGGAGGTTAAACATGGTGGTTGGATGAAGAAAGAATGCGGACATTCTCAATTGGAGGGAGGATGTGATCTTCCAACATTGGCAGGGGCCTTTGTTGTGTGATTTGGCGCTGTTTGTGCATGTCTTAATTGACATCTGTTAAGGAATTTGGTATTTTTCTGGTTTTATTCCGTGGATATTGGGTCTGTAGGTATGTGGGTACTATCATTGGATAGCCCTGGTTTTTCTCTATATTTTATGTCTTGAAGACATTTTTCATATTCTGAGTTTTAAATGGTCATTTCCTCATTTTTCATTTATAAAAGATTGCTGTTTAATTTTGTTTTTCATGTTTTACGGGCTAACCTTAAGTCTTAGGGTTAAGTGCTTAGTACCATTGGATAGAGCTAATTTTCTCTATATTTCATGTCTCAACGTTGTTATAGTGAAATTCCGTGTTTTAAAGGTTTTAGTAGTTGTAGCTAATTTTTCTAAGTAGATTAGTGGTTTTTATTGGTTTTCTGGCTTCAGGGAGGCCAGGCTGCTTCAGGCGGCATCTCCGACGTCGGGCGGCCAGCCCGCCTCTGTTTTAGGAGGTTGGGGAGTGCTCCAGGAGAGTTTTTTATGCAATTTGGCGGGTACAGGCGCCAGATTGGTGGGTGCACATGGGCTCTTAGTTAGTGGTCTGTGTGTACATAGTGAATAAGACAGTTTGGGGCATCCTTAATCATCATACAACCATCCGGAGGTGATATCATTGTTCCTCACTCAGTTTTCACTGTTTTCTGGCCACAATTGGCTGTGTTTGTTGCAAGTGAGTTCTTCATTTAACATAACTTTGGCAACTGTTTTCTCTGTTATAGTCTTGCAAGCTATAGCAAGTATTATTGCTGTCTCTGGTGTGGATTTGCAGTCTACATCAAGTATCTTTGCTGTCTCTGGTGTGGACTTTGTTCTACATTTCAGTTCTTTGGTCTGGTAGTCTATCTGGTGACTACTTTCTTGGCTCATCAAGCAGTAAAGTGTGTTTAAAAGGGGTCTTTAGCAAACAGGAACCAACTTACTTTAGCAAGTAAATCTCACTCTATTTTTTCTAAAGGGACAGGGGATTTTCTCTCTGGTTTTTCTCCAACACCCTTGGTCAAGGCCTATAGCTAGTACTATAGGATTGTATACACCGTGTGAATAGCTTCATTTTTAGAAAAGTTAGCTTTTTCACACTATAATTACCCCACATTCTAGGCCCACTGTGGGGAAACACACTAAAATAGGCGACAGGTGCTTATTTAGTGTCCTAGCTTAATTAATAGTGCATTGACCTTGTTTATATGTACTAATTTCATCAATAACCTCATTCTTGGCATCTTATTTCATCACAACACTTAAATTCGCCTAATTTTAGTCAAGGATTTACCCGTGCAAGCGCCTGCCAAGGACTGCATGTAGTTACCCCACCTCTCACACTCTGTTTTAATTTTTTTTGGTGGTTTCTCAGTCAATTTTGGTTATTTTTGGGTGGGAATTTCACATAGTATAATGTCAGGATTAGCCCCTCCATTTCTACATTAAATCCCCCTTATTATTAAGCTATTATTAACCTTAAAAAAAATCTCCTTTAGTCTTTTATATTATTGTTTTATACGCATATACTCTCTTTTTGTCTTTTTCTTTAATTTTGATGGATTTCCCTTATTATTACAGAATTTTGGCAGTTGTTACTTGTCTAATTATGTCATGGATCACTAGGGATGTTTATGGGAAGGTCTATTAGTGTATTTGAGGAGTCATTAACTGTGTATTGGATGGTATATCAAGGGATTTATTGGGGAACTGAGTGTGTATATAAGGAGGAGGTTTTTGGGTCTTGTTTCTACATTCTTTATCATTTATAATTTACCAATATAACCAAATAAATTACAATAAATATCAATTAGTACTTTTATAAGACTTTTGAATAGTATCTGAATTATAAAATCTATTTTTCTACCAACTACAAAGATTGTAAGCCATATATAAAATTATTGAGAATTATATTACTGAGACCTTTAATTTTGATTAAATTTTACAACTTAGTGGATTAGTACTACAGTATTCATATAGGACCATTAAAATCTTCTAGACAACTGACCATTCAAGCTAGTTCACGTCCTTGTACTTGACCTTAGTATGACAAATATACACATTTAATTATTTAAGTTGTTCTACTTCTGATTAAAAATGTTACAATCAATGAAAAAATTTGTAAAAATTAATAGATTGTTCAATATTAAAGGTAAAGTAACAAAACTAGAGCAGTTATCATATTTTTATATAAAAAATAGAATATTTAAGAATTTAATACAAGTTTTTAAATCATATAAGTAGATTTTAAATTCTTGGTTATTTCTGTACTTAAAATAATTTTTTTCAATAATTATTTTAGAAAATCATGTCAAAGGTTTCTTAATAAATTTCAAAGATAGTCACATGTTTGACGTATTTGAAGGAAAATAACTTGAATTATACAAGATAAATAATATACACAGAACTTTATCTATTTACATGTTGGAATATTAATTTATTGAAAGGCTATGTTTAGCAAAAAAATGTGATACTGGCTGAATGGAGCTCCAGTGATTAATAAAATCTGCAGAAATAGCCCTAGCAATTCCTGGAGGACTTGCGGTATCAAATTTTTAAGGAAACAGATCACACTTTCCTATAAAAGGTTTTATTAATGTTAAAATATAGTTATTTAAATTTTTCCAAATTATTTCTTCCATAAAATAATTTTTTTTTCATGCAAATTAAGAAACTTAATTTCTGATATCACCTCCAAGAAATCAGCTGCTGAAGCCAATCTATGATCTTGAGAGCTCAGAAATAAACCACGGACACCATTGACTATATAGAATGTGAAAGATTGATATCAGTGGTGGGAGTATTCAGAATTTATCTTTTTTAGCGCAGCCTTTTGTTTCTTTTCCATTATAGTAAGTTGAGTATTTTTGTTTTTCTGACTTGTTTGTTGAGCTTTGCTAGTCTTGTCACTTGATATTTTCGCAGCACAATATTTTGATTTAAGAATGATAATTGACATAATTATATCAGTGATAATTTTGCTGATTTGAAGAAGAGTTGACATTGATATATCACGGGTTTAAAGTGCAGTGGGACCAACTTCTAAGCCATAAGGAATCGGCCTCTTCAGATTTGAAAGGTGGGCTAGAAGCTGAAGACCACGTTTAATTGGACAATCTGAGTTAATGTTTTGATGTGATGGAAGCTGGCTGAATTCATGTGCGGTCAGATAAAGTGAAGATGATATAAGAGATACCCATGAAGAACAGCAGTGATTACTTGGGTTCATTAATCTCATGAGCATTTGGATAAGATTGGATTTGTGGTGATCTGTTTTCTTTGTTGAGGAAAGAATTTCAGTATTTAAACCATCAGGATCACATAAATCTTCCATTTTTTTGAAATCAATATTATCGAGTACCCATAGCTGTGAGCTATCAATCTCTAAAATAATATTTGCTACAAAAGGAAAAAAATAAGTAAAAGAAATAATTTAAGACTAAATATTATGGTAACTTACATAACTCAGTAATTTTTGAAAGGCAATCTTCTCCACAAGGTTTTTCCCAATGAAAAGTAAACATTGGAATATTTAACATGGGTTCTTGGGAAGAAATAGAATAGCGTAATTCAAGAAGAGTAACAATTTCCAACCATGACCTAAGGACCTTTGCTGTGCTGATTCTAATTCTATAAAATTTATGAATTTTACAGAATTCCTCCTACAAATCAGAGTATTTTAGAACTGAGGGTGAATAAGTTAGAGGTTTGTTTGATATCTTGATTGGAGTTGATTTCATTGGTAGAGAAGCTTTCGAAGAGGTCAAAGTAGGTAATTTAGGAGGTGATGGGTATTGCTTCTTAGAAATGAAGGAATTTGGTGATGAGCTGTTTGAATCATCATCTTTATCAAACATATTGTCATGTCTTGAAGAAGATTTTAAAGTTTTCTTGTTTTGATGAGCAAGCATAGCTTCATATTCTGACATCTCATCATTGCTATTTTCATCGCTCTTTTCATCATCTTCATTAGGTAGAGGGCGTTTATTGATTGAACAATCTACGGTAGGTGAGTTTCTGGTACAAAATATCAAAAGAAAGATATGAAGTACAATATGTAAGCAATAAAAGAGATATATGATAGAATTTTAAAGATAAAAGAACAAAAATAAAAAAAGGAAACAAGAACATACTCATTACTAAAGCCTTTGCGTTTTTTTTGAGATTTATTATTTGATAAATCAGAAAAATCATTAGCAGAAGCCGGTTTAATATGTTGAACAAAAGAGGAGCCTTGGGATGATTTATTTTTCTTGAAGCGGATAACAGGTGTTTCAAGATTTTTCTTAGAAGTTGAAGCATGAGTTGAAGCTGATGGTTCATCTGTCTCATCATCATCCCTAATGACAATGACTTCATCAGGAGGAGTCACACCCTCCTTGTAAGCTACAAATATATATGAAGAAAAAAAATATTAATAATCTTATCTACTAATTTAAAAGGAGACAAAAAAAGTGAAGAACATACATTTTTGAAGGCTTTTCACATATTGGAGTAAGTCATTACAAGGGTTAGATAAATATGAAGGAGAAGGATTATTGTAAAGTATCTTTACAAGTTCTTCCATTTTATCTCTATCCAATTCAAGTAAATTGTGATACTGAACTCTTGTTATTTCCTGCCTCTCATTGCTAAGTACAGGAGGGTTAGGTGCCATGACATGTGGCAGACATGGTGCAAGCTCAAAAGCTTCAAAGCAAGTAACAATCTGAGAGTGGGATGGAAAACATTCGGGTGTTGGAAAATCAATTTTTTGAAAAAAAAAGATATAGAACATAAGTGAAAGATATAAATTAAGAGAGAGGAACATGATACACATACCAAGTAGAGGTTTAGGATTTTGAATACTAGACATATTGATTAATGAATATTAAAAAAAAGTATTCAATATCAAAAAATTATGATGTAATATGATTAATAATTATAAGAAACTCTATTCTAGAAAATTGAATTTGATAATTTAATAGGATTAAAAATTGAATAAGATTAAAATTAAAGTGAGGATAAAAGAAACAGAAAACATAAAGAGGGGGATTATATATTATTTGAGATTTTTTTAACATGTATTATTCATAGTGGGGTAAACTAAGTAACATGCTTTATCATCATCTGTTTATATTGAAGCAAAGTTTGTTGTAGCTAACAGAAAATACTAAGAATTCTTTGGGGACTTTTAGTGTGAAAAAAAATATTAACAAATGTATATCCCATATGCAAATTGCCACAGTGTGGTCTTCCAACATTGACAGGGGCCTTTTTTGTGTTGTTTGGAACTGTTTGTGCATGTGTTAATTGGAATCTGTTGAAGAATTGGGTGTTTTTATGGTTTTATTCCATGGATATTGGGACTGCAGGTATGTGGGTACTATCATTAGATAGCCACGGCTTTTCTATATATTTCATGTCTTGATAATATTTTTCATATTCTAAGTTTTAAGGGGTCAATTCCACATTCTTCAGTTACAAAAGATAGCTGTTTAATTTTGTTTTTCGTGTTTTACAGGTTAACCTTAAGTCTTAGGGTTAAGTACTTAGTACCATTGGGTAGGGCTAATCTAGCTCAATATTTCATGTTACAATGTTGTTATAGTGAAATTCCGTGTTTTAAAGGTTTTAGTAGTTGTAGCTAGTTTTTCTAAGTAAATTAGGTGTTTTTATTGGTTTTCTGGCTTCAGGGAGGCCAGGCCGCTTCAGGCGGCACCTCCGACGTCAGGCGGCCCACCTGTCTCTGTTTTAGAAGGTTGGGGAAGGCTTCTGGAGGGTTTTATTCAATTTGGCTGGTACAGGTGCCAAATTCGTTGGGGTGCATGGGCTCTTAGATAGTGGTCTGTGTGTACATAGTGAATAAGACAGTTTGGGGAAACTTTAATTATCATACAACCATCCAGAGGTGATATCCTTGTTCCTCACTCACTTTTCACTGTTTTTTGGCCAAAATTGGCTGTGTTTTTTGCAAGGTTAGTTCTTCATTTAACTTAACTTTAGCAACAGGTTCTCTGGTATAGTCTTGCAAGCTATATCAAGTATTATTGCTGTCTCTGGTGTTGATTTTCAGCCTACATAAAGTATCTTTTCTTTCTCTGGTGTGGACATTGGTCTACATTTCAGTTCTTTGGTCTGGTAGTCTGTCTCGGGACTACTTTCTTGGCTCATCAAGCAGTCAAGTGTGTTGAAAAAGGGGCTTTAGTAAACAGGACCCAACTTACTTTAGCAATCAAATATCACCCTATTTTTCTAAAGGGAGAGGGGATTTTATCTCTGGTTTTTCTCCAACTGCCTTGGTCAAGGCCTATAGCTAGTAGTATAGGATTGTCTACATTTCTGATGCCCAACATGGGGTGGAACTTGCTAGTTCTTTGGAATCTCTTTTTTCTTTGGTTGGCTCTTTTTGGTGTTTGGGTCTGGAGCGATGGCTTCTGGCTCCTCTATTCCTGTTGTGACTGTCAGTGGGGGAGATGCTCCTGCTGCTGTAATGGTCAAGGAGTGTGTAAGGATTAAAACTTGGGATGGTACCAAGTTTGATGGGGAGGATGTCAAGTGGTTTCTGGAGAGGTATGAAACCTCTGCTGGAGTGGATGGTGCTTCCTACCTGGACATGGTGAAGCAGATTATCTTCTTCATTAATGATAGGGCAGTGGAGGAGGAGATTGTGGCAATGTCTGGCTACGAGAGGAGGTATTGGAAATTGTTGTGTAGGGAAATGGTGGATAGATTGGGTGTTAGGTTCACTATGGTGGATCTGAACAAGGTTGTCAGTGAATGGCAATCTTATGGTGGTGATGGTAACTTGCATAGTTACAGAAAGTTTCTGCTGAAGTTTGATCCTGTGGTGGAATACTTGGTGGAAGTGGAGGAGCTGGCACATGAAAATGCTGCCAAGGATGTTTTTTGGTCTGCCCTGGCTAGAGATGTCAGGATGGATGTGTTGAAGGAGCTGTCAAGGAAGGACTTGATGAAGACTCTTTCTAATGGGGACCAGAAGTTGCCTGCCTTCGATAAGGTGAAGGAGGCTGTGGAGGCCCATTTGAAGCTGTTGGCTGTGGACACCTATCAGGAGGGGTGTGCCAAGTATGTCAGAAAAGTCAGTGAGGCTTTGGCTGAAGAGGAGAGTAGGGTATAGAAGGAAGAGAAGAATATGGTGGAGGTTTCCAAGCAGGAAAGGGACCCAGTGGTGGAGCAGTTGGCTGATCTCACAAAGCAGCTGCATATTTTTGTTCAGGAGGCTAAGAAGGTCAATAAGGCACCTTCTCAGCCTAGAGATTTTGATAGGAGTGCTGGTAGGAGTGATCCTTGGGTCTTCTCTTATTGCAGCAGGAGGGGGCACAGGTCCAATGATTGTTGGGCATTGAACAGGGATGTGTCTGAAGGAAAGGTGGAATTTGATGGAAGGTTTTTCAAATTCCCTGAAGGTTTTTTTGTGAAGCCAAGTGAGGGGCACGCTCCTGTTGATTTGTTCAAGAGAAGGGGTGGTCCTAATCAAAGGAGGCTAAGGTTTGAGGAGATTCCTTATCAGGGGAAGTCTTCTGGTAAGGAGAATGATGACAGTAAGGGAAAGGGGAAGGAGGTCAATAAGGTCTCTTTTTCTACTTCCTTTGGTGGATTGGAGTTGTATTCCTGTGGTAGACAGTCAAGTGGGGAATTCTTGGCTGGTGTTTATGATGTTGAAGCAGGGAAGGTGGGTAGGCCTAAGAGCAGTTCTCAGGCCTAACCAAAGCCAAATGCTTCAAAGGTGGATACTAAGCTGATTGCAGCTAGGAAGAGGTACAGCAAAGAGGAGCTGTACAAGATGAAAAAGGGTATGGCTGACATGGGCCCCCCTAGTTTTTGGTGCATTGGACATGAATGGTGAGCCAATGCCAATGGAGGTTGATTCTGACTGTGAGGAGGATGTCTTTTTGGCTTCATTTCCAAAGCCTTCTGGAGTTAGAGGTTCTGGTGAGTGATCCGGCTTGGTCCCTGTTAATGGTAAATCTGTTGGTGGTGCTGGTCCTCAAGAAGCTTATAGGACCAAGGTAGTGAAGCAAAGAGCTCACTTTGAGAGGCTAGTAGTTTCTGGTAAAGTTAATGTTATGGACTCTTTCCTGGAAAGGATGAATAAGGGTCAGGTTTCCCTTTCTTATGGGGAATTGTATGCTATCAGTCCAGGGTTGGATGATAGACAGAAAAAGTTGTTTACCAGGAGAAGAGTTTCTTCTGGGGAGGTTGAATACATCTGTGATTCTGCGGAAAAGTTTGGTGAGGGGTTGGAAACTCATTTTTCCACTCCTCTGGGTTATGTCAATGTCACTCTGAATGGCAGGGAGGCAAGGGAATTGGTGGATTCAGGTTCTCAGATAAACCTGATTTCTTTGTTTGAGGCAACTCATTTGGGCCTCCCCATAAAAACTGGTATTACTGGGAATTTGAGAGGGATTGGTGGCCATGTCACTGAATTGGTTGGACCTTCTGAGTTTGTGAAGTTAGATGTTGGTGAAGCCTCAGGGAAGGATCATTTTTATATTGCTATGGGAACAGTTAAAGCTGTTTTGGGTGGTTCATACTTGATGTATTTTCAGGCAAGAATTGGTTATCAATTTAATTTGGGAATCAGTTTGGATTTTACTGGTGAAGATGAAAGGAGACTTCACATGAGGTTATCATCCCCTGAAGAGGATGGTTGGGAGACCAGGCCTGGTTTATCTTCAATGTGCCAGTGCATGGATTGTTGCAGGAGAAGCAAAGAATTGGGTGCCGCTATGGTAAGGTAAACTCTTACAGTCACCTTGCTGTAAGCAGAATCCGGAGGAGATATGTGGATTCAGCTGAAAACCCTGTCCTTCCAACAAAAATAACAAAATGGGAATTCTAAATCACTAAGCTAACCAGTCTACTTGGATCTGATTGATAAAAATAATGAAACTCTAAAATATTTAACGCTTATTGTGATTTAAAGAATGTGGCTGTTGAGAAAGAAATACTGATAACAACAATTAAGGTGTACCAGTGAAAGATCTGTAAAGATTGACTTTTATGTTTTTATTATAATTTCAGTTTTTATGAGACAGCAATAATCAAGTCCCAGTAATGAAGACCTTTCTAAAGATACCCTGATTGAAGTGTCATTTAAATTGTTGAGTATTATTTCTAAAATGTTATATATAAAATATAAGTTATAAGGGTATTACAATTTATTTAATTTGTTGAGTAATAAAAAATGAGACCGTGGTGGTTAAAGATTAAGCTGTATGATGTATCCCCCCCCCCTCAATTTCGAGTCTGTGAGACTCTTAAGTACTCCTAGTCACATGCCTAAGTTTTCCCCTCCAGAGCTCACCCAGAGTCAATCCGGAGCCCATCCGGAGTCCGTACCGAGTCAAAGCGGAGTCCCTCCGGACTCAATTAGAAACTTCAAAACTATAATAAAAAATCTAGAAAAATTACACATAATAGAGCCACTTCCCCTTTACATTCCAAACTAATTTTCGTAGTTTGCGCAGCTCTAATCACTCCGTGAAAATTCATTAAAGTTAAGTAATTTCTAAAAACTTAAATATTTCTATAAAACTTTAAAATTCATTTAAAAATATAAGAAAAATAGTAAAAATTCTGGGAAAATTTCCCAGGGTTTTTGAGTGACTGGACTTGATACTTATAAACTCTTCAGACCGTAAAAATAAGTTTTCTCCTTAAAATAAATTGTTTTCGCATAGGCATTTGCTCTTGACCCATTTCTTCATATTTAAAACTCAAATAAATTAAATAAAATCCTTTTATAAAAAATAATAACGCCAATCTTGCACGCCGTAATAAATCCATTTACGTATTTAGGTGCCGTACTAAACTTTAGGCTACCACATCCTCCCTCCAATTGAGAATGTCCCCATTCTTAAAACTTTGCATAAGTGGTTGAGCAATTCCAAATGAATTATCTTTTCTTATAAAATAATTTGATAAATTTGTTTTAGCTGGTCTTCTTTTAATTCTTTATAATAAAAACTTTGTTTCATCTTCTCTGGCTTGATATAACATAAAATAAAATAATATAAATCTTGTGATGATTCCGCTACTGAGAGCAAGGTTTGAATCCCTTCAGAATCCCATATACCAGTCTTCCTTCTTGTCACAGCATTGAGAGAGTGGATCTTCCTAATGAGCCAAATACTCCTGATTCCAATCTCATAGGGCCCCACACTGAGCCGAATTCTATGATTCCAATCTCGCCGTAAGGTCCTCCAAGCTTCACACCAAAAATGGCCTAACAATGAGGCACTAAAAAAATCATTCCCTAAAATCCAACTACCATCCTAACTTCTGATTCCTTCATCACAATTTTCAAACTTTGCTATACAGCAAACCCATAAAATACTTTTTCCAGGCTTCCAATAATAATATTAACTTTAGAACATGTTAAAGCGCCACAAATTTCACCTAATTAACCATTATGCTTTTCTTAGCATCATCACCACCTAAAATTTTAACCTCCTAAAGCTTATCAGCACCCAATTCCTGAAATAATTGAATAACTAGTTTAGAGTCTTAGTGGACAGTGATAAATTAAAAGATTGAATTGAGTTATCCAAACAAGATTGACATTCCAGTTTAAATTCTTGGTGGACCAAACATATAATCGATTGCCAGTTTATGGTCTTGGTGGACCAAAGATTGTTTAAGTGCATGAATAACTTGAAATATTCCTAAGTAAGGCCTAGGCTTGACCAAAGATTGAATAAACTTGATAATCCAGTTTAATGTCATAGTGGACCAAACATTTGATCGACAAGTAATCCAGTATAAAGCCATAGTGGACCAATGAATGTTGAATTATCCTGCAGATATTAATTTTCCAGTTTAAAGTCATAGTGGACTAAACAATGAATGAACTACCAGTTTAAAGTCATGGTGGACCAAACATTTGATTTATAATAAATCCAGTTTAAGGTCATGGTGGACCCAACAGCTTGATAACAGCCCAGTTTAAGGTCTTGGTGGTCCTAACATTTGATAACACTCCAGTTTAAGGTCTTGGTGGACCTAACATTTGATTGATAAAAAAATAAAAAAATCCATCTCCAAAAATATCCATAAAATCTTGATCATCCTTGAAATTCAGTTTAAAGTCTTGAAGGACTAACAGCTCCAATATAAAATCTTTAATGACAGTCTTGAAAATTAGCCAGTTTAAAGTCTTAGAGGACTAAAAGCTCCAAAATTTGTATAAAAAACCTTAAAGAACGTCTTGAACAGTAGCCAGTTTAAAGTCTTGGAGGACTAACAGATGTCTTGAAGTAAAATCCCATAGGTATTGAGTTCCCATAGACCCTGTTTCCTGTCTAAACTATATGAATAAACTAAAAAGAATGATGACTGAAAAATAAAACTAAGAAATATAATAATAATTTTGATTTAATTAATTAATTATTTTTATTTTTTATTTTATTATTTTATTTTATTTTTTATTTTATTTTATTTTTATTTTTTTATTTTTATTTTATTTTTATTTATTTTTTAATTTAATTTTTTTTTTTTTTTTTTAAAAATATAAAATAAAAGATTTTAGAAAAGATAGTTTTGAAATAAAAGTTAAAATTTAATTTTTAAAGAAAGATAAAAGAGTGTGAAAAGAAACATAAAAAAAGTAATAAAAAAGAATTATCAAAATTAAAATTTTAAAAAGATGCCCCCCGGCCATTTGATGAGCCATACCCTCGTCATCATACCCACATCCAAGTGCAACTTGATGTGGTTAAACAATTTTGAGAAATTGAGAAGAAAAGAAAATAAATGAAAGTTTTTAGAAGATAACTTTTATAATGATGATCACTGGGTGGGCTCCCTCCAATTTATAAAAATGATTAGAGACCACCAGTGAGCATCACCTTTACAATAATTCATAATATATATTAAAGAAAAGAAATCACAATCTAACATAAAAAAATCAAAATCAAAATAAAATAAAAAGAATCTTGAATCTGGCTTTGAGAGCAGTGTCTCTTGATTCGTTCCAGTTTATAGTCTTAGTGGACTTCCTATAATTAAAAGACAAAGCCAGGATTCAACTAGAAACAGGGAAAATTTTGGAAACGAACATTATGGGGTAATTGTGTATAGAGCAGCCAGCCCATCAATTACCCCCACACTTGCCAATATTAAATTAAGAAGGTTCCCCTGCGAACACTTCTTCCAATATATTTTAAAAAATTTTCAACACTATCTTCACCCATATTTTAAGAATTTTAAGTTTTTGAAAATTTCAAAGAAGGTCTTCTTGAATTTCGTTAAGTTTCATCATAGTTTCGTCGCCCATATACAGTGTAACGATAGTAAAGTATTTTTGATAAAAAAGAAGATAGTTTATCCTCGTTGCGGAGGTCGATAAGATTTTTATAAACATCATAGTTTATCGTCATTGCGGAGGAATCCATAAAATTTCATTGATATCATAGTTTATCCTCATTGCGGAGGGAGACTTCGGCACTCCTGGTGCCTCTAGGATAGAACCCTTTCACTTGATTGGCCACTACCCTCTTCTTCAATACTACTACATACAACTCTTCTAGCACATATGAACCTCCGGAAACTTGCTCCTTGATTTTATACGGTCCATTCCACCTATCTGCAAACATCTTTCCCCATTGACTCTCTAGACTTCTATTATACACCAAGACCATATCTCCTGGGTTCAAAGGTTTCCTTAATCGATGTGCCAACTGCTCATCCCAATATCTAACTGATTGATTTCGGATCTTCATCATCCGCGAATATGCCTTTTCTAAATATTCTTCTTTCTTTTCTAGCTGCATCATTCTTGCACACAATAATTCATCAGTAGTTTTGACCGTGTCCCAGTCAACTCCAAGATATGATTCAGCTTCTAAATCAACTGGTAAAACTGCTTTCTGTCCAAAAACAAGTTTATAAGGTGAAAATCCGGTCGTCCTTTTGGCAGTGATTTGATCAGCAAATAAAACTAAAGGTAAATAGTGCCTCCACTTTTCGGCACTTGTCCCACACATTTTAACTAAAGCATCCTTAATAACTTGATGCCCTCTTTCAACCATGCCTTCAGCTTCAGGATAATATGGGGTTGCTACCCTAACCTTTGATCCAACTTTCAATACGGCCTCTTTAAACTCTGTCCCAAATTCAGGACCTCCATCTACCGTCACCAACTTCATCACCCCATACCTATATACCCAATTATTCAAAAAAAATTCTGCCACATTTTTGGCAGTTAAGTTAATAAGAGGCGCTGCCTCCACCCAACCAGATAAATCATCTCTGGCCACAATTAAATATATATACCGTCCCTCTTTTATATGAACGGAATCTAAACTAACTCTCCCAAAGAGCGTATATTCACCGGTCGCGCGTCCAGGTTCTTTTGGACTTAAATAACTTCTTCTTTGACATTCTTTGCATGACTGAACCCACTGTTTAACAGCCATCTTCATGCCAGGCCACCAAAATCGATCAGAAATTCTTCTAAATGTTTCTCCAACGCCTCTATGCCCGAGATCTTCATGCAGTGATTTCAAAACTAATTCTTGCCCCTTCTTTTGAGTTATAACTACTTGAAGATTAGGATACCTTCTCCTCATTAAACGTCGACCAGATAGGTAAAACGTAGATGACTTCCTCTTGATAGCCACCCATTCATTGTCTTCACAATCTTCTGGCCTCTCTAAAGTCAACAAATATTTGACTAAAAAA